>JAQMYJ010000018.1:4275118-4317290 GCA_030014305.1 Clarias laeviceps | reverse complement strand
GAGTCGAACTGAGCCGTGCGGTGCCGTAACGAGCCGTGCCGAGCCGAGTCGTACCACGCAGTGGAAAAGCGCCATAAATGAACTTCTCCTCTGCAGCAGAGGTCAGTTTTGGTCTTGCTTTCCTGGGAAGGTCTTTATGAGGGACAGTTTCACTTTCACAATTTACTGTTCTTGCAAGAACTGTTCCAGAACAGCTGACCTTCATGTCTTAAAATAACAACTGTTATTTTTGATGCTGTTGCTTAATTCTATAATGCCATACAAAAAATCTAGTATTGTTCTAAAATGTAGAAAATAAATCATAAAACACACAAAAAAAACCATTGAATTAGAAGGTGTGTCCAAACGTTTGACTGGTAGGAACAAGATGTTGTTCTTCTTCAAGATGAAGAATCTTCCCACGGCCTCCCTCAGGGAATCGTACTTGGATCTTCTGCAGCAAAGATGATGATACTTTATCTATCTATTCGTTCATTCTTAGTAACTGCCTGATCAAAGTTGCAGTGGATTCAATAAGACTATTTAAATCAAAGCTTGATCTTGTAGGAGATACTGACAGATTATGAGATACTTTATGAGCATGATTTAAAAATAAAAAGATGTCTTGCAGGCAAAGATAAAAAAAGGAAATCCACAAATCCAAAAAAAAACTATTCTAGACATCAGAATGGCTTAGTGGTTAGAAGGGTTGCCTCAAACCTCCAGGATGGGGCGGGGGGGATTGGGGGGCGGATTGAATCATCCCTCTGGTCTGTGTGTGAGTGAGAGTGAGTTTGCATGTTCTCATCACTCTTGGTGGGTTTTCTCTGGTACACCGGTTTTGTCCAAGAGTCCAAAGACACACAGTATTGAACGAAGTTGATTGGTGTATTGGAGGTTTCAAACTGTCCTCAATGTACAGTATGGTTGGGTGTGTAAGTGCGTTGGCACTCAGCTTTGTGCCCTGGATGCCTTCAGCATTGTTTTACATGCCCACCAAGGCCCTACACTACTGTATATACGGATAAGCTTATAGATGATGAATGGATGGATGAGAGAGCAACCCTTAAGGTTTAGAGCACATCCACTTTAGGTTGCAATCTAAAGGCATATACATGCTGAACTTCTTCTTCAGCTTCTGTCTCTGATTAGAAAAAGAAATCAAGCTCTTTCATGAGATCACATGCTTCTATTCATACAATTTACTAGACGCCTCATAGGTTCTGGTTCTGGCTCTGCTTATGTCCGGCTGATTTTAATCCGACACAGAAGGACAAACATAACCCACTTATGGCCATTTTCAGACAAACAAACTGCTTTCTGTCCTCGTTACCCTTGTTCTGGTGTTCCGGCCCTTTCCAGTGATTCCTGCTTTTGCCTTCGCTCTGTTGTGGTCGGTCTGGTTTGGGAAAAAGCGAGGGAAAAAAAATCTGCAGGAATGTGAGCCGATGAGGAAGCAGAGAGTCATCACTTCTCATGCTTTGCTGTCTCGATATGTAAAGCTGTTCTGCTAACAACTTGGACAGCGCACAAATTCTCCCGCATGCACACACACACACACACACACACACACACACACACTCATACTCACTACTACACTAGCTATAATTAGTGCTCTGGAATGTAGTGACATAAGAGGGATGACTGCATCGAGCCGGCTTCTTCCTTTCACTACAGTACATGAAGGGAAAGAACAATGTAGAAAATTAATCTCATTAGAAAAAAAAAAAGTGCTCATTGTGAACATTTTGATCAGATCTGGACAATTATTTAAAAATGCTGAGACATTTTCTCCAACATAAAACAAGCGCTTGACTGGTGTGAACCCTGCCAGTGAACGCTACGGATGCCCGTAATTGTGGCAGTGACCTGCTGAGGTCATGCTAAGGGCACGCAGAGTTTGACGAGGGGTGTGTGTGTGCATGACTGTGTGTAGATTGGGGGGTGTATATCGTTCACATCAGCCACTCCGGAACGCACTCGCACACTGACGGATAGCGACTATTTGTCTCCACAGAGGCAGGAGAGCTCCTCAAGCTCCTCGCCACTTCCTGCAAATATTTACAAAAACGAGGCCTAATCAGCTCGAGGACGCCGCTGTTGTAGCCTCAGACGGGAGTGGAGGACATCCAAAACATCCAGCCCGAAAGACAGATTAGCTCAGTAGCCTTTTGCTAACTTGAAACTCTGTTTCTCATGATGACTAGGAATCAGTTTAATAAAGTAAATAAAATGAATAATCACGAGAAAGGAGAATTTAATGAAAATGGGGCGTTGTTTTGTCTTTATTTCATCGTGAATCGGAACGTCAATTAATCAATTTTAAATGTTTCTTTTAGAAGTTTAAAAAATATTTGACTCGAATGATTGTTATCATTCGAGATTGGTTTAGCAAAGGAGATTTAAACAAAAATGTTCGTAAATTGCTCACATGAGCGCTCACGCAAGAAACGGCGTTTTCACGAGAATACATTTAGTTTAGAAAAAACATTCCTGTCCTATGTTCGCTACTGAATATGTCTGAATTTATATATAATAAGATTCATTAACATGCTTCTCAGCTGATCCACTTCAAATAGAATAATTATTTATCATTTTAATAAATCTAATAATTATGCCATTTTATTTCACTGAAATTTTATTTATTTATTACGTTGTTAAGGTTACATCGCCTTATTTTAACTCATGACCGGAAATTAGTGAAACGTTTTGTGAATCTCGAGTGATTTTATGTTTTTATTGACTTGAGAGAAAGAAACAGTACAAATATATACATTAGGACAAACCAGATATACAAGATCAGTTTAAGGAAATAAGTAATAGCACCCTAAGAAAGAAGGATGAGTTGATCGGTAGCTGATGCGCTGTAGTGGACGAGCTGCTTTGGATGATTTAGCACTCATTGCATTTAGGATGCGCTTTTTTGTTGTTTTTGTCACAATTTTCTTATCATTTTCAGATTTCAGAAAGCTTAAAAATTGTTACTAATTTAATCAAACGTATATGAGAATAAAGAAAATCAGTGTTTCCTAACCTGTAGCGTTTTTTTCTTCAGTACAGTTTAGTGCAGTTTATAGAAACATTAATACATGTCTTGGATGAAATATTGATAATAAGGTAAACATGATAATTTACATTAAAAAAATCTAAATTTACAGGAAAAAAACTGCTATAAAATAGAAAAAGGTTTTAAACAAGGGCATTAAACAACAAAGAGGAAAGGAGCTCAGTAAAGTGTAAAGTGATGATCCAAATTAATTTTTAAAAAATTGAACACATCATGTTTAACATCACCAAAAAAACTGCATGTTTTAGCCTTTAAAATGTCTGAAAGTCATTTTTTTTTCTTTTCCAAAGAAAAAAACCTGACCTTAAGTGAACCAGGAATGAGGTTGTTTTTAAGTCCTTGATGGATCTTCATCTTCCTTCCTACTATAAAAAGAGTTCAGATCCACAAAAAGGGAAAGTGGCATGTTTTTTTTTTATCCCCCCCAACAGTTCGCTGGGATTTTTTCCAAAATAAATGAGTCAAACATGTTGAGGTTGTGGAAAGGAAGTGGCTTTTAAACAGGCAAAGACAGAAACACACACATGGCGGGCCACCATCGGAGCTAGTACTGTTGAATACAATCGTGCCAAAATCGAGTGTGTGTAACGGATCTCCCGACTTTGTGTCTGTAAATGTGTGAACGAGTCTGATGGAGAAAAGTACAACAGGTACTTGTCACAGTCTGAGCAGTCCACTGACAACAAGTAATCCACTCAGAGTCACTTAAGACTGAGGAGTAAGTCCACACTCATTGACTCACTGACACACTGACACACACACTGTGGGTGGGGCACATTGGACTGAGGGGGGTTCTTGCCACAGATATACAGTAAGTGTGATGGACGTGACACTTCTACAGACAATAGAACCACATGAGACTCTCTATAGGAAAGAAGGAGGAGGAGAAAACAGGGAAGATGGTCCATATAGGAGGGGAGCAAATCCTAAAAGCCTTTAGAGTTATATAAAAATATATTTTTTATCTTAATATTAAGTGAAGAGCATTTAAATAGAGAGTTATAAATTCATTCCTAACATGTTGCAGTAATCAAATGAATATAATACAACGTATTTAGATTTTTACTATTTACATTTCTATTAACTGTACATTATATAATTTCGGTATTTTTTTTAAATATTGAAATAATTAAAACAATAAAAAAAAAAACAAGAATACTACTAATATTTTGAATTGAAATGTATAAAATAATTTATTATTATTCATATTCATAGTATTATTATTATTATTATTGAAATTTTTACTTCATCCCACATCTTGTTCTAATTTTTCTTCTCTAAATTCTTGTCTACATTTAATAAACTAAATTAATTGCATTTTAGATATTGATCGATTATATAATATTGTACGCTTTAATTTGTATATAATTTGTAGAAATAAATAGAAATGTACAATATTGGTGTCACTTTGTTTTTTTTACACGTGATTTGTATAAGTAACGTAAGTAGTATAATATTTGTGGCATTTATATGTTTCCTACATTTTCCCTGCTGACAAAAAAATTTAATAATTATTCCCACAACTTGATTAAGTCTCTCGTAAATAATAAATCATTAATCACTAATCAATGAGCTGACCTGGTGGTAGGTGATCCAGCGGGCACGCGTGTCTGACCGCATGAACACGTGGCATGCATGCGTTTGTGTGTGTGTGTGTGTGTGAGATTGAGCAGTGATTGAGTGTCACTCATTAGGGGCCACCAGCAGGTTAAATAGGCTCATTGTCCCTCTGATGCTGATTAAGCAGGGACTCCGGGACGGTGGGGTCTCCGCTCCCCTCTCCTGTCATATCCACCCGAGACTTAATTTATCACCCAGTTTGCAGCCGAAACAAGCGCAGGATGGGCCGAAAGGAGCTTAGGAAGGACAGGGAAGACTTCATGTCTTGTATCTAATTTACGTCCAGGCTCCTTGTAATACAAAAATCAATAATGTTAATTCGGGCCTGTGTGTCTTGTTGTGGCTCTCCAGCTGGCAGTTCCAGTGCAAATTAAGCTTCATATGTTTAATCAGGTCACATAAGATAAAGACAGTTAATCTGTAGGTTAAAAGGAGTCATCGTTAATGAGTTGCACCTAACGTCTATCGATAAGAGCATTACACTGTCTGATTCACCAGATGATGTGACGCACACCACAGCAAAAAAAAAATCAATTATGATAGCAAATAAAAATAATGTACATACAGGCAAATTTGACTTCTCTTTATTAGATAAAAAATATACAATTTTTAAGACTTTTTCATTTCTAAATATTCTTACTTATTTCAAGTGTTTATAGTAATGATCTGCCAAAAAATGACGTGATTATTAGTTTGAAATAAAGTATGTCTAGAAATGATAGTTTTAACATTTTTATACGTCTAATCTAATGAAGAAAAGTATACAGTTGTTTAGAATTTATCATTTCAACATACTTTAACTTATTTCAAGCTAATAATCTTATCTTATCTTATTTTAATTGGCAGATAATTACTATAAACACTTAAAATAATGTTCTGCCAAAAATGAGATGATTCTTACCTTAAAATAAAGTAAATATGTCTAGAAATAAGCCTAAGTGCTTTTGATTTTGCTATCTACAAATAATATCATAAGAAACATGAAATCATTTTCCTTTATTCAAGAAATGTCTTCATAAAGATACTTTTTTTTGGACAGTGAAGTCGGGCAGAAAACAAGTTAAAGTTTAAAGGTCTTGCTTACAAAAGCTTCATCTGACTCACTTACAAATTTCTGGTCACTGATTCAGAGCCATAACTACAGCACTAAGTGTAAATGTGCACTAACTATTGTGTGAGATCCCGAAAACAGACTGGCACAATTTTATTTAACAATAGTCATTGTATTAAGGCTGGTTTCCTGAACTCCAGATGTAGACTAACAAACAAGGGGTTGTATTTACAGCAGCTGCTCTTTGGAGCGAATTTACAGTATGTGTGTAGAATGATCTGCTCAAGTCAGGTTAGTTGCATCGAATATAGCCGTTTTCTGCCAAGGAAGTGAGGCAGATGCTTTAGCAAACCTTTTGCGAGCTGAACGTTTATCAGATTAAAAAACAAACTGATATTTCTCAGACATTGGAAAATCAGTCAGATCTGTCACCAAGGCTTTTTTGATCTTCAAAGTCAGCATTTTATTCTACATTTTTTAGGATGCATACCACCTGGCAATGAAGAAGAACATTTGCAGTCTTGGGATGAAAAATCAGTGGCAGGTCTTGGCTGTTTCTCTGGCTTCATGAAAAGACATTGCAACCGGTCCAGGAGGAGCGCAAACTGGGATAAACCTTTTATCTTGAAACCATTAAAGGTTCAAATGGAAAGGTTATTCGAAGCTGTAGCTTTGACTGTACTGATATATAGGATATGAAGAGGCTTATTTAAACAAGTGATACACCATTATTCACTGATAAATATCAGTAAGTAATGGGGCAGTGGTGGCTCAAACGGTTAATGTTTGGACGGTTGGAGGTGGGTGGAGGGTTTCAACTCCAGCATCGCCAGGTTGCCACTGTTGAGCCCTCGAGCAAAGCCCTTAACCCTATCTGCTCCAGGGGTGCTGTATCCTGAATGACCCTGCACTCTGACCCCAGCTTTCTAACAGTCATAGGCAAAAAAATTATTTCACTGTGCTTTAAGGTACATGTGACAAATGAATCCTAATCACTATTAAAATATTAGGACCCTATAACACATGTTACCATGTAGCCCTTATTTAATTCCTTACACCTGGCAAAAAAACACAAAACAAACCAGTTATGACGGTAAATGTCTGACATAGAATACGCGAGGTGTTCGAGTCAAACTGGAACTTGTGATGAAACTTCCGGTGAATAAAAGTGTAAAACTGACCGACATTTACAGAAAACTTCAACCATTTTAAAGAAGGCAGTATTTCTGTGAATGATGATCCCAGCTGAGGTGGCTCATTACAGTTATTCCCATGAACATTCAGCAAGTAGAACACCTGAAAATCAATGGATAAAGTGTGACCAACTGGCAGGAGAGACGCATCTGTCTGTTGGAACTGTACACACCAGCACCACTTGCGCATTACATGAACTTATCCGGGTCACATTATGGTCACATCTCCGTACAGTCCTGACCTCACTCCAAGCCACTTCCACATGTTTGGAGGAGCAATTAAAGGAGTTCCTGGGAGGCCTGCGTTTCAGACGTGAAGCAGACGGTACTGAGATGGTGTCCAAGCATTAGTGAAACACTAGGATAAGTGCATTAGTGTAGCAGGGGATTACGTAAAGAAATAAAGGGAGTTTTTAACTCTCAGAACTGTGTTGCGTTATTCTGCGCAATCAAAAATCCTGCTGCAGCTGTTGTTTTAGAGAGATATGGAACCATGTCAAGTGCTGGAACATGTGTGTAATAAATCAAACAGATGTAATAAAGGAAACTGACACCCATTTGCAATACACAATGCATATTATGGGCATGATTGAAGAATATTATTTTCCCCAAAATTGTTGTTATTCCTTAATTTATTTTATTGGCTATCATATAAAATGGCAGACTCTTTTCAAAACAGCTGCAGGAAATCACTAAAGAACATTTTTCCATTTAATCACAAACTGTAGCTACCCAACTGTTACTGAGTCTACAGTATATACACTGTATTGCATTAAATCCAGGATGAGTTGGCATGTATAGCACTGATTATCCGAGCACCTGTTAGGGGGTGGGAACTATTAGGCAGTGAGTGAACAGTCGGTTCATGAAGTTGATGTGCTGGAAGCAAATTGGGATGTCTAGACTACCAACAAACAGAGCTTCAAGAAAAGGATAACCAGCAGGTTGTAGCAGTATCAGGGATGCAGGTGGGTATCAATTTCATAGCTGATCAGTCTAGCATAGCTCATGAAAAATGATCCAAATTTTAAAACAGACTTAATCTGGTTAAAAACAGGTCTCCAATACACATTACATCACCTTTTTCTTTACCTCTTTTGAACCGAAATGCTGCTTCATTCTCCCTCCTGCCAAATCTTTATAGATACTTATCACTACGTCTTCACACATTTCTGTAACACACACTATGCAACTTGATCATGCGGTTCTCTGGTTCAGGTGAGATCTGATAGCAAACAGTACAGTGGTTTTCTTTCCTGACGAAACATCTATTACGTCTATTATCTAGCGAAAGCTTCTATAAAAGAGCCGGTTTGTAACCCAAACCCAGTGACCTCGAAAAATATGAAAGTGAAATTGCTTTATTGCACTTCTGTGTTCTCCTTTTGGGTTGCTTCATCGCGAGATCATGCCGATAAGGTCTCGGAAAGCAAGGCCAACTCTGTGTGTTCACACACACACACAGATAAAGGGAAAGGAAGAGGGATCGTGTTGCATGAGACACAATGCTGAATGGACGTATAGTAGGGCTGTAAAAAGTGCCTGGACCCTTATTGCATGTAATTTTCTATATGTTTTTTACTAATAATTTGGGATGCAGGTGTCATTTTGATCTGCTGATCCTTGTTGATAGACACACGCGCACACACACGCTGTAGTGCTGGGCCGTGTTGGCGCGTGGAAGGGCTGAACACTTGGCAGCTTTTGCTTAAGCTTTCTGGCAGCAGGCCAAGCCAAATATTTCTTCTAGATGAGAGCATACTCATACAAGTCCACAGAGCCACAGGGCTTCCCTGTGTTCATGTGCGTGTGTGTGTTGTGTGTGTGTGCGTGTGTATCTCTATGTGTGAAAAGATCAATGAAGAGAAGAAGAAATCTAAAAACAGAAGAAATGTGTACATGTTGAAGTGGGTGATTAAAAAAATGTGTGTGTACATGTGAGTGTGTGTGTGTTCTTTTTTTAACCACACTCAGACTTTTGGGTGATTAGGAGGAAGCATGTCTGCTCTCAAGATGACAACTTGTTGCTCATCCTACACTTTTCTTTGATGAGATCTTTGTCATCTTAATCTCCGTTGTGAGCTCTGTGTGTGTGTATGTGCGTATGCAGTATGCGTTTAATCCTACAGGTAGACCTATTTATGAAGATGGTGAGCTAGTACAAGTACTAAACAAGAAGTGTGACTCTCTTGTAGACACACACACACACACAGATCACCTCTGCTCACTTTCACACTTCAATTCTACAACAGATGCAAACCTTCTTAATGCATTTAGACTACAGTATACACACACTATCTTATATACAGTACAGATTTTACTCCAGTATAAGAAAGCGTGGAACAGGGACTTAGTGGTTAGCACTGTTGGCTTGCAGCTCCAAGGTCCAGGTCATTAGGTTCGATTCCCAGCTATGTTCCACTCCAGCCTCTGTGTGCATGGAGTTTGCATGTTCTCCCCGTGCTTGTTGGGTTTCCTCTGGGTAGTCTGGTTTCCTCCCACGGTCCAAACACACGCAGATTAGGCTAATTGGAAAAATTTCCCAAATTGCCCATAGTGTGTGAATGAGTGTGTGTGTGTGTGCCCTGCGATGGATTGGCACCTTGTCCAGAGTGTACTCTGCCTCCTGTCCTAAGTCTAGAGAGATAGGCTCCAAGCCAAGCCAAGCCCCCCGCGACCCTGCATACAGCATAAAGCGGTACAAACGATGAGTAAGTGAGTATAATAAAGAGTCATGAACAGATGTAAATGCAGATGTACAGCTAAATCTGAACAAATGAAATTTCAATTAGCGTACTTGTAAAATGCCTATAAGAACAGGTAATAAAATGTGTTAATCATCCCATGTTGCTGATGTATACAGCGATGGAATTAATTCATTCATTCACTCACCTTTGATGAGACTGATTGTGTTCAGAGAAGAAACACTACAATAAGAAAACAATAACATGACGACCAAAATGATAATAATGTAGAGAAGAGACAAAACAAACACACTTTATTTTAGATCATTAGAATTTCAAAACAGCTTAATTTGCGTAAAGATTAGAAATGAAAGATCTTAAGGGAAATTAAAGTCTCAGTGAAACACTGAATTTGACTGTTAAATACCCGGGGAAAAAACGCTTATTTACCAAAAAGGTGAAATTAACTTTTAATAAACGGATCTTTTAGTATTAAATTTGTACTCGGAGGTTATTTAAAACTCAACCAAATCACACGCAGGTCGGGTTGAAGATATTAATTAATAACGTAGGATCGTATTGTTTTCTTCCCTGAATAAAAAAAAAAAAAAATGGAAACCGTATTTTTTTTATGAATTAACGGGACGAATTCGTTTTGTTTCTATTAGCGCGGTATGTGCATATAACATTTCTTTATATTTTAATAGGCATTTATTATTATTATTATTATTAAAATGTTTTCAGGATTTTTATATTACCAATCTTTCAGTGTAGTCGCTGTAAAATCGCTTTGTTTCCTCGCTTTTTTTTTCGCGGTTATTAAATAGGTTTGAATGGAAGCGTGTACAATTTACGCAAAAACAACGAATCAACCATTATTATTATTTAGTATTAATATCATCCTTAATATTTCATCACTTCACTTCATGAGCATGAATAAATAGAAATGTTTTATTTTTTTTAAATACATTTAACAACTTTCTTTTATTAAAACATTATATATGATCAGATTTTCCCGTGCTCCAGAACTGTAAGTATATTAATTATATTTAAACACTAGTATATATTTATTCTTGTTCTGTTTTTCACATGTCATCTCATAATTTATATTTATATCAGTTTTTTGTCCATGCGCTTTTGATTTCATTCGCACAAAAGTTTGCCTTGTTAATTAGTCAAGTATTGATCTTAATTACGGCGCGCTGGGTGGAGCGTGTGTGTGTGTGTGTATGCGTGTGTATGAGAGAGAGTGTGTTATTCCCGAGCTCCTTCCTGAACCATGATCCTCCTCTTCTTCTGAAGCTCTATAATACTAATCAGCGAGGTGCAGAACTAAAGTTAAGACTAAAAGTTAAGACTTGCATGGAAACAGAGACAGGTAAGAGTTTAACCTTTCCATTCTTTCTTTCATAATGTTGTTCATTTATAATTTTTTGTATATTTTTGCATTGATTTGACTGAACGCACAAAGTGGACAGCGTGTGTGTGTGTGCGCACAAGTAAAGCTGTTATCAGTGACACAGATAGTGGGAAACAGAGTGGAGAGTAAATATGTCAGTGTTTGTGCTTTTTTTGGGCTGATGGAATAAACTTTTTGCGAGTGTGTTTCCGGGCGCGCTCACGTGTCTGAGTCGATGCCTTGACTTTAGATAAGGTTTTTCCTGACTTTCTCCTTTCAAATCGTTTAGTCGATTTTGATTTAAAACAGAACGTGTGTGTGTGTGTGTGTGTGCGCTTGGTACCTGGAACTTTTACCTGGTTCACTATGAACATAACAGGCTCATACACACACACACACACCCGGGGGGTTTACACTCGCTTGAAAGTCATTCATTTAAGTAAAACAAACAAAAAAAACCTAACAAAAATCATATTATAATTATTATTAATAATAATAATTGCGCACTGTATTTCCCTATTGCGCTCGAAGCGCGTGCGTGTGTATGGATGCGCGGGCGCGTACATGTGCACAAGTATATGCGCACCGTGTGTGTGTGTGTGGTGTATGTGAGACACAGCACTGGTTAAGGAACCGCTATCTCCAGTCTACTATCGACGTTTTGGTGTGTTTGCGCAAAAACGCACACCCGCAGAACTCACAGGGTCATGAACGCTATGAAGAAAAGTGCACTCTCAAAAGAGAAGAAAGGCAAACTGAACTGAACTGCGTCGCTCATACACCTGTGTGTATCTTTCACGTGTGTATGAAGTGTAAAGGTTTACTCTAAAACTTATGGTCCACATGCCAGGGGAAATATACTCTATATATAGTAAAGGGTAAAAAAAAAGGAAGAAAAGGTTGTACCCTGGTTGGTGGCACAGTGGCTTAGTGGTTAGCTGTCTGTCGCCTCACACCTCCTGGGTCTGGGTTCGATTTTCACATCAGCATGGAGTTTACATGTTCTTCCCCTGCTTGGTGGGTACTCCGGTTTCCCTTCCACAGTCCAAAGACAAGCAGATTAGGCTAACTGGCTTTCCCAAATTGACTGTAGTGTGTGAATGAGAGTGTGAGTGTGTGTGTGCCCTGCACATCGTCAAGGGTGTACCCTGCCTCGTGGCCCAAGTCTCCTGGGATAGGCTCTATAGGCTACCCTGCAATCTTATATACATGATAAAACGGGAATGAGGTTGTATCCTTTAAGAGGATCCAGGTTGATTTCACCATTTCATACTAATACTAATACTAATAATAATAATAATGTGAATGAAATGTAAGATATGATTAAAAGTATAGAATGTACGTATAAGAATCACCTCTTTGGTGTGTGGTACTTCAGCCAATGGGTTATGGTTTGACCGAAATGTCCAGGGTTGATAAATGTGGCTAAGCATGGAATGCCAAGAGCACGTGCAATGTACAACATATGTAACTGAGTAGAAGGGAAATACTGTTCAATCAAGTGTTACTAAAAGAGGCGTAACACGCCAGCAAGTGATAAATGAATAATAAAAAAAAATAATGATAATCATGGACCAAATAAGCATATTGTGGATTGCTGAACTGGACAGTGTCCCCAGATGGCGGGCATGGATTGGCAGGATTATAATCGAGGCTTCCCAGATGATGACAAAGTGTGTGGGGAGGGTTTGGGTTTCGTAGCAGGAGGGGGGGGGGGGGAGGCGCGGAGCTGTCCTCACGCAAGGCATGTGTGAAGCTAAACGTACACAGACATTACGCTACCATTGTGGATTAACTTTCCCAGAACAATGGCCATTTCCCCCCAACTCATCCACTCATGAACACACACAAATACACACAGAGAGGCCCCCCCCACCCCCCCACCCTTCCAGAGCCATCATCTCCAACCTCCTCATCCTGGGCTAATAAGAGGAATGAAACAGTCTGTTAATCTAAACAGCTGCAGTGCAACTCTGCAATTTTTTTTTCTTTGAGATAACGTACAGTTGTAAATGTGTTTGTTTGGAAAAGGAGGGGTATGTGGTCTGGGCGTGTTGGGGACTGTTTGTTTGCAGGCGGGGGGTAGGTTTAAATATAAATGCAAATAATGCAGTTGAGATATTTGAATGGAAAGGAGTCAAATGAGCACTTTTTTTATGAACATCATAGGACACAGATGGGATGTGGTTTTGCCCGTAAAATGCCCAGTGGCAAACAGATTGCACTGATGCCTGAAAGGAAGCAAAAAAAAAAAAAAGTTGTTCAATGTATTAAAAAAAAACAATGTATTAAAAAAGGAAACATTTCTATTCTATCAGAAGCTGGGACACCAAACCTTCACTTCATGGTGTCTCTTTTTTACTGTCACTCACTCTCTTACCTGTGCTCGGAGCCCTACAGGCAAAGCCCAGCAGTGGGTTTGATAGCGACCCTCTGCAAAACTAACAAAGCTGCTGGAAGTCCTTCTGTCGCTTTTGTTTGGCTCTTTTCTTCCCTCGCAGGCATGTAGGCCACATTAAAACCCACTACAGAAGCCAAAATAAAGCCCCCATTTGAATTTGACTTCAGAGCTGAGAAACCCCTCCCTCACCCCCGGCCTACTCTTTCCTTTATGACATGGGCAAAGAAAGAGAGAGAGATAGAGAGAGGTATACCAAATGGCGGTAGGAGCTGGTGGTGACGATAATGGTGGAAAACGCCAACTCCACTACTTGCCAGATTGTTCCCAGTCGCCGAGTCCAGACCACATGGCAGTTTCAAAAGGAAGCGCTCGTTTTTCGCTCGAAAATCTCAGAGCTTTGTTGTTGTTTCTCCTCTGCGGCTTGTTATTGAGTCAGGGCCCAGCTGGAGGCCAGATTCGGGTCGAGGCTGGAGGAAGAGACGGGCCTGCAGGGCCTCGATCTTATGGGTTGTCCGCCGCCAGGAAGTAGGAGGCAGCGAACGAGCGAATGATGTGGTCAGATCTTTGTCACCAGCAGAGCTTGGGTGCATGTGAGTGTGTGTGTGTGTGTAGGGATGTGTGTTTCCACCAAGGCTCACTCGCCTTCCATTTTCTTGTTGCGTCCAGGCCAGTTTTCTCTTCTTCTTCTACTTGTTCTTCCCAGCTCTTCCTCCCACAGATGCATGAATGGAAGAGATCTAGGGGATTTCCTTTTTTTTTTTTTTTTTTTTAAACATAAAAGCATGCGCAGCTTTGAGAGCGTCTTATAGTGGCAGGCCACCAGAGATCCTTTCTGTCTGCTGTTTGGACTTTGCTCAATTTTTTTTCTCCCCCAAACAAATCTAAGCTCTTTTATCTGAAGCCATGGTTAGAACTGTGTACAAAGCTTCACTTCTGTCACTTCACTTAGGGAAAGTGATACATCCTTCCCTTTTATGATTACTGTACATACCTCACTATCATCTCCATTCTGATTAAACTGTAGAGGTGTAGAAGTGTCGAGAGGCAGAATTCAGCACCCCCTAGGGGATATCATAGAGGTTCCAAGAGCTGTGGAACAGAAGGAGGAGGTGGAGGAGGAGGTGCGAGGAGAAACAGCCATCAATCTGCAGTTCCGCTCTTAGTAAACAGCAACAGGTTATTGAGTCACTGGCGCAGGATGTCCTTCCTTCTCAGGAAGAGAACCAGAGGAAGAGGGATCAACACCGCCCTCCTCCTCTCCTCTCTTTAAACAAGGCAATCTCTCATCAGCTTTGTGTCAGTAGATAAGGCAAAGACATGCCATTCCTTCTCTTATAATTTTATTCAGAATGGATTTTTATAACATCTAGATTATTATTCTTGTCTCTGATGCATTTGACATGACCTTGGAGGGTGGAGAAAGGCAGAAAGAGAAAAAGAGAAAGACAGAGAGAGAAAGAGAGACAGAGACAGAGAGAGAGAGAGAGAGAGGAGGGAGGGAGTAAGGGTGGAGAAAAAAGTGGGAGGAGCCAACAAGGAGAGCTCAACAAGTCAGAAAGAAACATGCTCAGGCAGTCAAACTCGAGACACTCAGAGGAGAACACAGTCGCCATCTGGACTAGCGGCTGGACAAGAGAGGGATCGAGGGCAATCTGCACCTGTCCCACGGACACACTCTCTTTCTGCCGCACGCACGCACACACACACACACAGACACACACAAGCGCACTCAGGGAGAGATCAGACGGCTCTATGTGCGGCTGGAACCAAAGTCTGCTGGTGAGTGAGACTGCTTGGATAATTTGTCTTTGAGCTTTGCAAAAAAAAATAAATATTTTTTTTAATTACAATATGTTCTGTTGTTAAGTTTGTTCTGTAGAAAGTTAACTGTCACAATATTAACAGTTTTTAAGTTTTTCTGATTCTTCTATTAGTTAGTTTATTTAGTTTTCTATTAATTTGCATGTAAATGATACCTTACGTTTCGACTTAAAGTTGAAAACTTTAACTCGATTAATGTATTCAGTTTGTACCTTTTTTTTTTTTCATGTTATTGTCCTAAAAAAACAACAACTAATTTTTAAATATAAAAAAAGTTTTCTTTATTCTGTACAAAAGGAAAAGTGTTCAATTTAAGCAATTAAAATGTACTTTTAATTTAAACTCATGATAAAATAGTAAACATTATTAATTAGTATGTAGTAAAACAGTAAACATATATATATATATATATTTATTATGTGCGTAATAGTATATATATATATATAAATATTCATTTCAAGTTTAATGGTGATCTTAAATAATAAGAAAATAATTTTGGTAATTTTTGGACACATTCTTAGATAAAGTTTGGTTCGGTTTAATTTGGATTTACTTGTGAGAAAAAAAAGAAAAGAAAAATAGAAAAAAATACGGTTGCCCAGTTTCTTCATGTTCAGTTTCTCGGTTTCAATATTAGTTTTGATCTTGCAGCTGTCCTACACAGAGAATTAAATGACAGCAAGCAGGATTTTTGTCTCTTTTTCTTTTGACTCATGGAAATAGGACTGTATAAATAGATAATTTAAACGCCTAACAAATGCAAGGACTTTTCTTAATTTTTAAAAATGTATTAATTTTTCTAATAGTTTTTTACTAATTTATTACATTTCTTGACTGAAAAGAATGGGATTATTATTATTATTATTATATACATACTGTATATACAAAATGTGTGTAACAGACCAGATTTAAAAAAATCTGAGATTTTGAAATAAGACGTCTCCACGACAGGCGCAGGTGAGTGCGACAGCGTTCAGCCTGTGTGTGTGTGTGTGTGGGGGACTATCTTGGGTGGGAATTGTTTGAAGCTTGTTTGCGCTGCTATGTGCCCCTTATGGGAAAAAAAGGAAAAAAAAGTTGAGATTATTTTCCTTTTGTTCTTCCACACACACACGAACACAAGCAGTTATTGCCTGGGATGTTTTATAGACTCCGCCGCTTTACAACTCCGATTCCAATTTTAGCCCATTCAGACGTACACGCCACTTCCTTCCTCTGTCGTCCGTGTCTGAGTTTTTGTTTTTTTTTCCACGGAGGGGCAGGAACGGGAACGTATGGAGAGAGTGAAAGAAAGACTTAAGCTAGGTGTAAATAGAGACAATAATTGCTGCGTATAAAGAGGTGCTGTTGGATGTGTTTTTTTCATTTTGCTTCGTGTGTTTTGCTTTGTTCAGCCGTGCATTTGCATTTCATCATTATGAGTGAATATTACACAATTTAACCATTCTCGCAAATTATGATTTACTGGAAAAAACTGTGTTAGTATTTGGTTAATAAATTTTCCTTTTAAGGCAGTTTCAGAATATGAATTTCCACTCATTCTCTCTTTCTCTCTCTCCATTTCCTCTCCCTGTTTTTCTGTCCGATTCTCTTTCTCCCAGGCCGCCTCTCAGCATAGCTCCGTCATGTTGACTACTGAGGGCTCTCCGAACACCGCCGACCAGGTGGATTTGAAGATGACTGTCGAGGACGCCGATATGTTCAAGTGGACAGAAGCTGAGTTTGAAGAGAAGTGCACCTACATAGTGAAGGATCACACGTGGGACGGCATGGACAAGCCGGATCTTCCCCGCGCACAGACCTCGCTGCCGAGAAACCTGGCATTCAGATATGCCCCTGACTCTAAAGAGGTACGGCAGTAATGACTCACTAGTGCATCATGTTCTCACAGACTGAGGAACTTATTGCCTGCAGCATGGCGTTTGGGTTTGTGGTGTCGGATTCGTGCATAATACTGTATATACCATCTGCTTGTAAAAAAAAAAAAAGTCTGAGTGAGTGTACCAGTTATTAGAGTGACGGCTCAGATTGACGCGGGATGGGTAAAATTACAGTCTCAGCCTTGAGAATGAACGAAGAAGGAAGTTTTTCATTTATCTAAAAAAAAAATGCTCAAATCACACAATCGTAATTAATCTTCTTAATCTTTGAAAAATAGAAGTGCTTCCTTTGTGAGCTTGATTGTCTCTTTGTGCCGTTTCACATGGCTCTGTAAGCAGAATGCCTCCCATCTCCCATCACATCAATCGTGTTATCTTAGACAGACAGTGATGACTGTAGTAGTGACGGTGCGCAAACTTCCCCTTGATTTGAAGTGAGGAAACCTTTGAACACCTCTGAGCGCTTTCCTCACATCAGCTGAATAGATTTTCCTTTTTTTTTTGGTCTTATCTCTATCCCAGTTCTTAAGACACACTCAGAGAGACACACACACACAAAAAAAAAAAAAAAACAGTAATCCGACTCATGAAAACTGATGGGACAAGGACGGAAAAGAGAGAGGGAGAGAGAGCGAAAGATACAGAGGATAAAAGAGATGGTGGAAGTGTGGTACAAAAAAAAAATTCTCTGGCACGAAGCTCGGGAGCCGAACTAAATCTCTGTTAATGAGTTATCAAAAAGACGACCTAATCTCCTCACTGAGCTGCTGCTCTGCTGTAGGCTTTCGAGAAATGTGAGGGGATTTCCTACTGCTTTATCCGCATGCCTGTTTGTGTTTCGGGGTGAATATGGAAGAAAGGTGGTGGAGGGGCAGTTGAAGAGCGGATCTTGGTTCGAGGAGATTAGACCGAAGTCTGGTTGTTGTAATCCGAAAGGCCAGACGGTGGCTCTCCGCTCCATCCGCTTTTGGGTTTCTCTGATGCCATTTACCTCAAAGGAAGAAGCGCAAGCTGTAATCGTAGGTGTGGATTTATGCTTTGAGGGTTGTAGTAGTGTTTGATGTGGTGAGGAAGGAGGCCTGGTAATGAGTACGGCAGGGAGGGTCTGGGCACTTAATGAGAGGTGAGAGAGGACAAATGAGACATCATTTTCTCAAACTTTAGTGTATGTCAGGACAGAACCTGGTTGACCTAGACGTGTCGAAGAAATGCCTTAAAAAAAAAAACTTTTTCTGACTGCATCTTTAATCTTACAACAATCCTCAATGGATTTCTTAGAAGTGATGTCATCCATCCTCATAAATGTCTTGTAAACCCTCGTCCTGACTTGTAAATTGCTGCTAAGAATTTAATGTTGGCTCATAAAATAATTGGTTTACCTCCTGACACTTTTTTCCCCTTCTCTACACAAGGTGATTGGTGTTATCAGCCGCGAGTACATACCACAAGGAACTCGCTTTGGCCCTCTAGTGGGAGAAAGTTACACAACAGAAAATGTCCCCGAAGACGCCAACAGGAAGTACTTCTGGAGGGTGAGTTTTTTTTTTTTTTCTTTTCTTCTTTTTCAAAAGCTTCACTTTCAGTAAAGGGGGAGCAAAAAATACGAGAGAGAGAGAGAAAAAAAACACTCACAAGCGAACAGGTCACTTCCTGTTCCACTGACTTACTTCCTGAGTGACATGACGAGTGCACATCTTAAGCGACAGCACACAGAGTGTGCTTGTGAAAAAAAAAATGCTGAGTTAGACTGTAATGTTTTGAGAGCCACTGCTTGTGTCGGCGGCTCTGGCTGAGTGAGAGAGTGAAGTTTTATTTCGTCTTGTGTGATCTTGTTTTGACTGTGCCGTTTCTGAACGTCAAGAAAGGGCGAATGACTCGGCAGCACTAGATTTTAAGCTCGATGCCGTGCGACACAAACTGTGGCTGTTTGAAACCTCTCTCTCTGAAAGGCTGTCACATAAGGTTGTCATCAAGCCACTGCCAGTAAGGCATGAGGTGTGCTCGCGCTCTCTTCCCTGCCTGCGGCTTTCAGCTGTTGCATACAGATGTCGTCATGGCGAAAGTGTCATGTCATCCTAGCGCGATCCAAACCATGACCGTAATTTTTTTTTTCTTATTTGCTCAGAATTGTTTTTTTAGTCTTAAGACCACAGAGATCCCCTTACGGAAAGATGCTTCTGTCTACCTGCTAACAAACACTGTTATCTTTCCTATGTTACTGGAGTAGTACTGACTGATGAGAGGGCGGTGTGTGTGTGTGTGTGTGTGTGGAGGGGGTGGGATGGTACAGTAAAATGTGTAGCAGCAGCATAGCATCGGTGTCACAGAGGGAAGCCTTGCTAGTGATGTCAAGGGTTCCTGGAAATGGTGAAGTTAGCGTGAAGCAGAATCTAACCTTAGAACTACCCCAAAACAATTCGTTCCACTTCATAAGCGAGTGTGTATATATGTGTGTGTGTGTGTGTGTGTGTATATGTATGTGTGTGTGAGTGCGCACGCATCTGCGAGTGTATGAGTGAGAGAGAGAAGACATGCAGATTCAACATGAGAGTGTGAGTATTGGTGGGGGTGTGCTTACTGAGTCAGCCATGTGGCTTTTATAAAAGAGATTGTAGCTGTAGTGTCTCCCACTTGTCTCTGTCTGTCTGGTTGTCCCAAGGGCGAGTGCTCGTCTTAAAATCGCTAAAAGCATCGTGTTTCGTCTGCTCATTCTCAGATTTACGCGGAAGGAGATTTCCATCACTTTGTCGATGGCCTGGATGAGGAGAAGAGCAACTGGATGCGCTATGTGAATCCAGCTCACTCGCAGCAGGAGCAGAACCTGGCCGCTTGCCAGAACGGCATGAGCATCTACTTCTACACGGTGAAGGCCATCCCTGCTGATCACGAGCTTCTCGTGTGGTACTGCACTGACTTCGCACACCGGCTTCACTACCCTCCTTCAGGAGATCTCATGATGCAAAAGCTCAGTAAGTAGAACAAAACAAAACAAACAAAAAAAGCCCTGCATTAATAGGACACAATGAGAACGAACAGGTTAAGTCATTTGTGTTGATCCTGGGGGTATTTGTGTCTCGTCTTTCTTACATACTTACTTCATAACGAACCAAGAGGAAGTGTGCTGAGTCTGTCATTATCATACATGCTCTTCTCCCTTTCATCTTGTCTAAGAACAGAATTTCTTGACACACTGCTTTTTTTGGTAATGTTTCTGTTCAGGCGTAGAAACGCTGACCGTAATTACACACGGAAGAAGATGCGAATGCCCGTCATCTTTCCTTAGACGATCTTTCAACATGAAAGCTCTCTCTACACGCTCAATCTGTTATTGCTCAACCAGCAATAAAAGTTTCAAAGTGAAACCTTTTGTTTTGTAGAAGAGAGAGAAAGAGAGAGAGGGAGAGAGAGGGAGGGGAGGAAGGAGACAATACTCAGGTGTGGCGGGAACAGAGCAGTCTCTGTGACTCCGCTCCCCTCGGTCATGCGCATACCCTCAGGGTACAGGAGCCTGGGCCCTCCCCTTGAGTTCGATGCACAGAAATACAAAGCAGTATATAATTAGGCTTTCTGACCTACCAGTGACACCTAAGCTCTCGTACCTGCTACCTGAGAAAGTAAGAGCAATCTCTTTATCTGTTGCCGTCTCTCAAACCAGAGTCATAGCACGAACAGGCTCACAGCCACTGCGTAAATGACTCAGTATAATGGAATGGGCTGAGATGACTGGCAGGGCCTCCCACATGGGATTGATTTAGAAAAGCTGTCTCACTCCATGGTTCACTAAACTTCTTCAGCTTTCTGAAGTAAATTGATGCTTCAGCTAAGCCAAGACTTTCAAGAACCTTTATCAAGTCGCATTTTGTAACCACTCCTTCACACACATACGCGTACACAGGGGAAGTGAAGACAGATCTCTGGCGCAACCTCGTAATTTATTTGGCACTTTAAAAGCGAGGCAAAGAGAGAGAGTAAGGCAGAGACCAAAAAAAAAAAAAAAAGTGCTCCATTGACTACTTGAACTTCCTGGCGGCGGGGCTGTGCTGACAGATTGATATCTGTTGGGATTGCTTCCCTGTTTGTTTTGCAGAAGTTCTCTGGGGAATGGCGCTATCTGTGGAAGAGAATTGGAAAAGAAGGGGGGGGGGCGTATTACTGATAACCTCTAACTGCGTTTACACATTGCTCACGAAGCAGAAGCATAGGGGCTCTAAGAATGGGGAGTTTTTTTTTTTAAGAGGATACTCATCTTGCAAACCACACACAAACATCCCGGAGAAGAAAAAGACTTTACTGAACTTTTCGTAAAAGGTCACAGTAAAGGTAGCAGGAAGTGATTACGATTATTTATTTCCTCTTTTAAAGCGGGTTCTATTATGAGGCGTGTCTCAGAAAATGAGGTAAATCTTTAAATATGAGATTTAAAGATGAGATTCTTTAAGCACATTTCACTTAATAGGAAAATGCAACTCCAAGTATTCTCCAACCTAAAAAAAAAATATATATATATGTTGCAGGCGAAGATCACCTACAATACTAAAAGCTTATAGTTTAGCTTTGGTACTAAAAGGAGCGTTCAAGTTCACTTTGTATTGAGCTGCCTTTGAGGTGTGTGAGGTAACTGGAGTCATAGCTTTGTGGCTTCCTATTAGAAGGAAACTTTCAATCATTTGCTGCCACATCCATTAGATAGTATCAGTGCTCTGAGCAGAATCCAGTCTACTCCACCACCCTGACCGGGATCTGCTGTCATTCCTCACATCCTGTCTTGCAGCCCCTACCTCAGGATAATCAGTCAAACTGTCTTCCCTAATTGAACGACTAGGCTACTTTGTGTTCTGAACCTTCTTTGTCTTGGGAAGATCTATGTGCTCTGTCACAATGGATCTCTAGCAGCAAGAAGCCAGTAGTGTGGGAGGAGTCAATTACCTTACCTAGCTCAGTAAATATATACTTTAAGTTTTTTTTTGTTGTAGGATCTGTGTGTGACAAGAGAGCAGATAGTTGGACGTAATTATGGTGGTTGAGGAATGTTAGGTCTGTAGTCTAATGTTCTCTTTTGCTGTGTTTCTACAGAGCAGAGTCTGATCGAAGCAAAGCAGCAGGTATCAGAAGAAAAGCCTGTTGTCAAAAGAGAGCATACCGTCTCGGAAATCCTCAAAGACACATGGCCCGCGAGACCCCAGCCCACACGTCCCCACTGCCCTGTCAGCCCTGACAGACCCCTCTACCCTCAAGTTATCTACCCAATCCGACCACAACCTCACTTCAGAGAGGACATCATGAAACCCAACCCAGTTATCTGCTTTCCCACTCGCTCGCCTGCACTGTCCTCAGCCACCCCTAGCCCATCGGAACACAGCAGCCCCGAAACCAGTCCAGGAAACAGTCCTGCTCCAGCAGATCCTCGGGATGCCCTGTCACTCTACAGTAGCAGCCTGGGTCATTATCCTGGCTACTCTCCATCTAACCCCCTTCCCTCGTTCTACCACAACCATTACCTCTTCGCCCCTTACCCCATAAGAGGAACACCACCGGTCGGGAATGTGTTCTCCCGCATGTATCCCCTTTACAACAGCATACTTTCCCCTCACATGCCCGTCCCACCCAGCATGCTTCCACCTGAGGGAGGACGTCATTACCTACTGCCACCCCACAGGGACTTCCTGCTTCCACCAGCCAAGAGTGCCTTCTCTAGAGCGACGACCCCGAAAGACAAACCCTTGCATGGACCCCCTTATGCCCCCGTCAGCGCTTCTCCCACAGCAGGTTCTGCTGCCTCTGTCGATCAGCAGCCTGCCAATCCAACCTCAGCACAGCCGAACATCCGGCGCTCAGAAGATGAGGCGATCAATCTCAGCAAGATAAAGCGAGGCCCTGCGGGATACAAGACGCTGCCGTACCCACTGAAGAAACAGAATGGCAAAATTAAGTACGAATGCAATGTATGCAGCAAGACCTTCGGGCAGCTCTCAAACCTTAAGGTAAAAACTGAAAAAAAAATTTTTTTTTCATCAATCCCTCAGTTCTACACACCTGTTATGGCTGTTATGAATGGGTCCCTGTCTCTAACCTTGCTCCCCCTCTGCGCTATTCTCAGGTGCACCTGCGTGTCCACAGTGGCGAGCGTCCTTTTAAGTGTCAGACATGCAATAAGGGCTTCACTCAGCTGGCCCACCTGCAAAAGCACTACCTGGTTCATACAGGAGAGAAGCCCCATGAATGCCAGGTGAGACTAATTCTTTGTTACCTGAACATCTGTCAGATAGCACCGGTTTGCTGCTTGAAGGTTCTTTTCCAGTCCTAAAGCTCGTTGTTCTGTCTCTACAGGTATGCCATAAGCGTTTCAGCAGCACGAGTAATCTGAAGACCCATCTAAGGCTGCACTCAGGTGAGAAGCCTTATCAGTGCAAGCTCTGCCCGGCTAAGTTCACACAATTTGTCCACCTCAAACTGCACAAACGGCTGCACACACGAGAGCGCCCTCACAAGTGTCCACACTGCCACCGCAACTACATCCATCTCTGCAGCCTTCGCCTCCATCTTAAGGGCTACTGCCTGGCTGCTATGCCTTCCCCTCACTGTAGCCTTGACGAACTAAACCGCATGAACGAGGAGATTGAGCGCTTCGACATCAGTGACCATGCTGACCGGTTGGAGGAGATAGAGGGTGTTGATGTGGAAAGGCTGGTGGAGAAGCAGATCTTCAGCCTGATCTGCCGCGAAATGGACCTCAAGGCATCATACCACAAAGGCAGCACTGGAGGGGATTTGCTTCCTCCTTCACACCCGTCTAACGCCTACAGCCTGTATGAGCCAAGCAGCGAAACATCAGTTATCAAGCTTCTACCTGTCAAGGTCAAACAAGAGACTGTGGAGGCAATGGAATCTTAGCCCCAGCCCTAGCGCACATACACTCACTAAGACATGCTGCTCCTCAGCTTCATCGGTTCGCCAGGTCTGGTAGTCGGCAGCCACAGGTGTACACAATCCTTTTTATAAGGAGACAGGCTCAGACCTTTGCTTTCAGGGACTTACCATACTCAGGGCTAAGAGACACTGCTCCAGGCCACTAGTGGCCTAGTGTGTTCTACACGTACTTTAGAGACAATCAATTATTTCCTTATTTCATAATAATATTATTATTGTTGATGTCATTGACGTTTTTTTTTTTTTGCTATTGTTATTCCTTAATAATATTTGGTTCAGTTTGTTATGCAACCTCCTTAATTTATTGTCAATGTTTACAATGACTGGGTAATTCATTGTAATTCACTGTTCTGTATATTTTCTATTGTCACTCTTTTTGTACATAGTTTGGAGCCTAAGTTAGATGTTTGTTTGCCCTCTGATTGTGACGAACTAACGCGTACCAGATTTGAGGAGCTTGCCTTGATTTAGGGTTTTTTGTATTTTTAAGTAGCTCTTTTGAGGAAGGCTGTCATAATACAACAGAGTGAAAATTTTTTTCACGATGCCACCATCACGATGTCTTAAACGCTTAGGGGGAGGTGGGGAGGAATTTGATTTTCAAATAACCTACAAGCCTTTCTCTTAAGTTCTAGTGAGCACTCCTCATCTTCGGTGTAACACAAAAAGGGCATTTTGTAGATTTTCAACAAGTTACCTCAAACTGAAAGTGTGTGTGTATATATATATATATATATATATGTGTGTGTGTGTGTGCATGTAGGCTATGAGTGTATTCAGAAGGAAGTCAAAGGCATATATGATATTTATTGCTTTTCTACTTGAAAAAGAAACCAAATGTCCCTGGAGTAGAGGTCTCTACAAGGTCCAAAAAACATGAGCCTGGTAGCATGTAGCACACTGGCTATGAAGCTGAGAGTACTTCTCTGTTCACTCACTAATAATTTTGGAGCAAGAGACTGGGAGGGTGGGTAGGTAGGGGCTAAAATACTGAGCTAGTTACCAAAGTTCACTTAAAGAGCAGTGAATATCTATAGTGGTGTTAGTCGCTCTTTAGATGTTGTCTGTTCTACACATTTTTTGTTGTTTGCCCTCTTTACACTCATGGATGGCACAAATCAAAGTGCCTTGGTCTTTATATGCACTGGTTTATTTTCACGGTCATTTTCTGTATTTTTCTTTTCTTTGTTTTTAAAATCCAGATTTTGTAAATGTCATCATTTTAATGTCTTGACCTTGACTTTCTTTCTCTAAGGCACCGAAGCGTGCCGTAAAGCAGTAGCAGCTCTGTTCTGAAGTATGACCAAAGTCTTCCCCGTATCTTCAGCTTTAAATGAAATGATGTAAAAAGGAACTGTTTACATACAGGTTTACATAGTTATTTAAGTGCAACTTGTTTAAAATGTAAATTATATAAATGTTCACTGACATAATGGAACGTCTGTCTTGTCATTTTTTAAAAGGGGGAAAAAAAAAAATTATTTTGTATTTAAAGTCATAGAAGTAATCCTGTTGATGAGTCTCGTACAAATACAAATGTGCAATTTCAGCTATATCTTCTACTAATCTAAAATGCGCCAGACCATTTCTTAAGTCTGATTTGATTTGAAAATCACTGAAATGACTGGACGAATCATGGAATTCGTCGTCTTACTCATCATTTTCAATTTGCCTTTGCACTGACACATGGTTCTCTTTCCAATAGCTTATTATTACTACTAAGGGAAATGGAACATTCAGATATTAACACAGAAGGTTCCACTGCCCCAGTAATCATAGGGCAAAACTAAGGAGCGGAGGCATACCGCTGCAACAACCCGGTAGCATGAAAGAGTGAGGCATCTAAAGTTAGGCTCAAGTAATATCACGCTCAATCACTGAGGTATCTGATCTCACAGCGGTTCCATACTGTACATGTCAATATCAGACCATTTAAAGGGACTGATTCATTTTCTACTCTTATAGAAGCTCTGATGATTCTTATTCCTCAAAGACATGATTTCTGCTGAATTTTTGCTTTTTTTTGGAATTTTGGTTTGGTACAGTCAAAGAGAAAGCGGCAACTGAGTTTTGAGACACTTCAAACACAGCCTTTCGTAGACAATACTAGAAGCTGCATTTTCTTTTGTCTCATTAAATTCAAAAGAGAGAAAAAAAGGAGAGGCTTGTAAGGAAATGACTGTTTACAGCTGCAGTGATGTAAGTGATAACAGAAACTTGTTTCATAGATGTTCCACAACATTAAAAGTTTAATAACTAGATGGTGGGAGTAGCTTCGCTATGCAACTTGCTGCATCACAGTAATCCAGATTTTTTAAATACATTTTTTTCCTCTTACTGCGCACTTTCGAATGTTTTACTCCTTACAGTACAAAAAATAAGACTTTCAAGACTTAAATTATTTTCCACAAGCACTAATCAGGTTCACATTTCCATCATAATGAGGTGATGCTTGTTCTCACACCCCTGCCTAACCCATGTTGATACAAACATTTTATTTATATATATTTTTTCTCTTCCTTCCCCGGAAAGAATGCTCGTCTTTCAGGGGCGCCTGAGAAATTTCCGGAAAACAGCCACTGCAAATGGCACTTACGGTAAACAGACGTTGCACCAAAGAATTTTTAAACACTGAATGACACAGTACAATCAACAGTGACTCAAGAAGACCCAGGGGGCCTTTCTGTAATGAACCGCCCATGCATCCCATCAGGCCCGAAGTGTGGCCATACGCATTAAAGAAGAAACAGATGGGAACCAGGCCCAGACACAAGGGGGAAATTTCAGGACATCCGTCCCCAACAAAGGCCTTGCATTTATATGGGCCAGTATAAATGTATGATAAAGGCTGTGGTTGAAAACAAACCAATTTGAACATGCGTTTCAGAGAACCTTGGGAACACACAGCTTCCTGCCAGGGTGCTTCTTCATAACCAAACAGTTTGAGGAATTTTAAATAAACCTGTTTAAAAAGCCAAAACATGCATTAATTAAAAAAAATAAATAAAAGACTATTTAGGAGTGTCCAACAAATGAGCCTAAATGAGTCTATCCAAATTTTACCAGCTAACCCATCTGAAATATTGCTACCTTCTAACTTCACCACTAACAATGATTCCTTGATTCGCGTTCACAATTCTTTGCCCAATTTTGTAAGAAACAATATATACATGTAAAAAAAAAAAAATACTGCACGTTATAGAGAAATTGTGCAAAAATAACTATGCAGCAGTTTATTATTATATTTTCTTAAATGCCGTAAAACAACAGTGCGTCCTCAATTACCAGGTAAGCATTTACAGGCATTGTCTGTCTTATAAAACAACATGTAGGTGACAGACGTCGTCAATAAATGTGGTCTAGGTATAACGCGTCATTTGCGAGTTTTGAGCACAACATGACTCATTCATCCCATTTGTTCATTTCATACATTTAGTCATTTGTTTAGGAATTTGGAATTGAATATCAAGATGCATGATGCTAAAAATTTGTTTAGTATAGGCTTGTTTGTTCTCAGTACGATTCGGGTTTAGAATACAGGTCTGGTTCCCCTCAAGGTTTCTTCGTATTGCCATCTCGGGGAGGAAAAAACCTCACCCACGTCGCCCTCGACTTGCTCATCGGGGACTGAGAATTTTGATTTATACACATTTCCTCACATATTGCAAACTCGTTTTCTCTGTCTTTTGATTTTGTAAAGCGGCTTTGCGACAATGACCATTGTTAAAAGCGTCATATAAATAAAATTAAATTTTATAGATTTTAACATACTACTTCTCCAGAGCATCAGGTTTGTGTACAAGACGTCAGGTGGTAGAAAATGTGACAGGAAAATAAAGAGCAATAGTGGCATTACGTTTTACGCAATAGCCATTGTTTTTCCTTAAATCAAAGACTCGTTATTCCTTTGATTTCCTTGTCCACTTCCTTTGATTTCAAGGAAGCTTGTATAACCTACCCAAATCTACACAAATTTCATAAACACTGGTGCATACCCAAGACACCTTGTCTGACTTTAATTTAAAATGCTGCTATGACTAGAGCGACAATTGCATGTAATTTTGGTCCTATGCTGTTTAGTGGTGCAAAATAAAACCAAACCAGCGCATGCGCGAAACCTTGCAGAAAACAATAGCTGTAGCAGAAAAGAAAATCTGACTACTGATTCAAATTCCATGTAAATTCACAGGCCACATGTGTCAGGTTATGAATTGTGTGTGTGATAATAGGCTTTCTTCACTTCCTGCCAGGTCCCACCACCAGCAGCAGTAGCATGAGTCAGTAAAACCACCAGACTCGACGAGAAACACGTGCCTTTTCGAATACAGGCATTTCTTTCTAAATAAGGAGAGTGTTATTTACTGTAATGATGATGTCCTCGAGCATGTTTGGAGTCGAAATTCTCGAACGGTTGGTAACACGGGGCTGAGTTTGGTGCGCGATACAGGAGAACGTCTCTGACAAACAGAATTATTCCGATGTCTCATGACTGTTCAAAACATGTAGTGGTTTCACATTTAGCACAAAAATTACTTTCAATTACCCTTTAAAAGATTCCAGTTGTTTTTTTTTTCTTCTTTCCTGGCTGTGGAACTCAAATTCTTCCATTTTCATCAAATGCCAAGTCTTGTGTTATTTCGCTGTACAACAAATTACAGTCTTCCTTTTGTCACAGCCAGCCAGGAGCCACAAACCACACATCCAGCCTGCTAAACAGGCAAACAAGCGTGTGCACACACTCTCTCTTTCACTCACACACGATGAATGCAATAAATGTTTATTTTGACCAGAGGCCACAGATTTTTCTTTATCTTCCAGCCGCACGAGGAAGAGATACGCTTTTTGTCATGTACAACCTGAGGAATGAAAGCGATGACTCGTCCCGGGTAGGAGATGGGGGCCTAAACAAAGAGCGCAGCAAATTGCAAGGACGTGAATGAAGAGAGGCCTCTCGGTCGGTCCTCTCCTCTAAGTGATCACAGTGTCTCGGAGCCCCTCAGCACCTGCCAATTAGGGGCCTGGGTTAATGACAGGTTAGCTCTGGCCAAGTGGTGGGCTGAAAATGAGAGGGCGCTTCAGAAAGGAGTAGGGAGAGTTTTGTTGTTTGTATGTTACGCTGTCCGACCCCCATCGCGCTACTCCTCTCCAGGTGTACGTGAAGAAAGGGGTGCAAGGGAGGACAGAGGGGAAAGTTCTTCTCCTAACACCTCATATAAGTTCACAGGGCATGGCGAGGTTATGGGCTTCCAGCCATCTCCGTTTTGCTATTACACCCCGAAATTGGCAGATGACAAGGAACAGGGTGTAGCAAATGTGTATGCGAGCGCACACACAGGCTGACCTGAGGCCTCCCCATTTAATCATTATGTGAACTTCAAAGAATGCTTCCGGGATAAAAGCGCCATAAGTCTCCTCGCTCGCGCAGGAAGGGTCGAGAAAAGGCACGGCGCAGGACGTACGGACACCTACGAGAGCAAAGAGGAATGACAGAGAGAGGAAGGGAAGGAGGAGACGGCGCCCTCTGATCTCTTTTAGTGACGGCTTTACAGGAATATGAGAGCGAGGCAAGGACAGCATTACTTAATGAAGTCATGAAGACGACCTTTGATGTCCACTACAGCAGGGAAAAAAAAAAAAAGGCAGGCGGGAAACACCCCCACTCCTTTCACACACACACACACTCTCATCATCTGTAGCTAGAAGAGTGAACCACTCTCATGTTTTCCCACAGAATCACAAAACAAGAATGAGCGAGTTAGATTGTATGACCTTAATCAACCTGCAGAATCGGGCCAAAACCACTGTTAACATGCTTACAGGAAAAGCACACGGCTTCTTAAATCACAACAACAAGTCTGAGAGACATCAACTGAACACGTGGATGTGGTTTTACTGAGATATTTATAGACCAGATTTTGAGTGAATGACTTCTTTGCAGAAACATACTTCTGCACGTCAGGAACTAAACAAGCCTTGTTAGCCATGCTGTAATTTGGTTAAATTAAATAAAAAACATTCCAGAAATACTTGGTCTCTTTCCATCTACACGATATTGATTCCAGGAAAATGCTATTTATTATATAAATATTTGGCACTGTACCTTCGACATTTGTACCCACACACCAGCATTAGATCGAAGACAGTTACCTTAGTTACAAAATATTGTTTTAATTATATATTAAGCATTTTTAAGTAGTTAAGTAGCAAAAGACAGAAAAAGCAAGCGTGAAAAAAAGAAAGAAATTTCATTTGATCACATTTGTTCTGAAAGAACGTGTGGCTTGTAGTATCGACATTTCAGCAGATTAAATACAGTCAATGCAGTGCACACATCTGGAGTCCAATCGAATAAAAAAAAAAAAAAGGAAAATAATTTTTAAAAAAAATCCCCGAACACGCACATTGCGAAGTTTCAAAGCCCCAGGTTTTCCAGTCAGTTTGCTGAGAAGTGACCTGGTGTGGTTTGAGTATTCGCTCTCCCCATCTGTCTGAGAGTGTACACTCACTTATTCCTATAAGCGAATAATCACTCTCAGCTGCTAATCGTCTGCTCCCCGCTCCGACCTCCTCCGTCACGTCCTCTCCGAACGAAATAAACACAAACAAATGTTACCAGGCTAAACAGTTATGTCTAGTAGTTGTATAATCTGAGCTGTTTAAAATATTGTGCTGTATCAGCTATAATAATGTGTTACATTTTTATAAATCTCTCTCTCCATATATATATATTATATATATATATATATATATATACACTGAACTTCCAATCAGGAGACTACGTTGCAGTTCTCTTACGACAGACATCCGGAGTCAACCGCAACACATGAACAGGCTGTTATTTTCTCTTTCAAGTTGTATGATTTGGATTAGAGATAAGTATTTAAGTAAATCATGTCTGAATGACAGTTCCAGTTCCCAGACTAAGCCCACACACAGGAACTGAACAATAATTTGCGACGACAACTCGGATGCAATTCCTTTTTTTGCGATTTTCGCACCTCTTTCGACCTCCTTTGTGCGCCGATAAAAATTGTTGGAGATGAATTTTCTGTTCCAGGGATGCTGGTTTTCCTGATAATTAACCAAATTCCAAGGGAAGATATAAATGAAGAATTCGTGTATTAGCTAGCTGCTGTGAATACTGTAAATACTCTACACTGATGCACATCCTCATTTTGCAGAATCACATGCTTCCCTGGGGCGGAGCTTAGTGTATATTTGATCAGCCAATCACTAACTATAATCACTATAACACCAAAGTGCATATATGAGCAACTTGAGCAACTTGAGCAACTGAGACAAACATTTTTATTAATGGCTGCAAGGCAGGGATGTAGATTCAACCTGAAAAAGAAGACACTCCTACACACCTACACTCTGCTGACTTATGCAAAACAAAATGATTAAATGTAAACGACTCCAAGCACAGACACCGTTTTTTTCTTTCTTTCAAAATCAACTTTTATGCACAGAGACAGCGTTTGTTCCCTCATGTTAGCGTGCCGTCTAGTAAACTTTATTACTAGCTTCGATTACGCGTTACAAAAAAAAAAAAGCCAGCCTAACTACTTAATCTTGGATCTTAAAATTAGTGCGAGGTTAGGTTTAATGCTGAAATTATTATTTTGTTCAAAGCACCATACTGAGACTGTTAAGAAAGAAAAAAAAAAAAAAAACACGCTGTACTAGTGAAGGGCTGATCAAAACTTAAGCTCTGGCCTTTTTGAGCCAGGGATAACCGTCACTCAGCAAAACCAGGACAAAATCAGGAGTGTACCGACTCATCATGAAGGTGAGCGAGTTCTAAGGCAACATGTAAAGAGAGTTCATCAGAGAGAGAAAGAGAGCGAGAGATGCATACCAGGGATGTAAAAAGGTTAGTTATCTTATTAAACATGGTGTGAAGAAAATATCTGAATCTCATTTGGAAAAAAGATGACATTTCTGAGCACACAGCAGTCACTTGTAGGCTAATCTCGTACATAAAAATAACACGGTAATACTTGGACACCGAGACAGTAAAAGGTGGAATTTACATCCCTGTGACATGCATAAGAAAAGAAAAATATTTCCATTCCACCAAATCTCGTAGCAAGTAGGTGTGGCAGGCCAGGTGGGAAAATGTGAATGCAGGAAGTGTGAGAAAGTGAATACACTCTTCTGGAAGGGTCCCTCCTGGATGACGGGAGCAGCAGAGTCGTTCTCGTGCCACGTGGGCAGTTCGGGGTTTAGTCGCTCGGCGCCGGGACGATGCAGATGTGGAGGAAGTTGTCTGGATGGCTCAGGTGCTCGCTGAGCCACTGGACGGGCGTCTCGAACAGCGGCTCGATGCCGTGAACCACCACTTGGTATTTCTTTGGCTCATCTGTTATGAAAAGAGACAGAGAGAGTTGTTGGATGAACAGATGAACTGTGAGTGACTTATCAGCCTGTGGCTCAATCAAGTGTCCATTTGCCTCTTTTCCTAAATGTGCCTGCGAGTCCCTCATCCATCATTTTGTCTGAAAAACAAGAGGGCACTCAGGGGTTCAAATGGTCACGACAAGGACTGATGTAAGTTAGTCTCCTTCAGCCCCTGTGAGTCTAAGCATGTTCGCTTTTTTTTATTTTTTTTTTATATATATTCGAAAAGTAAACCGTTTATCATTTCTTACTGGAAAAAGAAAGTCTGAATAGTTTAATTCCCACACTTTTGGTGCTACAAGTTGCTCGACCATAAGCCCTCAACCACACCCTCACTATGTGCCCAAAAAATGTGGCTGGCTCTTATGGATGTGTTCATGAATAGCTCCACTGTTTGTGCTGGAAAGTGCACAACAGCCACTGTCTCTCCATCATGTCTCTTTTGCGCATGACGATCTGTGCTGAGCTCACACTGGAAAGCCGAGGGCGAATGCTGGAGGCAGGAACATTAGCCCACTGACCTACGGGAAGGAGGTGAGGTTAAGCAGCTAATGCAGCAGGGGGAGAGCAAAACGCCGGCTCAGCCGCCGACGCACACACTGGATGACCTTCTCCTACTGCTGACCTGAACCGTGATCCGTGATCCGCTCCAGCTTGAACTGACTCGGGCACTTTCAATAGCCTGAGGTCTAGATCCTGTACGTGTTCCCAAACAGTTTCCAGTGAGGCTGCGGAAACTAATCACAGTCCAATACATGTCCAGACAAACTGTACAGCTGATACTACATTTCAAGGCATGGATATACTATAGCAACTTTGATAGGTAATGATAATTATTTTATTGATTTTACTTTCTAAGCTTTTTTTTTTTTTTCTTCTATAGAATTAATTCCCAAGAAAACCAGACCTCCAATAGAAAACAAGCTCTACTAACTGATTGTTAAATAAAAAGATATAGACGGTTGGTCATTCTATTAAGTTTACATTAAGTTTAAAAGAGGTATGCATACAGAGTAGGGCAAATATTTGGATCCATATGAATCTTTCCCTACATGTAATCTGAAACTTTTCTTTTTACCCAAGATGTCTTTTACACTAACAATGGAAGATGGACTAGAACACCACTTGACTTTTTGGTCTTTGGGTTCATCTGAAGTCAGCAGTCTATCACAACTGGCCCAAAACAATCGCGGGACTAAAGGAGGAAATCACCTCGGCATGCAACATCAGTTCTGCCTATGGATCCAACCTCATGAGCCATGTTGTACAGAACAACGCCAACCGAGTGAGTCTTGATCCTCTAGCGAAAAAGTTTATAACGTCATATTAGTTGCTTAGATGAAAATATCGTAAGTTTTTGCTGGGTTGAATGATTGTTTTACAGGATTAAATCTGTTTTAAAATTCCACCCAATATCAAGAAACTATGTACATTAAATAAAAATCAAATCTGAAACCAAAGCCTTTTAACCTTTTTTTTTTTTTTTTTAAAACATGCTTTACTGGTATTTTTAAAAAAAAAAATTCTCAAGATAAAATTATAGCAATAATCAAGCCTGAGTAATGAATATTTTCTTAACTGAATATTCCGCCCCCCCCATATAATTTTCTTACTTATTTCGATAGTATTTGAACTGGTAAGTAAGATAAAAGTGCCACCTACATACTGTAACCACACGGAACGGTTCATTTTAATCACCAGGGTGGGGATTATGACAAGAATATCATGCCACGATTCTCAGAAGACAACAGAAGACAACAGAAGACATTGTAGATTCTTTCGGTGGAAAACATCCAGTTTCCTCCAGTTAACTGGAATTCCCAAATTGCCTGAAGTGTGTGGTGTGTGCATGTGTGCCCTGCGATGGATTGGCACCCTGTCCAGAGTGTGCGTGAAGTTTCCTGGGATCGGCTCCAAGCCTCCTGTGACACTGTATACAGGATAAGCAGTATAGAAGATGAATGAATGAAATGAATAGCAGGCTGTGTGTGTTTTCTTTTGCAAATCAGGTGGCTTCCAGTTTTCAGTTCTAACTAAACATAAAAAAAAAAAAAACTATCACAATGCTCACAATATAAGAAAAATAAATGTTTTGACATTGATTATTAAGATACTGATGAGATATCACAGTGAACATTAGATATTGGTACTTAGATACTTTCAGCTATGAATCGCGATTCTTTTGCATGGCGATTCAGGTATTGCCACGCTGACTCCAAAATAATTAACAATATTTTTTTACGTTTATAATAAAGGTGAACAGGTCGATTGGCCAGTGACCAGAATTGGCTGGTTTTCAGTTTGATTGTACGTGACTGGTGATCAACTGATCAGCCTCAGATATGAAGGATTCTGTACCGAGCATAACATTGTAAAAACACCAGCGTTAAAAACCTCCAATTTGCCTTTTTTTTTTTGCCATTCTAGCAAATTAGCCTCAAAAACACGCCTACACCAGTCTCAAAACACCGCGAGCGCTAATTAGTCAAAAACTGCATACGTTATAAGCCCTGCAAGCCACACGTGCCAACCTGCTCGCAGCCACTTAACCTGCAGGCTCACTGTTGAGTTTTGAGACTTTGGAGGCATCTGAGGCAGTATCATGTCACCGTTTCTTTATAATCCTACAGGTAAACTATTTACACATTTTCATCTTGTGTCGTAGGACTGAATTATTTGCTACGTTTGTTTATAAATAATAATTATGGTGGATGACAGTAATGTATTGTTTAAATGCTGCATTTGGCTTTTAAATGAGAAAACTAATATTATAAGGAATGGGCTACATTTAATCAATCAATCAATCAATCATTAATCTTTTAAAAAAAGTTTTAATAATATCAAATCGGGATATTTATAAAAATCACAACACTTGTAGAACCTCAATTTTAATCGTAATAATATGGTATCGGGAGGTGGCTGGTGACTCCATTTCTAATGAACATCATATAATCTATGTCGGATCATCCACAATAAACATGCTGGCAATTGACTCTTTTATGGCTGATTCTCAACAGTGTTCCACCGCAGCAGTCTGTAATTAACACACACCCACCCACTCTCTCACACACACGCCTTGGTAATCAGACTCAATCAATCAAGCTGTGTCAACTTCTAGCTATAAGCGAAGCACTGAAACTGGGGTTAATGCTAGTTCACGTAGAGTGAGAACAACGAAGGAGACACGTACAAGACAAAGTTGGCGTCAGGCTCCTGGAGGCCACACCCTGTCGTCCACTCATACCAAACTTCAATTTGGTGCAAGGCGAAGGGCGGAGCTCTAGCAACTCATCATGACTAAAAGCCTGACTGTTTTAATCCCGGCCCTGGTGCAAAACTAAAATGCAAGTACACATCATAACAAGATAACCGTTATAAGGGCGGTTTGACCGTTAAACATGGCCCAGCTCTGAGACAGAAAGGTTAAACGGAAGTAAAAGAACGAAGAGCCAAAACCAAACAAAACTATTAACGACTATTCACGACAACCTTTATAGATATGTTATCTGAACAAAACAAAAACAACAAAAAAAAAAAACAAGGCATTTGTGGCATATCGAAGAATCAACCCATATTAAACAATCTGGAGGGGTTTGATACCCGATTCCAAACAGACTCCTTTTCACAAAGAGAAAGTAACAGGAAGATTTAAGCAATGCTCCCTCATCACCAACCAAACCACAACACCTGAAAACAGAGAGTAAAAGTTGAAGGGCGTTATAACAGCTTTTCTCTTTTAGCTAACCCTCATATTTTCTCTCTCGGCGGGTGGGTGCCTTCCCCTCAATCACTCTCAGAATGACACAAAGGGGAAATTCAATGACAGTAAAGAAACAACATGGTCATACAGTGGATCCTAAAGTGAGCACAGACTCCCACGTGTCCCTACACACGTCGCTTCCATCGCCAGTTTCTTTATGGAACGTTTTTGATTTTTTAATATCGGACTTCGCATCAAAATTATATTTCCAATGTGAAACCTGGCCTGAGTGGAATAAAAGTGTTTAAAATGACTGGTCTTTGTAAATATGAAACCACACTGTGATTTACATCGTCGAAGGATTCCCTGCATCTTTCACCCCCACGTGCCAAGTGTTGGGTTTTTGTTTGTCTGTTTGCATCAATATTGTTTATATTGATTGTTCACTTCCGTAGGGGGTCGTGAATTTTTTTTAAATATTAAAAACTACTAACGGTAGTTAATAAACACTAAGCTGTTGGGTAACGTCTTGATTTCTCTCTTCTTTTTTTTTTTTAAATGTCATGCAATAAACTTTTTTCCCTGCCAATCACCTTCTCCAGACTCCAGTCCAGTAGATGGCAGCATTTCACAAACCACTCTTTCACAAAACAGGTGTATTCATAAAGATGGAAACAGATTTTCTGCTAAAGCTGTGGTATATTTTTTATAAGAAATCCATGAATCTTTGACCATTTAACGTTGCAAGTTTAACTAAATTATTTTAAAAAGTGTCAACTAATTCGGGATTCAAAACTGACCACTGACTCATTTAATTCAATCAAACTACATAAAGTCTAATAAATTACAGTAATGACTGACAAACAAAATGACGTAAATTAATTGTAGAAATATTTCACATTTAATATTTCACATTAAATGGCACTTTAGTGCTTGGTGAAGTTCAATGCAGAAGTGCCAAAACATGCAGTTCCTTAAATGACCACTAGGAAAACTGGTTCGAAAAATTAGTCAATCCATATTTAAAATGTTCTATACAACAGAAATAAATCAATGTTTGAAGTCTAGTACTAACTCTCCTTAATCAGATTCCTTCATCATGACACATACAGGGATTGAATTGTTATGCAACTCATCAGGTAAAAATAATACTATATAATATATAAATGAATATAAAAAAAAAAAGTGTCTGTACACTGGTCAGGACTCTTTCAATGATATCTTTAAGTTTCATACCCGAAACCAGGCTCATAAATATGTTTGTATGACTGTCCAGCCAGATTACGTCGCAGCATCTAGTGTTTTTGTGGGCGCGTCTTAAATCAACCACTAAACAGAATTTAATTAATCTTTTGCAGTGCTGTACTTGGATATCTGCCTGAGGTTTAATCAGCACCATAAGTGAAATCAAAATGGTGAGTGCCTGATTTAATAATCTACTTTAAAATAAGCTACTAATAAGCTACTCACTCAATGTAAACAAACACCTGCACCAAGAGACATTAATTAGAAAAGCCAAACTGAATATTTTTACTGGGATTAGTTCATTTATTCACCTCAGAAATACCAGTGCTGAAATGGCATAAGTTAATTTGAACACGTTGGAGTCATTTTAAGACAAAAGTTAATTTTTATCTGATCTACTTTTTCGATCTCTCATCTATGATTCACTCTCCGATTACCGAACAGGGAGCTTATCTGGCTGATGACGAAAGAAGTACAACTTGGAGCTAATAAAGCGTGAGATACTGAACCTTATAAAATGTTAGACAGAAAGTTCTGCTGTACAGAAAGACAGACATGTATGTGGGATTCAACCTGAAATAATAATATCACCGATTACATTAAAAATCATCAGATTATTTTTAGTTTTAACCTATTAACCATTTCTACAAACTTTTTATCTGTCAACGACGAGTACTTACACAAAGTTATAAAATTATGAATTAGGGAGGTGAATCTGAGTGACGGCTGCATTGCAGGTGTCAACCCGCTAGCTACCCGTCTGCTATGCAACACTTTAGCTTTAGAATTGGTGACCTTCAACTCTCAATTGAGTAGACCTTATATTCACAGGAGGATGTGTGGGGTTCAATGAGTTCAATCGAATACAAAGGAACGTTAGTGTATATAATTAAGGTTAGCCATAAAATTAAGGTTAGCCATCTTAGCATTTTAGCTAAGCTAAACCCACATTAGCTAGCTTGTGATAACTGTTCGTGCCAAAAGCCGGGCTCTGTTTGTTCTGCCCATTTGCCCGCTTATGGATTAAGCAGGGTTTAGGCGGAGTCAGTTCCTGTAGGACCAGAGCTCCCACAGTTGAGCTTCAATAAAGAGAAGCTAAAAAAAAATCTCTTTAGAAAACCTAAAAGTGACATCACACAGGGTTTGTCCTGCTCTTTTTATTTTTATAAAAAAAAAATTTATACAGTCCGTTATTAAAATCAACCTTTACCAACATGTAAACCGGGGAAGGAGACATGAAAAATGTTTTATAAACCCCCAGATTGATCTACACTAATAGATTTACTACTTTCCTAGAACGGAATACAAACTTAGTAGGTTAGCAATTTCGGTGTCGGTATCGGTCTTGCCGAGTTCCAATAAACATTCAGAGGGGGGAAAAGGGCTCGAGGTAGGAGTCACCATTTTTATGTCTTCAGAACGCAGTCTAAAGATAATCAGGTCAAAGTAATTAAGTCATCAGAGCCTCTTTTCTACCCACCAGTTTCTTTTCTATGCATTCTGAAACCAGTAACATTAAACCCAATGAAAATGGGTCCGCTGGTACGAGTAGATCTTGATTTGGTAACAATTTCTCAGTATTCGAAACCATCCTGCTGCGCAGGCGGATGAAATGTTGAGATTTCACAACACCTGTTGATTACGCTCACACGGTTAAGTGCCTGGTGACACCGCAGAAACAGGAAACCCTAAAACCAGCTCTGAACGCAGCGGGGTGGATGTGGCATCAGCGCTCCATTTACTGTACAGATGGAGAACGATGATGGCATAGCTTCGTGCTGGAGCCGTAAATGTGCTCGCACTTGGGCTGAGCCATGAGGATTTCCTTCCATTAATGCGCTTTCTAAAGATTCCATCGAATTACAGCGTAACTGAAATGATGTGATGGTGGTCTTCCGTGAGGCTCATACCTGGAACGCCTTGACGAGCAACTTACACCTCCGGTTCTGCTGAACAGCCTTACTAGTTGTTTATCGAAGTTTTCTTGCTTACAAGCAGAACAGGCATAACAGAACTGAAACCTGAAGTCATGGAGTACAGAGTACAGAGATGAGCCGGCAACACAAAAGCAGATAATCTAGAACTGAGTACGTCATGGTTATTCCTTCAGCAATTTGCTGGGAGAACGTGGCCAGTTTGGAGTAAACAGTCATTTGAACACGTCTCTGAAGAAACGTGGATATTTTTATCGTACTAGCACTTGTGTGAGTGGAAGACGACTTTGCATCAGTTTAGAGATAACATCGGTCTATTTTACACCTACAGCTTGTGCCAAAGCAGAAGGACTTTAATTCAATGATGTCTCAGTATATGGAAACATTTTTGACTACTGAATAGACCGGTTTGCCATTATGACCTCTTGCCCAACTGTAGAGAAAAACACCACTGATGTCTGAATGTCTTCCGCCTGGCCACACCCATCACCTTCTCTTGAACCTACAGATTGCCAAGATGAAAAGCAAATAATAATGAGTGGCACACCTAAGGCTGCACTCTGATTAAAATAAATAATAATAATTTTGCAATTATTTTGACACGGCTTGCAATTATTTAAACCACAATATGTTACGATATTAAATGTACCATTTTGTATTAAAACATTTATCTAGACTAACAGCAATTAATTACAAAGAATTCTCTAATTATTGAATATTTATTAAACAACTTAAAGTATATAAAAAAAAAAAATAATAATAATAATAATTTACTGACAAACTCTACATAAATTCCAGACTTTGCATACATTTTCAGTTTAAATAAACGCGCAGGTCCATATTGTGATTCCGATTTTTATGCAATTATGGAAAGGTCATGCAACAATGCCTACAATACAATTTTTGCCAATTTACAGACTCAACGAGTCAAAACACAAAAGAACTTGGGGAGGAAGGTGTGAAAAGTAAAAACATAGTAAACCAGGGGGAAAAAAATACAGTACTTTTGATGACTGAATTCAGGACCACGAAAAGGTTCCACATGGCCAAAAATATTTCGCACTTGATCAAACCGTGAATATGTTGACAATATGGATTATTAATCACTTTCTAATTGGGGAAACTCACTGTTTATTTTTCATCTATTGTTCTCTTTAAAAAGTGCGACTTCTTTATTAAATAAAATAAATAATCGAAATGTTATAAGAAGATCGTAAAAATAAAAATATATATTCTTTGGGAATTGCTTTGATCGTTGTTACTGTAACAACAACAATCACAATGTTGATATTAGATCCTAAATGATTACAGACACCATTAAATACAACTAAAAGCTAATATTTAATTTATTTTCCAATAAGCTTGAGGCTTTAAAACAAACAAAAAAATTTATAAAAATAATAATAATAATAATTATGAAAAGTTATTATTGTTGATACTGCGTCCCATGTGTGTGACAAATCATTAATGAATAAATAAATAAATAGATAGATAAAAATCTGGCACTAATTAATACATAGTCTTGTTATTTAAAATTGGATAAAAAGTTAGGAATAGTCATATAAGCATATTTTCTAAAAGTAAATTGTAAACTAATAAGCATTTATTTATATAAAGTGTCATTTTAAGTTATTGTTCAGGCAGAAGTAATCCGTAAAAAAAGAAAAAAAAATTTGCATTTCTTAATATAAAATGTCACTTTAAGCTATTGTTAATTCAGAAGTATTCTTTAAGTCAGGCTTTTCATCCAACAGACAATAATTAAATCCAGATGCTAATCATAAACGCCAAAGGAAAACAAAACAAACAAAAAAAAAAAAAACACAGGCCTCTGAAGAGCAGAACTTTTAACTGCTTTCTCTAGCTGTGCCTTGAGGTTGCTTCTGATACACACAGTTCACTGCGGTCGAGTGCTGCAGAGCCGAGAGGCCAAACATTACAACGTTTTTTGCTCAAGCATGGCCAACACTTTATTTGTTCAAACCACAACTCCTCATTTCTTCCCATTTACACGGCCCTAGAGGTCGATCAGTACAAGGCGAACACAAACACAGCATCTATGACGGGGACGCTGTGGAACCCACAGAGAATTTCTGAATAAATCTGACTTATTTATTCCAGCCTGTAATACTCCTCTAAGAGTGACCCTTTTCCACTGCTATGGTCGGAGATGATCGATGCAAAGCGCTGCGTGGCAAACTGGAATGCCCCATCTCTGTCACACACACTCAGCCTGAGAGATCTGAAAGAGAGCGCGCTCAGTAGTGATGCTGAGAGTGCATAGGTGGGTGGGCCAGCTGTAGGTTTCCCCACTAAGAGCGTGGGCTGATGTGAAGGTTCGATGGGCGGGGGCTTTTCAGAGCAAATCATTTATTTGAAATAATACCACCATTGCTCAGTTTCTAAAATGATGGTTAAAAATATTTAAAAATAAAACAAAAACCCAAAAAAAAAAAAAAAAAACTGTTCACTGTTCCGGCTGACTACTAAAGCCTGGGGATTTCTTGTTTCTCAAAAGATCAGCTCGTTTTGAAATCTCGAATGCTGAAAGGCGTAGGAGATGGTGCGCTCGGCTGCGTGTCTCTGCTTATCCGCTTCAGCCTGCTCACAGCCAAATGAATAGAGTGCTCTTTTGTATCTGGGGCCAGACGCTAATTAACAGCAATTGCTGATCTTAGCACTGGTGGGCGAAGAGCATTCTTGGCTCGGTCTTGCTGTTTTCTTCATGGGATTCCCCGGTTAAATTAGCCCAGCGTGTTGTACTAAGTCATCCTTGAGGTTTTGCTGACATCAAAGTTTTTCCATGAACTATATATATATATATATATATATATATATATATATATATATATAAAAAAAAAAAAAAAA
>JAQMYJ010000018.1:4219407-4241921 GCA_030014305.1 Clarias laeviceps | reverse complement strand
ATCATCTCAATTATGACAAATCACGGCTTGAACTATCTTGCTTTGCATGTAATGAGTCTATCTCATATATTAGTTTCGCCTTTTAAGTTTCATTACTGAAATAAATGAACTTTTGCACGATATTCGAGTTTCGAGTGACATTCGAGTTTCACCTAAACTAAGCAAAAGAACTGTTGAGGAACTGAGTTAAATAACTTTAAATAAAGTTGTTTCCTTCAAACTGAGAATAATAGAAGGTTCATAAGCAGTACAACACACAACTTTTAAAAAGGTGTCATTTTACTATAAATTGTGATAGGTTTAATTACAGGGATACAGTATGCAAACACATGAAAGAGGTCTACAGTATATTAAAAAGCTAAACTAAGCACCAGGAAAAAGAAGCGTGATTCAATATTGGAATAGACGTTATTTTTGGAATGCAGCGGGCGTACTGTACAGGAGAGCGGCGCCCAGGCCTGCCTTCTGTCACCATGACAATGGCTGTTTTAGAGTATGGCTCAGTGGAAAAAGTCTGCAGGACAGACAGGTGGTACACAGGAGAGTCCCGTGGCACTGTGCCCATGGTTTTTCCCATGATCGCCCCGCTCGCACCCTGCTGGCATTTCAAACGCTCGCTGTCCCCATTTTAGCAACACTTTTACGCACTTTTACGCACACGGAACACAAAGTACAACAGGATGACAGATGTGCTTGATCCTCCTTTATCCATCCATTTCCAATTTGACTTTGTTTATATCCAAACACTTTTCCAGAACTTGTCCAGTTCAGCTTTGTAATCAGTGGAAAGTTTAAAATGAAGCCTTAGGCGAAGATACAAAAACAGAACAAAACAAAAATACACTCCTTGCTTTTCAATCATGACAAATCCTCTTAAATGGAAACTATTGGTATTCTTCTGGGACAGTCTACACCTACACTGTCAACATTTTGAGATCAGCAAGTGATTGATTGCGTGTCTTGACTACAAAGTTTTTGGAATCATACCGGAAAAAATGTCTAGCTTTATTGCAAACATTTTACAGATGATTATATAAATCTATTATGTGTATTTTACAGATACACTGGCCATTTCATTAGGTACACCTTGCTAGTACTGGGTTGAACCCATTTGCCCCTTAATTCTTCGTGGCATAGATTCAACAAGTTGCTGGAAACCTGCCTTAGAGGTTTTGGTCCGTATTGTGATTACATCATCATGATCTTGCTACAGATTCGTCAGCTACACATCCATGATTCGAATCCCCCGTTCCACCACATCCCAAAGTTGCTCTATTAAATTGAGATATGGGGTTTTAGAGTAGGCAATCGCTCCTAAGTGGCCAAAAATTCTTAGAGTAATGCAACTTTGGTTCTTCTTTTTTTCAGAGTAGGAGTAAGAGCAATTTATCAACATAAAATAGGAAATCACTCCTATCTCCACCAAAACTTAGGAGAGCTCTGGCAGTATCCTAACTGGTTAGGACAGAGACGTTGAGCAGAGACGTGCATGGAGGAAGTTTTAGTAACATTGATTGACCTATATATTACACTTAATCAGGTGAGGCTAATCACTTTTTCAATGGCACACAAAGCTTTGCAAAATTGGATATATTAGCAATATTAGACTTTCTAATATTTGCCCACTCTTCTTTGCAGAACTTACATTTAAAAAGTTAAATTTGATGGTGATCGTTTGTGGACTTCAGTCTTCAAGTCGGACTAGGCCTCCTTCAACCACTGTGTAAAATGTTTTGATTTGTGCTTTGGTTCATTGTCATGTCCTTCCCATTGACAACTTTCTGGCAGAGGGAAGCAGATTTGCCTCAAGAATTTGATGGTATTTTATCCTATCTATTTTCCTTCCTTCTTTCCTGACAAGTGCTCTGGTCTCTGCTGCAAAGAAACACCGCCATAACAGGATATTACCACCTCCATGCTTTACTATAGGAATGGTGTCATTTGGATGGTGAGCAGTATTGGATTTCTGCCAGACATATCGTTTGGTGTTATGGAAATTGTTTTAATCTTATCCGACCAAAGCTCAGTCTTGACTGCATGTTGCCTTTCGTGAGGAGTGGCATTTTTCTTGCAATACAAGCCTCATTTGTGATGTTGTCACATGCACACAATGGCCACTTTTTGTCATAAATTCCTGCTACTGCTTCAGAGTTGCTGTAGGCCTTTTGGTAGCCTCTCTGACCAGTTTCCAGTTTTTCTAGAATCTACAGTAGTAGAATCTAATTACTTTTCCTAATATCTCAGTAATGTAACGCATTACATTTTAAATGCATGTAGTTTGATTACAGTTACAAATGTCAATAACATTATGTTACTAGCGTTACAAATGTAGTGTTTAAAAATTGATCAAAATGCATTTAAAAATCATGTTTTGCGCGGCAGCATCAGTTAACGAGCGTCGGAGAGCTTGGTAGAGCGTCGGAGAGCTTGGTAGTTTTTTACATTTGATGTTGTAACGGGTTCGCTCTTCTTGCATGGGAAAAAAACAGGGAAAGAAAAGGGTTAAAGGAGGGAGGAAGGGAAAAAAGATGAGGATTTTTAACGCGGAGAAAGCCCGAGATCCATTAACAGTAATTATCGCCAGCCGGCCCAACCTAGTGGCCTCGCCCATTCGTGCACCTGCAGAAGGGGGGGGGACGCCTACGTAGGGAGCCTATGGAGTGAGCGAGAAGCAACAACAGGTTGAGGCGCACACCCATCACAGGCGCACACTGTAACAGGCGTCTTCAAAGTAACTTCAAAGTCATACTGTATAATTAGTAATCTGATTATATTCTACATATTTTAAAGAAATAAAAAAATAAAAAATAAATTAAAAAAAAACTTCATTATGCATACTTCAGGTTTATTTGTATCCAAATACAAATACAGATAGAGATGATGACATTGTGTTTCTGTATTTAGACAAGTTGTCTAAATATATCGAGATACAAAAAGCTCCGGTCAACACAATACCTTTTAAATAATATTTTTTTTATTCCTTTAATTAGCAGAAAGCATACTGTATACATAAAATACCCTTGAGATTTCTATAAATATTCCATATTAGAGAAGATAAAGAAGTGAATCCAACGTGTGCCTAAATTGAGGAGGGGGAAATAAAGAATACAATCAGCTCAGTTTAACAGCTTAGCAGAATAAGGCACACGATCATGCGTTCATAGACAACAAAAAGAAAAAGATCCCAAAGTATCCGTTTCACAAGAATGAACGAAGTGATATTAAGTGCATGCTTTAGAAAGACATCTTTCACTAGAAGACAAGTGAGCCTTCGTTGAGAGCAGACCTCTCAGATTTGGTATTGTAGAAGTTCCTAGACAATCGTTCCCAGTTCCAGTCCTGGACACTGAAAGCTCTGGATGTGTCTGAGGCATGACATGTCTTATTATTTCGTTATCAAGTGATATTTGTCAAAGAAGCTCACGCAAGGTCCACTTCTTCATCTTTAGGGACACACGGCTGATTATAGAAAAAAAACATTGATAAGGTAATAAATCCTTTGGTGTCGTCGCATCATTTATTGCTGCTGGTCTTCATCTCCATGGAACTCAACCTCAACCTCTGATTAATTACACATATTGCTGTATGCTTATTAAAAGAGAACAGGCTTTGCTGTATTATTCTAGTTCTGTATGTGTGATGGCGCTAAGGGAAAAAGTCCCATTAGAGTAATGCTAGCACAGAGCGCAAATGGTTTAATTAAAACAAAATGATTTTTTTTTCGGTTCCATTTGCTCATTTGCAGAGACAGCGTCCTTGGAGTGGTCACGAACCCTGTCGCTGGAGATCGACCCAATTTGCAAGCCAAATTGAACATGCCTTATGCAGCTAAGCAGCAAGTGGTGTAACTAAAACCCTAAACGTGATGCTTAGATATTCTCTAAGTTGAATGTGATTTTATAGCTGGGACAAAATCCTAACAGAGGTTATGGGCTGTTAAGTAAAAAGTCCCAGGTCCATTTGTCAATTACATTTCAACCTTATGATTGTCATACGATAGCAGTTTTATTTACACCTTATTAATTGCCCTAATTAAAAAAAAGAAAAAAAAAAAGTTTGAGGTTTTTGGGAACTCCACAGCAACCCTGATTCCTTCCGCCAAACCTCTACATGAGTCAACAAGAAATGTGTTCCATAATCGTTATTTTCCAATAACAGCACGTTCCAAAGTGGTTTATTCCACTTTTTTCCACAGAATTGCAGCTGTTTATTTCATCAAGGAATGACACACTTTTTTCTTTAAAGCAATGAAATGAAAAATGAAAGTTACGTTAATGTTATGGAACATCCTGCTACTATTTTCACTTCCATTTAGCAGCTATCAACGTTCCTTCTTTCACCAGGCTTTCTTTTTGGTCTTTCTTATAACGTTAATAAAAAAATAAATATAAAAAAGCCTGCAAAAAAACAACAAAAACAAAAACTTAATGTCTTTAAATGTGACTGTAACAAAAGACTCACACTTGAGACTCCTTTCATGAACTTATAAAAACGTCCCCCGATATCAACATATATAGCTTTTGAAATATTCGTTGAGCATCCATTGTATAAAAGTTGTGCTGTCAAAGAAAGTACACCTATCAGAATGAGACCATGGGTTAAAACCTTGTAGGCGGAACCACGGTCTGAACTGCGTTGGTATAGAAAACAAATCAACAACCTTGGACTAATCAGAATAGATTTTTCAAAGGGTTGTGGTATAAAATCGTAAAATCGTTCTGTTAAACGTGAGTACGAGATGTGCTAACGTCTAACACGATCACACGGCTACTAAATTCTAATGTTTGCTAGCCTAAGAAAAAAGCTCAGTCGGCCATTTTAGCCTTAGTTATGACTCATGAAAATTTAGGAGCCAAGATCTCCAGGAAATCGGTTAGTGACCACTACCGCGGGAATAAGTGCTCTTTCTTTTCTCTCAACTGGAATTCAACTGGATTCTTGGTCTAATCTCGTTAACCACTTCGTTTCTTGCTGTAGTACTGGGGTAGGAGGGGATCAGGGAGGTAGTCCAATTGGTGGTCCGATTTCATCAAGAGACCATGCACTACACAGGGTTCATTAAGGCATATATACAGCACATGAATCATACACTTTTATACAAAGACTATGTACTACTGACATCTTTATATGTATATGGTATAAAAAAAAAAAAAAAACATGGTCTAAACACAGGTCTACTTTATTCACACGTTTCCACACACATCTACACATTCCAGCCTTTCATATTTACTGTAAACAAATGAGCGACCAAAATGTAAAGGTATAAAAAAAAAAAAAAAAAGAAGTGAAATGAAGAAGACGAACGGAATTGCATCCCCGCTTGGTCTTGCAGCAAGGCACTGCAGAAATCTGTCCCGTGTGATGAACCAGTCGGGACGAATCGCTACGGAGCGACAGCGTTTGTCCTGAACGCCAGCACGTACACACATCGAGAAGAGAAGAAGACTAAAGTCTTTGAGATCTTGGTCCACCGTAGAGCAGTTCTAATAGTTTAAGGCAAGAGCAAGGACAAGCACACGAACAACCAACAAATGAAACAAACAGTCACTTCTTGTCATGGTGCTTTTTTTTATACACCCTTAAATTTAAGGCCTTTCATGTGAAACATGACGTCACGTCATCCTCGTACTGCAGAAGTTCCTCGAAACGTGAGGACTGATTGTCCAATTGCGGGTGGCTTCAGAGGGAAGACATCTTGGTCCCTTCTTTCGTCAGGCATCTTCATGTTCATGGCCATCTATGAGTGACCGTGAGAGGAAGTGCAGGATAGGTCGTTCCTGATAATCTCGTTAACTGTGGAGACAAAAAACGAAAAAAAGGAGAAGCTTTTTAAGTTTCAAGCAAAATGTCCAATTCAGACATGAACTATAAATTAGATATTGAGGTTGATCCCTTGCTATGCTGAAAACTACACCTAAAATAACAAAATAAACAAAATATGAAATTTACATACTACAACGCAAGTGCGGTTTCTGCTCTTTGAGGTTTACTACTATTTCGTACCAACAAGAAAAAAAAAGGAAAATTTAGTGAACAGAGATGCTACAGCGATAGATTCACATTTGAACAGGTGACTTTAAAGGAAAATAGTTTGTTTAAGCTATAGGGGTATCTATCTACTGTATAGATAGACTATGTATCTATCTTTTTGTTCCACTTGTCTAATGAGATATAAGCCCTTGAGCCACCCTCATTTCTTCAAAGTAAATAAATTTCACTGATGCAGATTAAATGAAAGAAACAGAAATATTTTTTTACTGCAACAGGCCACAAAGTGCCTAAAGATCCAATTTAAAAATCGGTTATTTATGTAACAACCTCGGCAGCAACCTCATTTCCCCTCTCATCTGTTCCAACCACTCAGCATTAAACATCATTATACTAATAACTGGCCTGATCATCTATCATCATCTGCACCTGTTTCTCACTGGTTTATGCCTTAAGTTAGATCTTTCTTTTAGAATCGATTGATTCATAGGTCACAGTGTGGCTTAACAAACAAAATACATTCTTCTGAAGAGCTCGAGTGAACACTGGGCCGACTTTTGCACCCGCACATTTCCCACACTTTCATCCAGACTTATCCTTATCTCTGTGTTCTTTGGCTGGACTTGAGGAAGTGACTACACAGAGTGGTTGGGTGACCCTTAAAGGCTCCTGATGACCCCTGAGATCACAGCGACCTCTAAAAGCTGTTTAATGACACACCAACACCAAGAGTGGATGAAGCACAGGAAGATCTGGCTGTGCTCCATGCCACAGAATCAGGGCGGATTATAACTCACGCCTTTATGATCACAGAGCACCATCGGCTTATTGCCTTATCAGCTCCTCCAGCAATGGTATACACACATGTGTGCACGCACACACACACACACACACACACACAAATACATAGACACACTAACGCCCAGATCTCGTTTTCCTACATGAGGGAGTCCCAGTGGAAAAGTGCAGGCTGAGCCAACACCACTGGCTGTTTGTGCCTGCCACAGCTCGCAGCAAAACAGGCATTAACATGCCGAAACCATGTTCTTCATTGTAAACACTGGCAAAAAAACATAAAACCACAAACCCAGGATCTCAATTATGTGATCAATCTTTAATGTCTATACTTAAAAAAAAAACACTCGGATAAAAAAAATAAAATAACAAAGCAGAATGGAGGGAGAGTTAAAAGAAATCACACTAAATGTAAAACAAAAGTTTTTCTTGCAAAGGAAGAGTGCTCGCTTCCTTTTCATTCTTGTTAGTCGCGGTAACGGTCGGGTTTTCTCCGAAATTTTTCACACCTACACAGCAACCACAACATTGCGCTGTTTTGCTTTATCAACTAATACTTTCCATTTCCAAGCCATCAGCTTTTCCACTGCAAAAAAAAAAAAAAAAAAGGCAAGAGCTGGAAAAAAAATACTGATTTATGCCAGCAAACATGTCCAGAGGCTTTTAATCACTCTTCTGACGTTCAAAAAGCCACCGAAACAGGATGCTGTAAACTGTTAAACCTCAACGCTATACCTATGTGTGGCTAATTATAGCGTTCTATTAATATGATCTGCCAGACTGCTCATTACTATGATCAACAAGTGCAACAAAAAAAGATGGTAAAGATCAGTTAATTGTTTGTGATGGTGAAAGAAGATAAGAAAAAAATGTTTTTGGATGTTGAATTTTTTTTTCATTTTGGATGTTGAGGTGTAGGATAGTGTCCAGGGCTTGAGCCCATCTGATGCAATGCATTGTAATGGTGCCTGGAATTTTAAAATTAACTAGAGTTTATGGTACAGTAGGCTTTAAACAAATATAGGATAGGTATTCAGTATGTTTGAACTATTCAGCACTTTGAAGTGTGACTACTTGCAACTAGGTCATGACTGTACACAAAATAACCCAGGAAGTGAAGTGTGGGGGAGAATACACAGTGCTACCACTACCACGTTTCACAGTGGGAATAGTATTCTTAGAAATGAATAAAGTAAAAATAGTAATGTTAAACAGTACTATAAGCTGAAATTAGCCTTTTACAAAAGCTTTGGTTAATTAACATAGCATAAATATCATATGTTAAAATAAAGTAGTGAAAAATCTTGTTTCATTGAAAAATCTGAGCATGCATTTTAATTCAAGGGCTGTTCAAGTCAAACCAGGACTTTGCTATTGTGCAGAATAACCAAACACCGTTCTGAAAGTAAAAACTCTCTATATTTCTGTATAGAATTCTCTGCTACACTAATGCTCTTATCCCAGCATTTCACTAGTTCTTGGATACCATGATAGGAGGAAGTTTTCTCAATACGCCCAAGACATGCTGACTTCCCAGGAACTCCTTTAATGGCCCAAACAGGTGGAAATGGCTTGGATCGAGATCAGGACTATATGGAAGATGTGGCAATAACTCTTAACCAAGTTCCTGTAATATGCAAGTGGTGTTGGTGAATGATTGTGTGTACAGTTCCCACAGACTGACGCAACTCTTCTGCAAAGTTTCCAACAAGTTATCTGTCAATTTTCAAGGATCAAGCGTTCCACTCTTTGAATGTTCATGGGAACGACTGCAGTGGGCTCCAAGTCTCATTCATGGACATACGGCCTTCTTCAAAATGTTAAGCCTTCATTTACCATAGATTTCATCACAAGTCCTGGTTTGACTTGAACACCCCTTTTAAAAAACACAACATTTGCTTTAAGAAACCTGAAAAGTCTATTCTTGGGCGTTATTATCTTTTATTATCACATATTGGCATTGGGCACTGGGCTCATATTGGACACATATTGGCATTGGGCTTGGACAATATCACATATATTTATCTTTTTTTTTAAGTGTCACTCTGATACCAAGCAGATCTGCACATTATTATATTTTCAAGCTGTTAGACTATAACCCAAGTCAGCAATTACACCAACACCCCACCAAAGCAAGCAAACAAGCAAGCATGGCTGGTTTCAGACAGAGTGTTTCTAAGTGTGACAGAACACAGAAGGTGCTTTATTAAAACATGCATCATCCCTGCAGTGCCCCAGCCTGTAATCCTGGCACTGCCAGCACACACGTGTGTATAGGGAGGGCAGCCAAACCATCCCTTCTGATTTTCCTTTTGGGTGTGGTGCTGTTTCAGGTATCTTTAAATCTCATTCCCCGTACAGGGATCTGCGACTGGCAACTGACGTTTGCTGGGCTAAAAATACACCACAGGAATTCCGGCTTTGTTCACTTTCAGCAAGCTGACAACATGTTTTTTCTTTCTTTGATATGACACTGTTTTCCTGTCAATACCGATGTGAAGCTGTTTCACGCACTTTCCGTTATAGCTTATTCATCAGTTGGGGATGCAAGCTTTCAAAAAGGTAGTGGAAAAAAATGCTGATAACAAAACCACAAGCTGTTAGGGAATTGCTGCTTTTCTATCTTGCGTTGTGTCCTAATCATAAAATAAGTCCTTATACAGTAGGCCTACTGCAAATATAGACAATCCTTTAACAAAGCTAACGTTACCAAGTCTTAAACATTATCAACAAACATGCCACTCCCACAAATATAGATACTTCCATGGATAGTTATTTACATTATATCTAAGAAGCAGTCATGGTTGTATTTGTAGAAATTTGTTTTGTAGTTGCAGTTGAAGAAAAAATTTAGCTAGCTTAGTCAAATTTGCTAATTGCCACAAAGCTAGCAAGACACTTTAATACAAAGCTAATTTCTGGAAAATGATTATAGTCAGCATTAAAAAGAGGATTAGTGTCACCAAAAAAAAAAGCTTAGTTCTGAATTTTTCCTTTCAGAATCTTGACTTTTTCCTCTGAATTCTGAACTTTAATCTCAGAATTCTGACTTCAAACTGAAGTTCAAAGTAAGAATTCTGAAAGAAAAAAAATCTAATCTTGAGGGAAAAAATTCAGAATTCTGAGAAAAAAAAGTAAAATTCTGAGAAAAAAAGTCAAACTACTGAGAAAAAAAGTCAAAATTCTGAGAGAAAAGTAAAATTCTAAGAAAAGGCATATTCTGAGGAAGCATAATTATGAGAGAAAAAAAGTCAAATTCTGAGGGGAAAAAGTCAGAATTCTGAGAAACAAATGTCAAATTATGAGGGAAAAAAATCTGAATTTTGAGAGAAAAAAAGTCAAATTCTAAGAGAAAAAAAGTCAAATCCTAAGAAAAAAGGTCACATTCTAAGAAACCATAATTCTGATTAAAAATAAATAAATAAAATTCTGAGAAAAAAGGCAGAATTCTGAAAAAAAAAGTCAAATTCTGAGGAAAAACTAAATCTGAATCCTGAGTTTAAACTCAGAATTCTGAAAAAAAAGTCAGAATTTTGAGAGAAAAAGTCAAATCCTGCAAAAAAAGGCAGAATTCTGAAAAAAATGTCAAATTCTGAGGAAAAACAAAATCTGAATCCTGAGTTTAAAGTCACAATTCTGAGAAAAAGGTCAGAAATTCGAGAGAAAAAGTCAAATTCTGAGAAAAAAGTCAGAATTCTAAGAGAAAAAAAAAATCACGTTTCACGTCCTTTTCCGAACTAGATGCAAATGAATAGTAATAAAAAAGCAGATTCTTATTCACACATACGTACATGTCGGCAAGGAGATAACAGATGGCAACTTTTTAGTGTTATGTTACTTATGAAGTAGCATGAAGTACCTACTAGCATGAACAGTTTGGAAAAGAGTCACTGGAGTCATGTTTCAATGTAATTTTACTTTATGGCACAACTAGCCTGGTCTAGGAAATGAGTTTGACTCTACAGTTCACTAATTAATGCATCCAGGTTTCAGTCAGTGAAAAAACTCCTGTAGGTCAACTCAGCAAAACAGTTAGCCTAGAGCTATTCATTAATCTGACATTAACAAATACTATGGAGACAAAGTACTCACAACTGAATATTTTATTATGTTATAACTTATCCTACAGTTTTTCCAGCATCATAACACTGACAATTTCTATCATAATCAAGCATGATGAGTACTGCTTTATTATCTGTTATCTGGATACTGTATATCGAAGCTCCAATCAGACCTATTGTGTACTTTAATGTACTGTACATTAATCCCTAGAAAACAAAGAGGGGGGGGTTACTAAAGTAAGCGAGAGGTAGGAGCAGGGAGCCTGTGGTTTGGTTTGAGATGGATGGCCATCACACCTTGGACAAAACTTAGCATGAAACCTGATACTGTCATGATGAGCATGAGGGGAACTAATTCCGGACCAGCTTTTTCAATCAAGTATGATGAGTTCAGCAGCTAAGATGCAACTTGTTCAATATTTCTGCATGGTTAACAATTAACAAAAGATAATGCATTTGTTGAAATTTGCGGGGGAAAAAAATGATACGTTGAGTGACAAGCTCTATCGCCCCCTTTTATATCTACTGAATATCAACTGAAATTCAACAACATGTTTGTGGCATAATTGCGAGATCACAATATCCCGCTCTGAAATTGTATATGTTCAATAGGGCGGCTTTCACAGAAATGCTCTAACCTTGTTTAAACCGCCCGTGAAATTGATTTGGCAAAGGAAGCTTAACTCTGAATTTGATGCTGTAGGAGAAGGGCAATTGAATTTCCTGCTACATATTACTTATTGTTTCCCCACAATATCAAATCTGCTCTCGCTTTCAGCCGAAACGCTAATGGGCCATTCGCAGCCTCCCACGCGCGGAGCCGCGCCAGCGATGGAGCTAGCATGCCAAGCTCCTGGCTTAACCCCATACAAAGAGACATTAGAGGGGTTAAGAAACAGTACAAATACACACATGATGAAAAATTCCACTGGATCTGTCATTAGTCAGTTCAAGTTATAAATAAATAATAATAATAATAAAAAAGTATATGGTTAGCATGCCCCATCAAGAAAAACTTGACTGATTCGAAAAGCCTGCACTGGCCATGTGGAAGCATTCAGCTCAGAGGCTGACAGCAGGGGGACAGACAGAAGGAGGGAGAGTTTGTTTTAAAATGGCTTTGAATAAACTCTGGTGTGTTATTCACCAGGCCCTGGCAGCAGCTGCCGAAACCTTTCAAATCCCCACCGTGTCCCAGAAAGAGAGAAAGAGAGGTTAAAGGAGTTTCTCCAGACTACCTGTGTACTTTTTGACAGCGGAGAGGCCAAGTCAACTCCTATCCTTGGAATAAACTTTGCCACCCCAACTCATCCCATTAAGCTCTTTACTGTTATTTTCTCTTTACTGTAGGTTGCAGTTGTATCTCCAAAGGGTCTGATAAGAATAATTTTGTTTATACCACTGTGTTCCTGTTTTCAAAATTAATATATTTATAGTTTAGTCAATTTGATTCTAATGAGCATCCAAAGGGGATGCTGGCAAGTCTCCTTAAGATGATATGAGGAAGAAACTTTGAAAAGAAAAAAGAGAACCCATAATTCTTTGTTATTTTTTGGTGTTCATTGCTTTCATTTGGACTCCGACGCTGATTTGGCTTCAACCCTCTTAAGTCACTTAAGTCTTAATTAGATCTCAGCTATTCCTTGAGTTTGACTTCAAATAACAATAACTCAACCTACAGTATCTACAGTATCCATTTTTTACTTAAATGTTCAGTAATAGAAATATGACTGACTCTAATAAATATAAAGCATATTAATATATACATTGAAATACTGCTCATGAAATAAATCACATCATCAAATTCAGGTGGTGCTGAAGGTGAACTCAAAAATTATATTTTACTCAAAAACTATATTTGTATCAAAGCTGCGAAACTACACATTGCTGCAAATTCCATTAAAATAAATAGAATTTTACTTGTAATAGCAAGTCCATGGGCCTTTAATGTGCCCCCTTCTTCCTTTGTGGCTCTTAAAGTAGAGTCTGTGCATCCCCAGGTAGGCTTTAGGCCTCTAGTCTAGTCTTGTTTTCTGTATTGACTAGGATTGTGTTGGATTTATTGCCACTTGTCCTTGCACTTGGTCTCAGTCTTGGGCATTGGGCTTGCTAAATACAGCTCTTGGGCTTAACCATGGTCAAGCCTTCTTTTGTTTTATGTATGAAGTTATAGGTATGAAAAGAACTTAAATTCAATTCAATATATTTAAACATATAGTACTGTGCAAAGTCTTGAGCCACCCGTTAACCCGTCATATGTTGTTTCTAAAGTGCTAGACCTTCTTGTATTTTTAATGGAGTCTTGAGGAATAGTTCTCCAAGCTCTCTGAATGATTTCTTGGCTCTCATTTCTGACAAGTTTTTGGCTCTCGTTTTCAGTCCAGTCCCTGTACCTGAGCAGTTTCAGAGGAATGTTTTTGTTTGTTAAGCCCCACAGTGACCCATGAATCATTCAAGCATTAAAAACATCTAACGTAAGTCATGAACCGGTGAGAAACAGGTGCAGATGATGACAGATGATCAGGCCGGTGATTAGATGTACCGGTGATGCTGAATGCTGAGTGTTTGGAACAGATAAGAGGGGAAATGAGGTTGCTGCTGTGGTTGTTACGTTAACTAACCATTTTTTATTGCACATTAGGCACTTTGTGGCCTGTTGCGGTAAAACGTTTGTTCCTGCTTTCAAAATGAATATATTTAAAGTTTAGTTCATTTGATCCTAATGAGCATCCAAAGGGGATGCTGGCAAGTCTCCTATGGAGTCTCCGATGATATGAGGAAGAAACCTTGAAAAGAAAAACCCATATTCTTTGTTATTGTTTGGTGTTCATTGCTTTTACTTGGACGCTGACGCTGATTTGGCTTCAACCATCTTAAGTCACTTAAGTCTAACTTATTAGACTGACTCTAATAAATATAAAGCATTGTAATATATACATTGAAATACTGTTCATGAAATAAATCACATCATCAAATTCAACATCTTGGCTGACTGCATTATTGAAAAATTGCTAAGAAGGTCAGGAGGTATGACGTAAATTCCGATGCCACCTCTTTAGAGAGCAATGCATTTAAAATAGTTGTACTACTGACAGGTGGTGCCGAAGGTGAACTCGAAAATTATATTTTACTCATTTGTGTCAAAGCTGCGGAACTACACATTGCTGCAAATTCCATTGAAATAAATAGAATTTTACTTGTAATAGCAAGTCCCTGGGCCTTTAGTGTGCCCCCTCTCTCCTTTGTGACTCAATGCCCTTCACACAAACACACACACACATACACACACACTTAATTCACTCTTACAGATCTTCATCTGCTGCAGGCACAGCAGATAAAGCGATGAGCTTTGGCACTCCACCTGTTTGATAGAGGCTGATGCTGAAGTGTGAGCGCTGAGGCTCCCTCGAGCATGATCAATTACAACAGTTGCCAGGGTGAGCGAGGAACCCCAGGGGATACACGAGTCTACTCGACCCAGACAAGACAGAAAGAAAAACAAACCTCCGCGCAACACATGCTGCCAATGCGACTCTGCCTACGCGGAACCAGAAAGGAACGGTCGCCAAAATTAGACGGTTAATCAAACAACCCTGGCTGTTAACATCGGCTCTGTTTAAGAAAGGCCCCTTTTCACTTTGATCCACCAATCCTTAGTATGTCTCCCTGCAGCGCTCGTCTTCCCCTCCCTCCCCTCTCATCTCTCTACTATCTTCCTTTTCTCCTGCAATCACTTCCTTTCTGACTCGAGGGAGGCCAGGGTGTATGTGTCGGGCGGTGTCCCCTAGGGTGGCGTATGTGTGTGTGTGTGGAGGGGGTGTTTACATGGTTAGGCCTGCTCTCCTGTGCCCTAATCAGAGATGTGCAGAAATTATTTACTATTTGCTCAGCTGCACACACACTCTCATACACACACACTCATTTCACTGAGCATTTTTCACAACAAGGAGTCGGCAAATGCAAAAACCATGACTACCTTTCATTCCTGGCTGGCCTATTACATCATCACGAGGCACGGTGCAACACCGAAACGAAGCCGTACCGTGAGCACAGATGTTTTAACCCCAATAAAAAGTGCACGGCTTTTTAAAGAGCAATGTGTTATGAATAAAAAAATTTTTTTTTAAAAACGCCTGCATTTCCACATGCGCTGGTTCATGAGAAAAAGCTCGCCAGCCATCTGATAAGCAGCGTTTGACTGGCGAGCGACCTGGCGAGTCAAGCTGAGAAAAGAGGTTCGTCATCTGACATTCAGACAGAGCATGGAAAGCAGGAGCATATTGAAGCAATCACGGTTGCGTTTAATGGGAGTTATAACATCAGGATTTGTACGCTGCTTCTTTAAATCAGCTGTCGCCTGTCAGTCTTGGTGTCAGATTTTACTCTTATGTATAGAAAAAAACATAATGCATATTCTGCATATATGTGGTCCTTGTGGTGTCCTAAAGGATTACATCACCGTAGCCTTTATTGGACTCTATTGTCCTTCATAGGAAGAGTGCAAAGCTTTTTTCCTGACCATCTCTTTCATTCCATTTCATTTTATTTTATCACGTCTGAACGGTGAGAATCCGCGAGTTCCTCTCCTTAGGTGGTGTCGTTACCGCTCTCTCAGGTTATGGAGCTGAAACTGAGATCTCAGTAGAGTTAACCCATAATACTGTTCACTGTTTCAGCACCTTCCTTTTTGTATTTCATCACAATACAACTCGCCGTTCCTACTGGCTAGAAAATCTTCCAGAATCTGTCCATATTAAATGGTTGGCATATTTGAAATCCATCTGTAGTGTTTCCCCGTTCTTGTGCTGGCTTTTCCACTTCACTTTCCCCCCTTTTTTTTTTAAGGAATTCTTTAAATGCTTCTACGGCTCCTACATCTGGATGCTCTGAAATACCCATTAAGCAATATACAACGATCAGAATCCACTAGGGTCTACTGAGCATCCCCTCCAACTCTTCCACACACACACACATACTCACACACCATGCATGCTGAGATGAAAACTTACCCAGCACAGACATATTCATAACTCATGAAGAAGACAACAGACACAGGTTTATCACGTCCAAACACATGCAGCATGGACGCGGCGTGCATAAATCACAACCTCGCATTCGGCAATGCGATTTCATCACCGGTAGGTTTTATATCGCTTTACGTCCCGAGCTCTCGGGGTATGAGCGTCTTAGCAGAGCCGAGGAGTGTGATTCCAGTAAAAGTCCTGCAGGTTTAACATAAACACTGATGATGAGCCTCGATGCACACAATGTCCCCCAGGGGGCCCATTTTCCTGAAACGACATGCTTAAACTATTCCATGAAGAGGAAGATGGAGGATTGGGAATGACCACTGGAAACTGAGTAAGCTGATACTGAGGATCTGGATCGTGACCTTATGATGCTGACTTTGTGCGCAGTTTTTTCACCTTTTGTTTATTTAATGGAGACTGATCGACTATTGTAGTTTGAGGAATAAAACCCGTGCTGTTGTGGGAAGATTATGAATGACAATGCAGTATGATCTTGCCAATATGTTTTATTCCTCTTATACCATAGACCACTCACTCATTTGTTCTCTATACTGCTTATCTTATACAAGGTCAATGGAGGGGGGGGGGGGGCGGGGGAATCTGGGGACTGGAGCCCGCAGTACTAGGACACACACTCACTATGGGCAATTAAGAAATGCTAATTAGTCTACTCTGCATGTCTTTGGACTGTGGGAGGTACCCAGATTATCCAGAGGAAACCCATCAAGCATGGGGAGAACTTGCAAACTCCATGCACACAGACGCAGGGCGAGAATCGAACCCCCCGGCCCTGGAGGTGAGAGGCCACAGTGCTAACCACTACACCACACAAACAGCCATATTTTGTTTGAATCTATTGAAAGTTAACTCTAATGTAGTGCATCAGTTATCACATCAATCAGTCCCTTTGTCAAATTTTAGCTGTTTATTGCAAAAAAGTTTTTTTGCCTCTGTCATGCATGTAGCACTCTACCACTAAACTTTCACAAAAATGAATAAATGAAATAAACAATATGGCAAGCGTGAAAATTGCGACATTTAAAATTCCTCCTCGTGTTTTCGTCTCGCTCGTAAAGATCTCTGTTCTGTCTGCAGTCACACGAGGAATAATCCAGCCTCAAAGTAATCCGTATTTACTGAGTTATTAGTTACGTAAGTGGAAACGAGATGAAGTGCAACATATGTGCGGCGGACATTTTTACGAGTCTAAGGCCTGAATGGGATTTGAAACATGCCGTGATTCATGAGGGAGCCAGAATACGTTAAATGAGTGCTGTTAGAAGCCACCGAACTGAAGTGCGCTAACTTCATCTAGCGAATAAGGGGTGTGTGTGTGTGTGTTCGTACTGCGTGTGGACACGCCAAGCTAAAGTGGTGATTTTGTGTGGTGTGATGTGATTTACAGTCAGGAACAAAAGCTAAGTAATTAACTTGTCCAGAACAACATTAAACGAACAGCAAAGCCGGCGTTAGAACTTCGTCGTGTCATTCGCCTTGTATACTTTCACAAATATTCAAATTTCACCTGCTATCCAATTTGATTTCATCATTTTTCCATTCATGTGAACGTTATCGATCTAAAAGCAGGTGGAAACCCCAGTTCTCTTACATACAGTTTGAAGCCAGAGCTCGGATCCGTCTCCTTCCACACTTTTTCCTATCAGTCTGGCTGTCTTTTTGCATATATATATATATGTGATTAAGTGTGTCTGCGTGTCTATGTATTGTCTTGGTGGAGGTGTTCGAGTCTGTGTGTGTGTGTGAGAGTGTGTGGACTTATCAGTCTCTTCTCACTCTATCTGTGAGCTTGTGGCCAAGAGCTCTAACTCTTTCATTCTGGCTGAGAGATGATGAAGGAAAGAAAGGCAATAAATTGAGCCGTGAAAATTCCTTCCGCTCTGTTTCGGGCCCCACGTTTACAGATCTCGGTAGGGACATACTGTGTGTGGTTCGTTCTACTGAAATCAAGAAACAGGCAGCTGTGCAAGCTAGAGGGAAGAAAAGTCCTTTTCATTTATGACGCTTTCTTTCTCGGACTTTCTTCTAGTAGGGTTTTGTGGCGAGGGAGAGAGAGAGAGAGTGAGAGAAGCAAGAAAGGAGGAGAGAAGCAAGCCAAGATCAGCAACGCACTCGGCTTCCCTTGGCCTCGCATTCTGCAGGCGCTTTGCCTGTTTACATCCTCCACGACGGCATAATTTCTCTCGGAAATTATAAACAGGAAATATGATTGAATGCGAATTTTGAACGGTTCAAGATTGAACTCTTAAGCAATGTGGCTAGTAATAAATAGGCACAATTACTCAATTCCAAATAACAAATAAAGCTTTCCGTGGTATGTTGAAGAAACCAACAGGAACTTGAATTTAGGCTGTGGATTCGAGCGTGACCCGACTTGAGCCAAGCTTTTTCCAAGCCACAACTCTCAAACTCTCTCTCAGGAGCGTAGAAGTACCAACCCACAAACCTCCACCACATAAACTCGCGGCGCATGCCGACTCCCGCTTCCTCCCTCTGAGACAGGACTCACCAATCTCTCTTCCATCAAATGGTTTTAGACATTCGTAGTTAATTCCTTGGACAGCGTAGTTTAAACATTCCTGCACTCGGGTTTTTCAAGCCTGCGATATTTTCACCAGAACACCGTGACGACCCTTTCCCCTTTTTTTTGGGAAAAAGAAAATCAGGTTTTAATTTTGAGGTTTCCTCATCAGACATGAAGAAAGCCAATTTGTTTAGACAGTGACGTCGTTACGCACCAGACGGATTCCATTGCCGTGACTCGAGCGTAAAGATAATGACGGAGTGGCTGAAACTGGACCACTCTGAGCGAGCCGAATCAGCCGCGCCACAGGAACGAGCCTCGCGCGAGAAGCGAAGGCTATGAAGTCAGACCGAGCATTAGGAGACTGTTAAGATCATCATGAAGCACTTTAGTACTCCATGACTTCAAAGAACCAGAATCCAAATACAGACGAAGCCTTTCACAAAGTCGTTAACGTACTGTCGGGTCTAAAGGGGACGTGTGTCCAATACAAAGTGAACGCAGTCTCACTAACACTAAGTGAGATTATATAGGTAGCACTTTTTATGAAGTCTTGACATATTTAGAACATAATGTTAAAATTATATGTACAATGGTAATCATTTGTATAACTATGAGACTCATCGAGTCGTTTATAATAACAATCATTTCATGACTCAAGTGTTGATACTTAATACTTGTAACACTGTAGGGTTCAGAACTAATACTGACTTGTTTCTAATTACAAAGTAATTTTAATATTTATTAAGAATTACTCAATAGAACATTTTGCACGGAAACCAGAGGATCTGGAGGAAACCCACCAAGCACAGGGAGAACATACAGACTCTCCATCCACCCACGGACCCTGGAGGTGCAAGGCGACAGTGCTTACCACTAAGCCACCGTGCCACCATACAATAAATTGCTATAGATCTTTCTATAGATAGCAAATAGGATAGCAAAGTGCTAAATTCCACATTCAACACCAGTCATGGAAAAAACATCTTTTAAGCAACATGTTGTGTCTCAAAGTCATTCTGAATCACCTCTGAACTGTCCATGTTGTTTTGTTCACGGCTAACGCAAGCTAGAAAGGCTCTAACCCCTGATCAAGGGCACTACTTGGTATGTAAAACAAGGAAACACAGAGCACTAGCTTTCCATTTTGCACTATTTGGAATTCAACCCCAGAACAGTTATTTAGTTATTAATTAGAAAGCTCGAAATGTCAGTATTAGTTAACTTTATCTGTACATAATGAAACTTAAACGTAGCGTATTCCATAAGCATCGTCTCATTTGCAACAAACGCACTGAATGAGCGCTGAACGTTATCGCTAGCAAACACCACCGAATCACATATTTGACAGATCCAAAAATTAATACCCTTATTACCTGCTCCATCCATTTTAACACAGTTGTTTCACTTCGGAATAAGTTACAAACTCCGCAATGACATATGATCAGTGAACACAATGAAAATAATCAGTAAAACAGGAGCTAGGTTGCTAGGTTACTCTTGTATTGTGCTCTGGTGTAAAAAAGCATTATGTAATCCAGGGGATAATCAGGTAACCATCAAGTAATATTTCATTTTCTGGGCTCCAACAAAAATATCTACATAGTAGCCTAATGTCAGTTAATGGTGCTTCTGCCAGGCATTGTTGTGACCCTCATCTTGATAGTAATGTCGATGTGAAAGGGTTATAGGGTAATAGGAATACCATTTATTTATTTTACACATGTATTTTTTGTGACACATTAAAGAGCCGCAAAAGTTGTGTTTCATACTGTAAGTGAAATAGAAGAAGAACCCAGACATTTGAAGCCTGGTGTGTCTGATTAAAATACATTGTGGAGAAAATGGTGTAGTCTGGATTTACAATCCATTAATTATATTGATCATAATCTGATCAATAAATAAAGATCAATTGCACTTCTGCAAAGTCTGGAAGCTCCTTAAGACACTAACCTCCAACCAGCTAATATTTTCATACTGTATTTACTCAAGCTTTATGCTATAAAAAGGCTGTGAATGAGTGTATTTGTTTCATTTCCTGTCTCTGACATGAGCGTTAGCAAAAGAGAAATGAATCAGGTCATAAATTGCGGCGTGTTTGTCCGTGGCTGATAATAACAAAAGCAGACGTCTGAGGAAATTTAACTTAAAGCACTATTGGGTTCATATGTTTATTGGATTGGATTTATATTTCCAATGATGGAAATCACCGCGACAAATCCCAAAATGTTCTGGACTTGACAGCCTGGTTGCCTTCCTAGCACTCTATCCAACCCCAAAAGCCCTCTGCGGCCACTGCTTTGGTCTTCGGTAATCGCTGGAAAAAATAACGTAGGTTCCCAACGGTTCTCTCATCTCCTAGATTCGTAATCCGCAAACATTACAACTACATGTCCTCTCTGGTAATGAATAATAAAGAAAACCCTCACCCTCATGTTTTACCTATCGATAAAGGCTGAGGGCACTTCACCAGAAAGCCCCGATTCCTGTTCGATTAACTCCGCCCCCTTACACCAAGCCACAGAGGTCAAAGTTTGATCGCGGTAAAAGCTGCGATCCTAGCCTCAGGCCGCGTCTCAAGCTCCCTACAGACGCTCTAGACCCTGCTATTCCCAAAATGTTTGTGACCTCCACCCCCTTAATGCAAGACTCAACCCGATCCCAAAGCTCTATGCTACAATGTTAGCGACTCAGCGATTTCAGCACGGGACCGGACGCACTCTCAATCATCATTAGAGGTTCGAGTGGAGTCCTGCTGCCCTGGGCTTGCTGCCAGAGCGCGTCAAAGTTTCCATGAGGGAAGCCGCAAATCGGGGAGGGAGGAAGAGGGGGGTCACAGGGATCCTCTGTAATTTAAGACCCCTGCTCCATTAGGAAAAAAGAGAGAGAGAGAGGGAGACTACAAAAGTGTACAACTTGGACAGAGAAAGAGTTCAAGTATTGTCAAGTGTACCAGACGAAGATATATGATAGTTAGCGAGTGTTCAAAAAAAAAAAAAAAAAATAAACAATACATTGTGAGATTCCGGGTGGGTTCAGGATTCCAGGTTGAAGGGAAACAAAGCAGTTTTTTGATGTCATCCTACAGTAGAAATTATCCATATCTAATAATCATCAGTGAAAGAGAGCATTTGTCGATATGTGATATTTAGCAAAATATATAATTTGCTACCAAAATTAAAAGCTGCTCAGTCACTTATAGTTATGGGCATGGATCTTATGACATGAGCAGGTGGAACGTATTCATGTGAACAGCTGGAGTGAATCCACCGTACTGATTAGTCCCACTGAAAATGCTTGAAACCTAATCAGATCCTGATAACCCAAACGAGAGAACTCTTACACATCCAAAATCATTAGCCACCCACTTTGAGAGATCTAAAACCGTAACACTGCAGACAGTAACTTAACTTATGCACACACACACACACACACGCACATACGAAAGAGATGCATGATATCACTCTCATCCCAGCATCTCGTCCAGCCTTTTATTGCTTAATTAGGGAAAAACAAAATGAGCCTGATGCAAATCCCATCTAAAACGCCCCTGTTTTTCAAATGCCATGTGGGTGCCTTGTACATTGTAAACCACTGTCAGTATGAAAAGGAATGACCCAACTAAAACTGTTATTGGACGCTACTCAGTTTGGAGACCGCAGGCTGGATTACGCAAGCGCTAGACACAGCAAACAAAAAAAAAAAAAGGAGACAGAGACGCTGCAAAGAAAAAAGAAGTATGTTTTTGATTTCAAGTAGCAGTGAAAAATGCTCGCAGTGTCCTCAGTGTCTTGGCGTCGGACCGACCAGCCTTCAACACTTGATCGGAGAAGAACTTGTTTATTTGGATCCTTTCAGCAAAGAAGCTACTGCGTTTGGCGGAGCAACGTGCTGAACCCAGCAAGAGTTCAGCTAGTGAAAACGGAGAGCGGCGATGATAACGTGTACTTTTGCTCCTGAACATCATGTCCTCTTGTGATGTTAGCAGCAGTGCTGAGTGGTGGGCAATTTGAAAGGATTTACACACACACACACACACACACACACTGCCTCAGATTTCCTCTAGTCTCATATCCAGCTGTTGAGAAGCAGACTGTT
>JAQMYJ010000018.1:4206289-4219307 GCA_030014305.1 Clarias laeviceps | reverse complement strand
ACACACACACACACACACACACACACTGCCTCAGATTTCCTCTAGTCTCATATCCAGCTGTTGAGAAGCAGACTGTTGAGGGTTCACTCTCCAGGATGTTTAATGAGCCTGGCAAAGGAGGCCTTCAAAGTGTTGGTCCGAACCCCTGCACCAGAGTTGTTTATTTCATTGCTCGGCTCGTTTGAAATGCAGAGAGCGAGCAGATTCCTTCAGAGGATGCAGTTACCACCGCACACTTACCGGGACTCCAGCAGCTGACCACAGACGCTTATTCAAGCATTAGAGCGCGCGAGATGGCGGCCCCGATCGAGCTTTTTTCTTTCTTCCTTTTTTTTTCTTCCCTGGGACGAGAACTGGAGGCCCCCTAGCCAATCGATATGCATTCCTGCAGCTCACTTAGTGCAAGTGTAATCACAGGCCAAATGCATTTCGAAGCACGAGAGCTAAAGTGACCGAAAATGAGGTGCAGGGCAAAACACCGAAAACAAGGTTACGTTTTTTTTTTTTTTTTTAAGTTGGAAATCCGGAATACTTTCACGTCTGGCCAAGCTGCAGGGCAGCTACTGGGTAAAACGATCCAATAACGAGCTTATATAGTGCATTGACCCGAGCTAAAGTTTCAGCTCTATTCGCTTAATACCACCAGAGTTCAGAACACACGAATAAACATGTCCTTTAGCATTACAGACTTAATATGTGATGGAGTTACACTCGATATCCGTGAGGTTATTCGATTTCTTTTGTTTCCTGACACATAAAGGATAACAGCACGGATCTGCCTGACACCAACAGATGATAAATTCTGGCTGAGTGTGAATTGACATGACTTTCAAAATGTCACATCTGACCATGTTTGAAGTCATTAATGGGGCTGATGACAAATAGATGACCTCGGCTGCAACCGTGTTGTTTATTTATGAGCTGAGGATGTGGTGATGACAGATTTAGTGAAGGCTACATTCTAACTCGATTTCTGCTCAGCCCCTAAATACTCCCCACCCACACAGTCAGATATACACATATGCATACACACACACACATCAAGACCACAACAGGCACCTCTAAACTTCCTTTCACTTCTTTCACTATTAGCAAGAAAAGAACATTGCTTATTGAATATCCATATAAATCAATATTATTGTATATAATTGTACATCATTTTCAATTAATATTTCTTTATATCTTTACCTACTATGTTTGTAATCCGCATTGGATTGTGAAGCATATGAACTAAGGCCCATAATTTTGTTTTATTTTTTTATTTTGTTCCAGTGTTGAAAACCATTACCCACTATTATCAAAGTCATTAAATTTATTTTTGACTTTTTAAACTTGAAAAATTAAAAAGCCAGTTCACTCGATTTCTACTGAATATTAAAGAAAAATGTGTTCGGTTAGTGAAAATGTTCTGGAATAAAAAATAAAAAAAAAGCTCTTTGGCTTTAACGGTTCACAAAATTGTATACTCATTATGCTTATAAAATAAAGAAGTTACTGTCTTTTAAAAATGTATTTCAGATTCTACGTATACACTAAGGAAACAATGCTGTCTTTATGCTCATATTCAGGTTATGAAATGATGTGAAATGATATATTTGACATATTTATGTAAAAGCCAGTGGCTGCAGGTGACCAAGTTCGAAGCAGGCAAAGATCCCAGGTAATTATAAGAGAAATAGTGAGAAATCTCAGGGCCAAACATCCAATGGCCCCCTGAGTGTTGGCGGGCAAGGTGCCAGGGGGCACCCCAAGGCCCCCTGAGCTCCCTTGATGACGCCAACTCAGTGCTGGAGGGCTCCACAGAGGAGGCTGAGGGAAAACAAGGGGCCATGAATCCAATTCTGGAAAAAAAAAAAAAAAGTTGGCCTCAGGAAACCCCTACCCATTGTTTTGCTTCCTTCATTAGAGCTCGTGTGAACAGTCTGGGCTTGCGGCGCGTGTGCCTCTGTTTTCACTCGGCCGCTCCCAGCCAGACCCCTGACCCTGGTGTGTTTGGACAGATTGTTTGAAATCCCGCTGTGCTAATTTACTGCTGTCGCGTTAACGGGTGTATTCGTAACTCCCCTATCTACGCACATACACGTGTCTATCCACCTGCAGCTGGTGGGGCCCAAATAAACAGTGTGTAACAGGTTTTAATTTAAGCCACTTTGGGAATGGATATGATTATTGTAAACAACAAATGCCCCAGATACAAAGCTCCAGTTTCTTACAGTATAATCACCAGCATGAGCTCATGAAAATATTAGATAAAAATATGGGTAAAATTTGCTCTTTGACATGAACCTTGACAAGTGATGTGAAAGGTGGAAAAGAGAAAGACAACCGATGAGCAAAAGACCCAACAAGACAAATGAGGCAAATCAGTAGGCAAAGCACACTGTAAAGCACAATCAGAACTGTTCAGCACAATCAGAAATGGAGTTGTCTAAGGTTGTTTTGTAGTTACTCCAGCCTTAGAACCTGTCCCGAGATACCTATAGAGACTCTAGACCAGGGTTCTTGGTTCCTGGAAGGCCAGAGGACACAATATGGTGATTCTTCTACTTAACAAATTCAACTAATCTGCTAGGTTCCGTGAGTGTCCTTATGTGCAGCAAAATTACAAACTATGCTGGATACTGGCCATCCAAGACTGCAGTTGAATATTCCTATTTAAAAAATACCACTCAATATACTGTAGTACCTCTGTATGAGGTATACCGAATTGTAATTTGCTTTGCTGAAGAGAAAAAAACAATTTTCCTCCAACTGATTCAGGCAACTTTAATTCTAATAACACAAATCAACGTGTGCTATTAATAACGGGACGTGTGCTATTAACATTTTCTTTTACTATATGAGTATATGGGACAATAAAGTCTTTCTTTTATGAGTCAGTAAACCTAAACAGGTTTACCACACCAACCCAACCTTTAGGTTTTGTTAGTATCTGGTGTGTAGTTTTGCTCTAAGCTTAACCCTCTTGATCTGTTTCTTCCTTAGCATGAGATGTTCCATGCAAAAGGACATTGTGCCACATTTCATCCAACTAGATGATAAATTTATGATGAAAGGAGCATGGTTTCTCCAACCTACCATCATCCAGATACATTTGGTCGAGCTCCTGCGGTTCTTGTTTGATGGTAACAGGCAGTGCAGGGGAGTTGTGTTCGTCTGCTATCAGGGTTGGTGGACTTCCTCTGGTGTGGGCGGAGCCAAAGGTGCCCAGATAAGGGCTTTCAGCTGCAGCTCCAGGCGTTGAGGGATGGGAGGTCGGAGAGGAAGAAGGACTACTGTTGGGGTAGAGGGGGTGGTATGAGGGACTACCAAGGTGCGGACTACCCTGAGGGTGGTGCATGGCGAGGGAGGAGGGGTCAGGAGAGCTTGGCAGGGCCAGCCCAGGGTGGGTGGATGCTTCTTGCATGGATGCCATACGTCCAGGCATGGTGGAGTGTGTAGGGCTGTTGTTCAGGCACTTAGGAAAGGGTACAGGCGACAGGTCATGGAGCTTAGGGCTAGAGCTTGGGGAAGAGCATAGCATTGGGGTGGGGCGAGATGCACAAGGGGCATAGCTGGCCACCATGCAGGGCTCAGGGTCATCCAAAGGCATCATGGTAGGCAGTCTCTGCTGGCCGAAGTAGGGATTTGCATGTATGGCCATCCGGGACTCATAATCATCAGCCGGCTCTGTCTTTATCATCGGAACTGCAAGAGAAAGGGGGGGACGGGTAAAGTGAGCAAGACCGTGGACAAGCAAGCAAGTAAGTAAGTAAAGGAAAAAAAACATAAAAGTGAGTAAGAAGGAAAGATGGTGAGTGTGAAAAGGATACCCTATTAAACCAAATCAACTGTTCATAAGGAGAGCTGGAGAAGTCTGTTATTTTAACACAGAACATAAAACAGAAAAGTAGAAACAATGAGTCATCAGGGATAGCTTCACAGCTGGCTCTAATACTGAAATTCTCTTTAGACTGGTCTCCTGTTTTAATATGCAATTAGAAGGCATATTGAAAGGGAGCAAGCTGCTGCAGGAGTTTTAGATCCCATGGGCTCCATGTTGGATAACCAAATATTGTTCTAAAGTACAAAAAAGGGAAATAAAATGATTTACTTTTGATTAGGTACTTAGAGCTGGTTGAGTGAGTCCACTCAGCATGTGGTTGCTGAGGCTTAGAAGAAGGAAAGCTAAAGGAAGTCCACCGAGCAGCCACCTCAGTTCAGATAACCCCTCATTTCTCCCCCTCAGTACACTGACTCACTTATGTAATACAGGTAATTAATTCTAATTATCTTGCACATTTTTGGTTTCAATGCGAACATACATAATTCCACATGTCTATCCAGTCTATAAACAAACAAACAAAAAAAACCTAAATGAACAGTTTATGTATGCAAAAATGATATCGACAACCTTCCACGTCATAAGACTCCAATCCAATATTAACACTAAATTGTTGATGTTTTCCCCAAATGGTCAATGTAACAGCTTGTGAATCTATGTATAAGGACTAACAAGTCAACTTGTTAGACACACGTAGAATGAACCCAAGCAAGCGCCCTGTCAGATTTCGGACTTTCTTGTTCCTAGGTTGTTAGTTTTTTAACGAAATGGATCTTTCGCACCCGTGATCCCCAGCGCGCCATGGATTTACGTCATTGCTGTCTGCTCTAAGTGGCGTGGGAGTGCTGTGGGCGTCCCTGGGCACCCTGCCTGGTGCGAGTCAGCTGCTCCCATGATCTCCAGCTCTCCCTAAGCACTTCCTCTAGAGACTACACCTACCAGCACTGGCCGGGCTGTTGTTTGGTGCATCTGGAGTGAGGCTCTTAAGTCACCTTGGGATAAGTATGTTCTACTTTTTTAATGAAGGACTGGTGGACTCAACAACATGCAATACCCTGCAGTCAAAATGTCCATGGCCAGCAAAGAAAATTTAATGATGATTTAAAATGATGACAGTTATTTTGTTAAAAACATTGGATTGATGATAGATTAAAACTGATACATCTCTGATGCAGTATTCAGTCTAAACGAGTCTGATCAATATCAAATCTGGACATAACCTAGTTTAGAACCAAATGTATTTCAGATCTAATCTGGTACAACACCAGCTCTTACTCTCCGTCAGAGAAGACGAGCCCAGACGTACTGTACTGCAATGTTCTTTTTATTTCTACTGTTTTTTTCAACCTCACCCAGAGCCTTAATGATTAAACCTGCACATGAACAGAAATGAAGCACAGATAAGGATCTATTTTTCTTTCACTACACTAACATCAAGTAGTTCTTCCTCCAGCTCTAGTTATAGTTTCTCTCTTACATCTTAGGGATCTCTTCATATCTCCATATCACTTCTATAAGAATCATCAGGCCCGGAGTGGATGTTTACAAACGGTGACTTCTCTCTTGTGGACAAAAAGTACAGAGGCACTGCTTCTGTAATGTCCTGTATTGCAACCATTCATGATGTAAAGTTACATCCTTTTTACTGTCGGTAATGCTGTTGGACAGTAACATTACAGCTTGTAATTGTATATGAATTAATATATATGAAAAGAGTCACACACTCTAAGATGTCATTCAATCACCGTTAGCTTTAATTACAGCACACACTGGTGTCCAGTTCATGAAAAAATTATTCCTTGTGTTCCCAATTCACAATCTGAGTCCTTGAATATGTCCGTGCCATCAGGGAAGAGAATCTCCATACTAGATGTCCTGGTCATTCGGTACATTCAGATCGTCGGCTGACTTCATTTTATTACCACATAACGTGTCCTGAGCAAAAGCAACCCAAGATCATAACACCGCCTCCAGAGGCTTGTGATTGATTACAGTGGTCACTGTGCACACATCACTCTGGAAAGAGTCATTCTGGATTCGTCAGACCACATGATATTTTTCGATTGCTGCAAAGTCCAATCTTTATGCTACCTAACAAATTCAATCCTTTTTTCTGATGAGTTTCACTAACAAAAGTTTTTTTTTTATGGACACACAGCTTTTAAGTCGCAATCTTATGAGTTATCACATTGTGTATGTATGAAAATGTTCTTACTTTCACTATTAAACATAGCTCTGGTTTTCACTGTTGAGTTTTTAATCATGCAACCTAATATAGTGTTTAAGTGATCTCCATTCATGATTTCTTTCTTTCTTCCACAGAACTGATAATGTGTTGAAGGGTTCTTCCCAAAATCTCCCTAATACATACCTGTACGAAATACATCCCACTGTACATATACAGTAGGATGTTTTCATCTTTGCTTGATGCAGCCCAATAATTTGATCCTTCTTAAATGAGGACCTTTTATTCTGTTGAATAAGTTAAGTTATTTTATAGCATACAGAGTGTAAAATCGATTAGATATTCATGTGTAAAATAGTGTTAGATGTGTGAAAACTCCTCGTATTTAAAAAAAAAAAAAAAATGAAATTAATAGTGTATACAGTGTACAAAACACTAGCATATGTACCTATCAGTATGCACCTACAAACTGTAACCAACATACTTTTGCAGTCTCACAGTTTTGCAGTTTGAGACAGAAGGAAAGGACGAAGGAGTCTCCGTATGACACAGGTGACTCTTAATTACGTCACGAGGGCCTAGTAATAATTACAAGCCCCCTGGCAAGAGCAATCTGGCGATCAATATGGACCAGTTGGTTGTGTCTGTCACCGGCCCGAACCCGTGCCAACTCCTGCCCTGCCAGCGCTAGTTCCAGTTCCACACAATCACGACAAACAGCATGCTCCCTCAAACCTGGCAAACTATCAGTCCCTAAACTTGGACTGCCACTTTTCACGGCTCGTACAGGACAGAATGTCTCGATTTCTGAAGACTGTCAAGGTGAAATAAAGGAGACGCCTCAAAAATCATTTACTTTTTTAATGCATACCAAGTGTCGGAGAAATGTCTGTCTTGCAGTCCTTTGTGAATACACAAAGTAGACACTGTATGCATGAGACGGTCAGTTGGTCCTGGAAAATGGACACGTTATGTGTGTGGTGAGTGTTGTGCCACACAGAGTGTTGGTTTTTATGGTGCTTAGTCATGTTTTGGTTGCTGGACAAAGCCACAACTGGCTGAAACATCTAAAGAGTTACACAACGAGAGGTCAACAAGCTTTCATTGACATGTCTTGTGTTTTGTTTTAAACCCTGTTTTCTCACTGCTTGTACAGACGTCCCATTGATGTCTATGGGAATTGAAAGTTAATGTAATATGTGTGCGTGTGCGTGTGTGTGTGTGTGCACAAGTACATGCATGTGTAGGTGAGAATAAAAATTACATTCTGTTTCTGTTTTATTACTATTTCTTATTATTCTTGCTGAGTTGTTCATTTTCTAAAATAAATGCATTTATAAATAAATAGGTTATCTATCTATCTATCTATTACTATTTTTATTTATTCTTGATCAATGTTGTTCCTTTTATAATAAATAAATAAATGAATGAATGAATAAATAAATAAATAAATAAATAAATATATTTCAGAAGTACCCTTCTTCCTGAAAATCTTAGATATTTTAAAGATTTATTTCATGTATAATTGTCTAAAGAATAATAATTTTTTTCTTTTTTAGTAATTTCCAAATATCTGTCAAATTTTGCAGAGTTGTATAATAATAATAAAAAAAAACTAAACTAAACAAACAAATAAATATTACATTTTATTAAATATTATTTTTATTGATTCTTGCTCAACTGTGTTCCTTTTATAATAAAAAAAATAATAATAAAAAATAAAAATAAATATATTTCAGAAGTACCCTTCTTCCTGAAAATCTTAGATATTTTAAAGACAAGTTATAATTGTCTAAAGAATAATATATATATATATATATATATTTAGTAATTTCCAAATATCTGTCAAAATTTGCAGAGTTGTATGATAAAAAAAAAAACTAAACAAAAACAAACAAACAAACAAAAAACCTTTACAATTTACTAGCTTAAAAAAAAATTATACTTAAAAAAAAAAAAAAGGTCTGTAAATCATGAACCGCAGTAAAAGAACCTTATTGTCTGGAAACTTTGAATTCGATGTTCCAAATGTTCCTAAATTTCTACACTTTCAGTCCCATTCTTTGCCAAACGTCTTCTCCACGACTGCACAAACCCATTCTGTTCCTCTCAAAATGACCTCAACATCATCTCTGTCTTTTATATTCAACTAATAAAAGCTATTTTTGGAGCAAGTACATTTTAGGAGTCCATTTTTTTCTTTTACAATATTGGTCCAATTATTGTCACGACTTAAAAGTCGTTTTGAAAGAAATAAAACAAAGACTAAAACACACCACCCTTACAATAAACACCACCCTTATAATAAGGATAACTTGAGCTGAAGAGCCTGCCGCCGTTCGGGTTATTAATAGAACTCGATATTGTGAAGGAATCTTTGTTGTGCTTGTAAAAATAAAGGGATTCCGAGAAGCGACAGCTAAAGTGGGCTTTCCTCTGTTCCAGCCCTTTTTTCGCCTCTGTTTTATGTGGTTGGTGAGAATGTCTCTTATTTGGAAGGAGCGAACAAGACGCTGCGTCACGACTTTGCACACGAGAGAGTTGTTGGAAGTGCGATCGGAAAAGTGACGCTCACGTCGAGAGCGAGAGGAGGGAGCGAGCGAGCCGCACTCACACTCTCAAACACACACACACACACACACAAACACAAACACACACACATTCCTAATGCTTCTTTCATGCACAAATGTGAGAGGTTTACAGTGTTGGATTTATCTCTCCTATATTTTATTTTAACATCAGGCTAGACATGTTGGAGCGTTTTGAAAATAAAATGCATGAAACCCATTTAAAAAAAGCTGCCAGCTATTATACCACCTAATAAAAAACAGATTTAACTCTAAATGAAGTGAGAAAATACAATTCTTCTTCTATATTCTATGGAGCAGTGACCAAGAATAGACGTAATTCATTACACACAAAAGTAGATGTCAACTGTAACGTAGCAGGAAGCACTGAGAGTTAAAGAATGGGCTAAAAGTGTTAATCCTGATACATCTAACAACAACCGAGTCTGTTTTTCCACTTTGTTGGTAAATTAGCAAGGGGAAATACCTTTAGTCAGTCAGGATCGTATCACTAAGACGTGATGCTGACGTTAACCTTCATACTATGTGTGAAGTTTGATCTGATTCAAGTGGCTGAAAGGATTCAAATCCTAAATCGTAATTTTTTGAACTATGACACAACAAACAGGTTCTTATGACACATATAGACACGAGAGCAAAAGTTTGCATTCCCTGATAATAAAATGAAGAAAACAAGGCCGATTTGTGGGTTTAATTTGTTACATTTTAAGGTGACCTTTCATCATAAGATCAAATATTCTATGTTAAAAAAAAAAGAATAACATGTGACATTTAATATTAATTTACTAATAGATAATAATTTAACAATAATTTGAAATGATAGGATTCGTTACTTTATTAATGTGATTTAATTATTATTATTTGTTCAAAAATATTTAACAGCCTAGCATTACCATGGTAAATTCATTATACGTTTTGGATTGTGGTCTTTCTGCACCATACACCCACATTCCTCTTGCAACACCTTGGAATCTTTTTTTTTTTAAGATAAAGTGCAAAATAAAGGTATTTCTCTTTCCTTTTTTTTTTGCCATCCAAAAACCGGGGGTGGAGGGTGCAAACTTTTGCACTCGACTGCACCCAAGAAGATCTTTGTGCAGGAAATCCTGTTTGATAGCGTGCAAACACACACTCAGGGAAAAAAATAAAGTCATGAGAATAGTTTATGAATCACATCAATTTAGTTTTACCTGTTATAAATGCTAAAGCCTAAGTACTGTGTGTGTGCAAGTGTATAGCTTGTTCCCTTTTTATCATGTCTACATCCTTGTTTTCCCTTAATTACAAGGGGTGTTCAAGTCAATCTGGGACTTGTGATGACATTTCTGGTGAGTGAAGCTGTCTAGACTTCACGTATGGAGATGAGACTCAAAAATTTGACCGGTGCAAACCTGGGAAGCCAAGTCTGGGTTTTAAAGAAGGATGTATGTCCGTGAATGATGATCCCAGCCGAGGTGGATCAAAGCCCATTGCAGATGTTCCTGTGAACATTCAGCGAGCAGAACACCTGATCCTTGAAAGTCGACGGATAAATTGTTGCCAATCATTCATCACAATCATTTACCCACACCACTTGCACATTACAGGAACTCAGCTAGTAGTTATTGCCACATCCCATTTCCACATGTTTGGGCCATTAAAGAAGTTCCTGGGTTTCATATGTGAAACAGGCAGTCTGATCATAGCTCCGGTGTACTGAGAAAACTTTCTACCCTGATGGTATCCAAGCACTAGTGCAACGCTAGGATAAGTGCATTAGTGCAGCAGGGAATTAATATAGAGAAATAAAAGGACTCATACAGTCCTGGTTTGATTTGAACGCCACTTGTAGTTTTGATGCCCTATAATAATGGATTAATGCTCCTATCCATGCCTCATACTACAGGTGAATGTATTTAGCTTTGTATGCCATGATGCCACCATATTGTGCATTTGCTGTTAATCCTGAGCTTTGATTTTTAGTTATGTGTTTCAAAGGGATCCTTGGTTTTAAAACCGAGTTATTTGGTCCGGTATGATTTTGTCATGCTAAGGTTACAGAGCGATTGCATGAATGATTATCCCAGGAAAAGTGCAATATAAGGACCCGCTTAGACATATCACTTTGTACTGTAGGAAAGTTAGAGTCAAACCAGACCTTTTGATCTTGCGGTAACTGCTGACCTACCACTAACCCACTGTGAAAACATGCTAGTCACCTACAGTAAGTCCATAGCAGCTCAGGTTAAGCTACGCTAGCAACCAAAATGGAAAGCTGCCTTCACATGCATAAAGCATGTTAACGTTTCTAATAAACATACTTCATGTATCATTAAGCAGTTACTGTATGTGACATTACACACAGATAAAGACAAATCATCTCTGAATGATCTAAAAATCTTTATAGAGACGAACACTAAACCTGAGCTTGTGAGTAATTACAAGATCCTGTCCTTGATCAGAATAGTGTCATGGTTAGATCTGTTAGCAAGTTGCCACGTGTATTTGATTTGTGTTTACAGGACGTATCAGACGTCAGATGAATGGAAAGTGATGGTTATTTTCAATACCTCCCACAGACCACAGGCTGTTTGTGTCGTCCTTCCGCTTTTTAAAGAATGTGCAGCTAATTTTAGAGGCGGTTTTCACACTCGGTGGCTTTCGTGTGTCTGTGTATGTGTGTGTGTGTGCGTGCGTGTGTGTGTGTGTGTGTGTGCATGAGTGTGAGCGTCTGTGTGTTGTACATTCCTTTTTTTTTCAATGCCCAACACTATAGTGTGCGTGAGACTTTCTTTATGAGAAACATCAACAACCGCAATTGTGCTTGAAGTGGTAGCAGGAGCGATATACAAGAGCGTAGCAGGAAGTGATGACAACCTTTGTTGGCCTTCTGTCTCATTTTCACTGTCACACACTTACACACATGCTCGCACACATGCACACATATACATGGATGCTCACACACAATATCTCTTACTTTCTCTTCATTTTGTATGGAAACAAAAATGCAATTAAATTGCATGGGATAATGTTTCCAGAATTTTCCATCTTGATGGAAAAACCATCTGACATTCTAAGAATGTGAAAGTCCTAGAGACTTATAAGCTTGGTGCATGATTACTGAGATAATAAACAAGGCAAAGATGAAAAAAGAATCAGAATAGGGATGAACTGTTGTGTGAGGTGTGTTGAGTTACCGTTGCACGGCAGGTAGGTAAAGCGCTGATGCTGGCTCCTCTTCCTTTTGCCGTTGCAGACGTAGAAGCTAACGGACACTGCGCTAGATATCCTCTGATTGCGATATGGGGGGATCTCCACCACCAGTGAAGTCTGGAAAATGGAATGCAAATCTGATCATGTCTTAACTATAAAACTAGCTGTAAATAAGTCATTTGATCAGAAACATAAGACAAAGGGAGTGACAGTGGGGTCATCCCTATGTTCTCAGGGCCCTCTGTTCCCAGGGCCCTACAGTATGTACCCTGGATTTATAAGGCACATCCTGTAATGGGAGCATGAAAAAGAGTCCTATGTTCCCCAAGCCCTATGTTCCCCAGGGTCTTATCTTCCCAGGGTCCCATGTTACCAAGTTTCTATATTTCCCATGTCTATATAGCACATAATGGAAACTTAATAAGATATTCAACAGCTCTCTATTTGTTTGAAGAAATTCTTTCTAAAGACCTCCAAAAACACATAAAATGATAGACATGAGTTTTGTCGTGTTTGAAGCCTTGTTCCTATAAAATTAAACAGGATAATATACAGGAATTAGTGTGTGTATGTGAGTGTGTCCTGCGATGGATTGGCATCCTGTCCAGCGTGTCCCGTCCTGTCCGTGCCGCCCTCCCACGCCCATGTGTACAGGATAACGCTGTATAAAAGATGATGATATTCAAGCAATACTTTATCTTAAAATGGGTCAAATTAGTCTCGTACCAAACAAGAGAGTTAAATGTTAACGGAAAAATTAACAAGGGAACATAGGACCCTGGGGACACAAAGTAAGCTCCTTTGACAGCAAGTAAAGATTCAGTTACTTCTAGCAAAATTAGCCTTTCTTGCTTTTGTGCAGGACTCAAATTTAAAGAATGCATTCACCATTCATAACAAAGATTCACAGTGTAAATGGTGATCACATTAATGATTTAGATATTAATTTGGTGTACAGTATATTAGTAGCAGTATAAAGTTTGAAATTTCAACACTAACACCACTGTCACGGCAAGGCTACAGTAGCTAGCTAACAAACTGGTTTCTGTGGTTCCTGGTTTCTATTTTCTTAATTCTTTTTTTTCCACCATAAAATTAATTTTAGATCAATTCCAGAGCAATTTGTTGACATATTGAGAAAGTGCTAACTATGCTAACTTTTTTCTGAGGTAAAAACAATCAGTATTTAGCCATAGCTTTGCCTCAAATTCTCTCTCTCTCTCTCTCTCT
>JAQMYJ010000018.1:4177768-4204589 GCA_030014305.1 Clarias laeviceps | reverse complement strand
TCTCTCTGTCTCTCTCTCTTTCTCTCTCTCTCTCCATCCTGTCTCTCTGTCTCTCTCTCTTTCTCTCTCTCTCTCCACCCTATCTCTCTCTCTCTCTCTCTCTCCACCCTATCTCTCTCTCTCTCTCTCTCTCCACCCTATCTCTCTCTCTCTCTCCATCCTGTCTCTTTTCGTCATTAATAAATATATTAATAGCATTTTATTAAAGTTAAAGTAGAAAAGGTTTGGATAAACAGGTGCTGTGTGTGTGTGTGTGTGTGTGTGTGTGTGTGTATTAGTCTTTGAGATTAGCCTCGCTGCAGGGGATTATGGGTAGGGTTCAATACACACCAGGGCTGTTAGCATATGTTCTGTGTTTACGTGTGTGTGTGTGTGTGTGTGGGGGGGGGTTGTTTGGTCTTAGTATGGATGTAGTGGAAAAATGGGACACAATGAACAGTAATTTGAGTCACTGAGGTGAGAAAGGAGACTTGCAAATTGCTGAAAAGATCACTTAGTATTGCGCGAGCTAATCAGCGGCCTCTTTAACGTAGAGTAACGAATGAGCAAAGGTTACATCAGAGAACGAGAGGATGTAGAATCCAAAGGCAGCGAGAGAGGATACGACTAAATCTTGCATCATCAAAATAATGTCTCGAAATGATATCTTAAAATAATGCCTTTAATACTGAAAGGTACAGTATGTTATCTAACTGAACGTTCTGTATACTTCTGTATACATGCCATACTGAAATCTACTTACAGATTTGCGAGACTCCTTGTCCACGTTCGCTTCTGTCTCCCATACATGGTGTCCATCTGAAAATACAAAAAAAAATTATTTATAATAATTAAAATTATATGAGCAAAATATGTGCAGTGGCTGAGAAAATGCATCCAGTATGAGCATGAAGATGTAGAGCATATAATGGATACACAGACAGATAGATAGATGGATGGATGGAGGATAGATAGACAGGCAGGCAGATTAATACTGTAGATGCATGATGATGTACATCTTATCCTGGATGGATGGATGGATGGATGGATAGATAGATAGATAGATAGATAAATGTATTTACATTGTAATTACAATGTAGTTTTAAAAATGCATGAGTACAATTATGTCTAATGATGTTTTAAAATATAGCAAGCAGAAAGTACAGATATTTCATTTGAAATAAAAAAAGTATAGGACAAATGTACTATTCGTGTTGCACAGACAGGTCAGACATGTACTGTATCCTTTTTTGGTGCAGTGACATTTATTCTTATTCTAATGCAACTTTACCAGTTTGTGTTAGGTATGAAGTGATCTCTATAGCAAATAAGGACTCAATCGTTTTAAAAACCTTATTAGTTATTAAAAATAAGTTGAATATCATGCCAATATCATGTAACCTATAATATTGGTCACATTGATTTATTCTGTTCTAGGTGGATGTGGGTAGATAGTATGATGAGGATATCCTCCTGTTTAATACACGTACGTATGGAATTTAGAAGATGTGGTTAAACTTTCATTATCAGTCTTACTGAGTCAGAGTAAAACTGGGCCGGTGTATGGTTTTCCACCGATCTGTTCTTCTCATCAAATTCTCTCAAGAGCGAATCTCAGGCAGGTTTTTGTGCTATCAACTCTTAACGAAGTGTGTGTGTGTGTGTTAGAAAGGGTTGTGTGGGGGGGAATGGAGAAAGATCTACAGCCATGCATGTGCGAAAGTGATACATATATGCCAAAAAAACAGAGATATTAATCTATTAATGGAACACTTTTACCAAATACGGTTATGTGAATAAAGAATGAATGAAACTAAATTCTAGCAGGGATCCCTAGTGCGCAGTACTGTCAGTTCTCGCCAGCTCTTTGTTTCATACTGCTGGATTTTTTGGACACATCCAAGGGGAAGTATTCCTTTAACAGCACTGCATCATGGGGGAATCTCACTTCTCTGTCTCCTCCAGCGGGGAAACCTAAGACATCCCCTTAAGTCCATTGCTGGTAAACATGTTTTTCAGGTGCTGCTCCCTCATCCCTCACTCCTCCCTTATTGTCTCTTGTCTTCATTCACAATCTCTCTCTCTCAATTCAACTCAATTGCATTTATTTAAAGTAGTTCTACTGCAATATTAAGTTACAGTGTGCAATGCTTATGCATTTAGATCTGTCTGTATTATATATCAGTGCATTAATCAGTCGATAAAGATTATCGTTTTAATGAAAACGATATCAATACACGATCTTATAACTCACTTTTGTGTCCATATGTATCTATCAGTCTGCAGCGGAGAGTTAAAGTTTCCATTGCTATTAGTATACTCAATTCACTCTAAATATGACTCATATATGGCAAGAGACTTAGATTTATCTACAAGATAAATAGTAGCATAGAAAAGTGCTCTCAATATACATACCAGGTTGAAGACGTGGCTTGTTTGTGTAAATTATCTGAGCAAAATTATAATAGCGATATTATAATTACTGTAACACTACACTGTAATAAAGCATGTGTACCTTAATCAACAGTTAAACTGCAGACCAGACATAGATCATGAGTGTTTATGGAGCATAAATCAATTCTGTTTGGTTTGGGAGGTCTGGTTCATTTAGGAGAATAATAATAATTTTAAAAGAAAAGATTAAAGGAAGGCCAAACAATATTAATCTGTTTGTGTAATATTTGTCCTCAGAAACAGTCTAGGATTGTGTGTTTTCAATTTTAACACATTTAAAAATACACTATTAAATGGATAGATGAATAATATTAAAAAATATATTTTAATACTTAAAGAAATTGTTGATTTTCTAAGGCAGTCTAGGAAAACCCACAGCTGAGGAAAAGTTTGGGCAAAGAGGAAAACAAATAAATATCAGTTTTAAAAAGTGACACTTTGACTTTAAATATCTTTTATGAAAACAACAACAACAACAACAACAACAAAAAACAAGTGTATCATGTTAATCTTTAAAGTAGTTCTGCAAAGATAATGACACAGTTTAACAAATTTTGAGGTAAAAGCAGTCCGCCTGAATAAAGATGCGTAAAATTGTACTTGCCAATTGTGTGAGTTTTGAACATTTAAAAAATCCTTTTTTAAAAAAAATTATTTTAAATGATCACATTTTGAATGCACATTTTCACTTGGTTGATTGAACTGTGGTGAGCAGAAAAGCATGTGAATGTGAATATGTTTTAATAAAGCAAAGCTTAACAAACAGGATTATCCCTTCCCTTTAAAGCCCCCCCCCCCCCTATCATCCTGTGTGTCTGTCTTTTATTCCCTCACCTCCCCATCCTGTCTGTGTCTTTCACCCTGGTAATATCTGTCTCCCATCAGCGGGTACCAAAATTAAACACAGCCGTTTTTTATGGGGGCCCCTGTAGCCAGGAAAATTGCTCCACAGGATAAAACGACAAACTAAAAGACGAGAGGTCTTAATCGTCCTTTTCCTGTTCTTTGTTTTTTTTTTCGTGCCTCAGATGAGTTGGGCGAGAGCCACATATGTGGCATACCTTTTCATGTCAGAGAGAGTCGTAGGACTGATAACCGCAAAACTTTCTGTGCACTCCCTGCAACATCTGTAAAAATGCTTCTGTTCCTGCCCACGACGCTTTGACATCCCCAAGTCACACGCCCACACACACACACACACACACACGCACATACACACACAGCTCAATACTCTTTCATCAGTCAGCGAGGTTAGACAAATCACCATGATTATCAAAATCCCTCCAGAGATACAACACGTAGTCTTTACAGAAGTACACACACACACACACACACACACAACCCAGCATTCATAAAAGACAGATAAAGCAGTTACAGTCATGTCTTTACATGATTACATGATTCACAGCTATATGTTTACATTTCACTTTAATGCAGATTGTTCACAATAAATTGTCCTGAAAAACCCTGATCCTGTCAGTTTAGCTCATTTTAGCTAGCTGATCAGTGTTAGCAGGACATTTTTGCATGTATGAATAACTTACAAAGACCAGTTAAGCTATGTTCGTTTGCTAGCTAGTGTTAGCTGTGAATATTATCAACATTTATAATAATATGTCAAAAAAAATCCCCTGCAATTCTGTCAGTTTTTAGCTAGGATATCAATTAATATGAACAATAATGAATAAAAAAGGCAAATTAACTTATGTCTGTTAGGTCTGCTATCTAGTGACATTCTAGCTAGCTCATTTTAGCTACCTGACTAGAATTAGCATTGAAGTTTAGCATTTATGAATAACTTACAGTACAAAGTCAAATTAAGCTATGTTGATTTGATAGCTAGTTTTAGCTGTGAATATTGTTGGCAGTGAATATGAGCAATAATGAATAGCCAAAAACAAAAATAAACAACAACAACAACAACAAAAAAACATGTCTGTTAGCTAACTAACAGATTCTGTCAAATTTTAGCTAGATGACTAGAACTAGCACTGAATTTCAGCATTTATGAATAATTTATAAATTCAAATTAGCCTACATATGTTTGTCTACTCGATAGAATTATGTATGGATAAGTTGATTATAACATGCCATAAATATTCTCGATATCTGTTTGGCTTAAAAGGTTTTAGGCTGATGAGAGTTAGCAGTGGATATGAGCAATAGCAAAAAACTTGATCAAACTGATCAATTTATCTTATTCTGCTAGCTAGTGCTAGCTATGCATATTATCAACATTTATAATAATACATCAAAGATCCTTTCTGAAATTCTGTCTGCTTGTTTAGCTAGCTGACTAAGTTTGTCAGTGAAAATAACAAAGTCAAATTTTGGTTATTTTGGTTAACCTATCAATTGTTATCTATTGTTAGCCGTAAATAATTTTTTTTTATAATTTTATAACATTTATAGCATATTTTCTCTGAAATCCTGGCAGTTTAGCTCTTTTAATCTAACTGACTAAGGTCATCAGTGAATATGAGCATAACAAGGTAAATTAGTTTAAATTATCTGATTAGCTAGAGTTAGCTGTGCATATTAAAAACATAATTGTGTATTGAATACTGTATTTTCTTTAAAATATGATTAACTTAGATAATTTAGATGAAAAGTTGAGATGTTATCAGTGATGGTGTATAAAGGCAAAAACATCTCATCATCTAGCTAACGCAGACTATGTAAATGCTAAAGTGTATGTCCACATAGAATATGTATATGTCCACATATAAATCATGTCAGGTTAGCTTTTGCGAGCTAATTAACCTATGTTGTCCGTGAATATGATCAGAATGACTTACAATGTCAATTTAGTGTAAGTTACTGAGCTAAATAGTGTTTAAAGGAATGATAAAAAAAAAATCCTGTCAGAAATGCATAAAGTCAGTTTATGTACATCACATAGCTAGAATTAGCGTTAGTCAACTAGCTAGTGTTAGCTGTGAATATTGTAAATATTTGGAATTATAGGTCTTTTAAAACGTTTACTTAAAATCCTAGCAAGTTAGCAGGGTCCGTCTTTGCAGTGATAAAAGTGTGATGAAACTTTATTAGCATTCGCTATACAGTACACGTTTTTGTGGGGTGTGGTGGGGTTGTTGGGAGGGCCTACAAAACCCCCGGGGCCTAAAGTCAGGTTAAAGCAGCACCGATTAGCATTAAGGACTAACAGATGATGATGATGAATCAAAAATTGGACATAGAATTTCTGTCAGATTTGATTAAATTAAGCAGCTAGCTAGAGTTTGCTGCGAATATTGCTAATGTTTCAAATGATCTTCAGGGGAATCCTGTCATGTCTCTTCGCTTCTGCTCAGAACCAGCAGAGACAACAGCAGCGATTACAGCTGTCGACAGCTAAATAGCATTCACACCATCCATTTATCAAACAGAAACATGACGGATGGTTAAATTATATACTGTATACAGTGACGGGAGCGATTCAGCCCTGACTTTCCCTCTGCATTTCTGCTCTGTGATTGCCGCATAGGGAAGTTATTAATTTTAGGAGAGTGTTAACCTAGAACCTTAAACTATCTGCCTCAGGTCGAGTTTGTGTACGACGGAAACGAGAGAAGAGAAAATCTCTACACTGAAGATCCCTTCATCAAAGCTGGTAAATATGAAGACCTGTCCTGACAGAGCGACGATAAGAGAAACTGTGTCTGTGAGAGAGTCTCTCCATGTAATCAAGGTATGTCTCTTCACTTCTCTATCCCGAGTCTTTCAGCCTTCTAATGTACGTTTCTTAACTCTGTGTGTGTCTCTGTGTGTGTGTGTGTGCGTGTGTTCAGAGAGAAGAGAGAGAAAGAAACACATTAAAGGGAAAAGAGAGGAAAAACACATTAAAGGAGACACAAAGATAAAGAGTCAGGCAGAGAAAGGGAGAGATACATAAAGAGGGAAAGTAGGAAATAGAAAATGGACAGCCAGCGAGAGTGAAGTAGACAGACAAAGAGAGAGGGATAGACATCACAGCATAATGGAAAGGAGGGACAAAGAGATAAAGAGTGAAGTAGATGTAGTTGCTGAAAGAGGGAGACATAAGGAGAATGAAGAAAAAGGCAATGACAGACAAAGTAAGAGAGACAGACAGAGACAGTAGAAGAAAGAAAAAATAGAAAGAGGTCAAGGAAGTGGCAGAAAGAGATAAATATATAGACAAAATTTGAATGAGACAGGCAGATGGAGAAAAAAAACAGAGTGAGGGAGAGAGCCAAAGGGAGAGACAGACAGACAGACAGAGAGACAGAATGGGACAAATAGAGTGAGATAAAATGAGTGATAGACAGACAGATAGAGAGATAGCTGATGCAGAGACAAACAGAAAAAGAGCAAGGAAGAGACAGAAAGAGGGAACAATAAGGTATACAAAGCAGATGAGAGACCAGCACAATAAAGGCAAACAGAGAGCCAAACAGAAAGAGGGCAAGAGAGAGGGGGAGAGACAGAAAGAGGGGGAGAGACACAAAGAGAAATGGACTGAAAGAAATATAGCTAGACAGAATGAGTGATAGAAAGATATTGAGAGAAAGACAGATTGATGGAAAAAGAAATCCTGGCAGAGAAAGAGACACAGCGAAAAGGTGAGACAGACAGAAGGAAAGATATGACAGAAGGAGTAAGACAGACAGAGGAAGGTAGACAGTGAGAGAGACAGGCAGAAAGGAAAGAGAGACAGAAACAGTAAGAAAGAGTGAGAAATATGGAAAGAGACCTCAGGGAGAGAGAGAGAGAGAGAAAGAGATCTCTAGACAGAGAGAGAAATAGACAGGCAGCAGACAAAGAGCCAGAAAGAGACAGGCAGTGGGAGAGAGAGAGACAGACAGACAGAGTGAAAGACAAAAAGAGAACAGACAGACACACAGACAGAGGAGAGGGGGAGAAGGAGAGACAGAGAGAGAGAGAGAGATGGGGATGGAGAGAGACAGACAGACAGAGAGACAGACAGAGACTGAGAAATTCCAGTGGTGTGTGCAGGATCCAGGCACAGCTCCAATCGGACCAGATGTAAAATGCATCACGGCCATGAGGGAATTCCTCAGAGAGAGGCTTTCCCCAACACACAAGCATACACACATGCACGCACACACACAAACACACACACACACTCTCCACGAGGTGTGCCAGGTACTGTATGCCTACGAGTAGCTTTGCCAAAACTGAGGGGAACTCTTCGGCTCTTACAGACCCACAGGAAGAAAAAATGACCACACAATCACACACACGCACAATCACACACACTCTCAAATAACAAAGTGCATTTCCATGCAAACGTCAGCCTCACCCTGGAAACATAAAGTTACAAGCGCAGGAAAAAAAAAATCACACACACATTTGGTTCTGGTCAACAGAATTAGGAGTGAAGGACACGCGCCACGCTGCTGAGCGGTTTTCCAAAATAAACCGATTTCAGAATACAGCCGGGATGGATCTTATCACGTGGCATAAATCCTACATAAACATGATTGGCATATGGTTGAGTATTATTAGAGCTGTGTGTGTGTGTGTGTGTGTGTGTGTGTGTGTGCATGTATTCCTGAAAGATTGGTCTGTTCCTATTTGCCCCTCTGAAGGGAATCCCTCACAGCTGAGACACTGAAAACACTTCCTGTTCAAGATACAAACAAGCCTGCAGGCTAGCCACACGCACACACACACACACACACACACACACACACACGAACGCACAAGTAAACAAGCAAACACCCATAAAAAGCAGGCTATATTTAGATTAGTTTATACACACACAATGAGCTCAGCATTTAAGTAAATGGAGAAGTCTTAATAGCAATCTGACCCAGTGACTGACTGACTGAATAGTTTTTACTGTTTTACATATCCTAATATTTAACACTTTAATCGCTTCATATTAAACGAAAAAAGATGTAGCTAAAAAAAAAAATCCAGATTCTACAAATGTATAAAATGGAAAGTTTGTGATCTGAGACCTTCATACAATTTTGAAACGACTTGATGGAACCAACACACCCCTACCCTGGAAGCCCCGCCTCCTAGCTCTCGTCACGGTGCGTGCTCTGATTTCGAAGAATGCCACAAAATGTATTTCACTCCAAAATGAATTTTTGGTGCAAAATGTTCAAGATTTTATTTCATACACTTTGCAAATACACACTTGCATAATACAATCCGATTGGCTCTCATATTCTGCGATGCAACAACACCTGTTTCTTGCATGTGTACTGATACTACCTCGCATTTTAAACTCTTATGACGCTTTTGTTTCACAGCTCCAATGTTTATACAGAAAAGAAATTATTTAATAAAGCTTCTGGTGTCATTTTGCTTCTTAAGCGTAACTTCCAGTGGGGATGAGAGAACCTCTTTTTCTTAATTGGCCTGATGTGATGTTATGTGCGAGTGAAGAAAGACATCTGTTGCTATTTAAAGGCTGGAAATTTGAAGAAGGTGTTTATTGGCGGCCGCTTCGGAAAGCCGGTGCTGCTCTTCAGCTTTGATGGCTGCGGTTAGGAAGCTTGACAAATGTTTTGATGGTATTAAAGGCATTCGCGTGAGTTTTAGTACTTTGACAGTTCGTTTGTGTTTGGGTTTTTAATTAGTAGAATAAACTTTAACGTGTCTTCTTATTCTTCTTCTGTTTTCTCGCTTTCTTTTGTGCCCTCTCTTTCACCTTCGTGGATTCACAGAGACGAGCCGATCTCCTCGAAAGTTCTTCCATCGAGACTCACTAGTTTTGGAGATACAGATAGACAGCCATGCTGACCAAAGAAGATCATCAGGAATTCATCGAATCATGCAAAGAAAGAAGAGGAGGCTGCAAAGAGAGAGAGAGAGAGAGAGAGAGAGAGAGAGAGAGAAAAAATGCCTGAGATGGCAATAACAGACCAGCAAAGTGCTGTGGGCTGCACAAAAACAGCACAGGCCGCATCAGTGGGTTAAACGGTCAGCCTAGGAAAAGTAAGAGAGAGAGAGAGAGAGAGAGAGAGAGAGAAGGAGGGAAGGAAAAATGAAGGGAGGACAGAGGGAGGGCTTCCCTCTCTTGGGGATTCCCTTTCTTTCCACTCCAATCAGGCCTGAATTTGCATGCACAGCCTGCCGCTGCATAAACAGCTCAGTCCGAGGCTGATGCCTGACGTGTCAGAGCGTATGAGCTGCTCGTGTTTAACGGCCGCTCCGGGCCCGAGCATATGTGTGCGCATGTTGTGAAATCCAAAGCCAATACCAGGCTGGGGAATTTCTCTTTCCAGAAATGAAACCCACAAACCTGACGGAGGGAGGTAGGCTTCTATCCAAGAGCTTCAACAGATTTTTTGAATAAGTCGGCAAAAGAAACGCTACCATGTCGGTAAAGTAATTTTTAAGCTACCAAACACAAGCAGTCATGGGCGATATCTAGAACCAGATGTATTGCAATCATTCAGTTTATTTTCTTAGGAGCTCTTCTTTGGGAATGTTCCATGTAGAACCCCTTTAAGAAGGCAGTCCCCCTCACCCTTGAAAAACATTAACATATTAACATTGACATATTAACAAATTGTATAGCAGTAAACTGGCTACAGGATCATGAGCACCCAAGGGCTTCCCGCGGGGACTGTCAGGTCTGATTCCACAGAAAAGCCAATCAGTGATAGAAAGGCACCAGAACACCCAGTGCATCACAGCCAGCTGTGCATGGGGCCCAGCAGGCAAAGAACCCAAACACCCCAGATCCCAAAAAGATCAAGCACCCATGAAATGCACAGGACAAATAAGTCCGATCCACAGAGAGCACACCCTGCAACCCACAGCACCCAAAAGATCAACTGCCAATGTGCTGGAGCCAGATACCACAGCTCACCATGAAATCTTGTGGAGTGATGCCCCAAGGGGTCAGAGCTGCCCTGGCAGCACAACGGGATCCTGCACAATACTGATCTTAATGTTCTGCGTTATAATATTATGGCTGTGTATATATTATAAGGATGCCAGTTTTGAGTAGCATAGAATACTTTTTTTTCTCACATATTGCACCTTCCAGCTTTAAATACCTTTGCAACTATTTTCCATTTAGTTTTTTTTCTAAAAACACATTTAAACTTAAAAAAAGTAAAAAAAAAAAAAACAGATGGAGTCACCACTACTGACTAAACAATGAAAAAAAAAAAAAACACATTTGCCAAATCTCTGGCAGTCAGTTTTCCCAAATGTCTCTGGATGTAGCTGTCCTAAACCAACGTTCTGGGAAAGATTGGACCTATGGTAGGAATCCATCTTGGTTCTGGAAAGATCATTGTTTCTAGATTTCCATCCATCTTAATTCATTAGCGTTTAATGTGACGCTTCAGCACAGCTCCTCTCTTAGGGGCCGGCAGCAGGCCAAGTGAAGTAAAGAGTTTACCCCAAGACAGTGGAGACCCTGCTGAGAGGGGAACAGCAGACACTTTCGTATTCTTTGGGAAAAGCCTGAGGCGAGCAATGCCAAGGAAAACAAGGTAAAACATCACACAATAATTTTTTTTTTCGTAGTGATATATATATATTTTTTACACTGTCGTTTCAGCAATTCTGAACTGAAGCGAAATCCCGAATCTCCAGCCAGCGGGAACTGTGCAGTCTGATCCACTAAGCCTAGAAGAGCTATGTTTAATTTGCTAATGTTGGGTTTCACCCTTTTCTGCACTGAGAGGCAGTGTGTAAATGCCCTTCTTTAAATTAGCTGAAGTTTTAAATTAGAAAAACAGTAAGTATGTGATCAAGATGAGCATCAAAAATCAGAACTCCTTCAGCTTTATTTTGATATCTATAGCGTAATCACGAGTGGTGGAAAACACGTCTTATCTGTTTTCCCATCGTCATCAGAGCGTGTGTGTGTGTGTGTATATAGAAAGTGGCGGTTTAGGCATCGAAAACAGGTTTCCAAACGCAATCAAGGAAACGACTTGTAGCCCTCGAAGATCAACATCTTGTTGCGCTTTTCCACCCAGACAGCACATGTTTGACAAATAAATTCCAGTAGACGGATGAGGTGACTGAAATAATAGAGAGATCTATTATTTTTATGGAGACAGAAAGATGGAGGAAAATGGGGAAAGGGCTGGTGAGGGAGAAAATGAGTCTGCAAGACTGAAAGAGAGTGCAGGAGAGAGAGAGAGAGAGAGAGAGAGAGAGCATGAGCGAGAGATTGCACATGCCCCGTTTGTGATTCATTCCTCAACTTGCGGCTGAACGTCAGAGAACAGGCAATGGAAACTTGTGCAAATGTAAATACGTTTTGGTTTAAAAATATAGCATCCTAATGCACACCACATGGGCCGCCTGGCAGGCCGTACTCTATTTTGACGGAAGGACAGACCGAGGGAGCAGAAGGAGAGGGAATGGTAATAAAAAAACGAGGGCAAGTGAGGAAGCAAATGCGAGTGAATTAAAAAGACCAGAGTAGGCTTACCTTGCGCTTTCTCCACAAACATGACTTTGGATTCGGGAAGGAAGTTATGGCCACTGAGGAGCATCCTTTTACCTCCTGATGCAGGATAGCTCTCCAAACTCTGCTTCTCGACCAAAGGCAACTCCTGAGCTGAACGCTGGGCTGCAAGGGAACAGATACGTGTCACTAAAAAGCATCAGGCTTTTGTCTCTTAACCTGATCTCCATCTGTCCCTTTGTGTCCAGAAAGCAATTTCTTCCATACGTACATATACAGTACTGTGCGGGTCAAAAGTATTAGGATTTTTAACCTTCGACTCTATCTGGCTGAAGTGTTAGTTAATGGATGGAACAAATTTATGTCAGGACTTTTTTTTACACTTCTGCTCCAAAATGGCAATTAAATGAATTCTCAAATGATTTGCACTCAAACTTCTGTGGCAAATTTGTGTACATTGTATTTTGGAAGCAATCAAGCAGGCATAGATTGAGCGAGTGACACCAGAGTACTGCAGATGTCTTTTTGACACCCAGCCAGATCCACCAGGAATTTAGGAATAAAGGACAGACTAAATATCGATTATTGTACAGCAATTTCTTTGCATAAAAAAAGAAATTATTCTTGTTAACGTGATTGTCATATACAGTATATATGTGTATGTACAGTATTTATCCTTAATACTTTGAATTTCACCTTTGTGAGAAAAAAAAAACTTGTCCCAATACTTTCGGTCATCTCTCCAAAGCCTCTCTCCTGGTATTTGGGAATTTTTCAGATGACAGGTGTAGGAGGTGGGAGTATAATTACCAGATGGAGGAAATCTGTCAGTGACTAAAATCCCCCTTTTTGTTTCAGATTTACAAAAATCAGAAACAGATTTTTATTGTGTTTTGCAGGCAATTAATAATCCATAATGTTTATATCTTATTCCATGGATTATTACATATAATTAGTAAAAATGTGAAGTCAATCATGGAAGTTGTACTGAAAAAAAAAAAGTACTTCTTACTTGGTTAACACTGAAAATATGCAGTGTGTATAAGTTAATTACAATAAAAAAAAAATCTATGTTCATTAAGCCAAGTAAAAAAAATGTTAAAGCATTGTTATGAATAATTGGACCTTTATATGCCATTCATACCCCAATGCTTCAGCTTTCTATGACTTAAAAGGGAATTCTCATGAATTCATTTTAATATGTTTATAGCCACTTTTTGCCCCTTAGACAGTGTGTTTTGATTCTTCAGCCTCATCAGTAAACTCATTTTAGTGATTACTTAAGCATCAGCCTGTTGTTAATTTTTAATGCCAAAGCTCGAGGCTGTTTTGGTCATACTGAGCGTTTTCACAGCCAGAAAATGTACCATCAAAATTTAGTTTACTGTTTTTTTTTTTTTATCAGAATTTTGGCAAAGTCTAATCTTAATTTATAAGTGACAAAAGAGAGAAAGGTGTAGCCCATCTGTTTGCCCTGAAAGTAGAGAAGGATTATTATACCAGGGCAGATTTATGGGGATGGCAAAGAGACCTGAATAACATCATGTTTTTTAATAAGTAACAATGCATCCTCTTTAAACTGGACAACTCCAGTTTCTCCAATCATGATGTTTTAGAAAATGATCTTTGCATCTGGAAAATGCCCTTTTCCTGGCCCGATGTAAATACCTAAACACTGACCAAATAGCTGTTATACTGTAAATCTTTTAATGGCTTAGATAATGTTGTTGACTCAACATCTGCTCATGTGCACGGTTGTATACGTTCAACTATGAATAACAATTAAGATTCATCATCGTGTGTTTTTCACATCTTTGCGTGTACTGTACCTAAGAAATGCTGCTGTAATTCTAAAGACCATCCTGTACTTGAAACAGAACTCTTAAATACATTATAGTCAAACTGAAAAAATTTTTGGGGAACATTTATAACTGTAATGATTTATAATCCTATGATGGATCGGCACCCCATCCAGGGGATACCCTGCCTCGTGACCTAAGTCTCCTGGGATAGGCTGCAGGCCCCCCATGAGCCTGTATACAGCATAAAGACGATGAGTAAGTGAGATGATTTATAATCGCTCTTTTAAATCTAGTTCATGTCAGGATTTCCTCGTCGTGTCATCTCAGGGATTATTTTCCTTCACATTTAGAAATGTTGTCACCTCTGCTTTGCTCAATAGTAATCTAAATCTACATCCAATTTTTTAGAAAACTGCTTGGCATCAATGTATACAAAAAAACAAATAAAGTTTTACTTAGGCTGAACAATTTGATGAAAAAAAAATCATAATAAATAAAAATTCGGATTATTTTGACACATTTCGGGATTGCGATTTTGCGATAGTTATCTAGGCTAGTACCAAATGACAAACAAGGATGTTTGCCAAAATTGCAGCTTTTCGCTTTTAAATAATTGCTTTGGTCCATATTGAGATTTAGATTTTTATACAATTCATTGTATTACGGGTACTTACAGCACTCTATGGGGTTGGATGCAACTTGTAGAGACACAGTCCTGCCATTGGGCTGGTTAATGTGGACACGGAACACCATTCGGACTCGGGTGTTTTTGCGGCCGATGTCTGTCTCGCCCTTCCTCAGTTCAATGTCAGAGTTTCGAAGCTTCAGGATTCCAGCACAGTCGATTCTGCAGGGTGGAAGAAGTATAGGAAATCATTATGAGTTTCCTTAATAAATTCCTTTACTCATGCAGAAAGAATAAAAAAAAAGGGATATAAACCAAAAATTTTAACTATCAAAATGACAAATGTAAAAAAAATGAGCACTGATATTTTTATTGATCCCAAACTAAGTGGAGTTTGCGAGCTTTATGGCTGATTTTGGACAAAATGATGGAAGTAATGCATGTACTGGCTGTTTGTCATGACTAGCAATGACATCAAGACCGACGTGGACAATGCTAGGCTTTGTAAGGGTGAGGCATAACAGGTCAAAGTCTTTATCCCAGTTGGTGCCCTCACACCCTGGAAGAGGGACTTCCCTCTACTAGCTTAATTGCCTCCCTAGTGTCCATGGAATGGGGGATCTCTGGTGACTCTCACTGTGTTTCCAGAGGAAAAGCAGATTGGGCAGCAAACATTTTCTCAATGTTGGTCAAGCGTCTTAATTCAGGCTTCCCCCACAAACTTACCAGTACAAACAGCTTCAATTTTATATTTTATTTATTAATGAGACATTTGGGTGGAAAAAGGTCTCATGTTTAAAGCTGCCATTAAATAAAAACAAAATAAAACTAAAGTAGCTAATTTAAAAAAAAAAAAAAAAAAACTGAGAATGCACATGGGATACGGCTTATTCTTCCAATTATTTTATATCAGAGTTTCGGGCCAAGTTTCGGGAACGTGGTAAATGTCAAATTTTACACAAATCTATTTCCCCCCAGTTCAGCCAGTTGCAACTTGAATACACAGAAAATACCCCCATAAGCACATAACTAGCAGTGTCTGATGTCACTCTCAGGCAAAACAAATTTGAACAGGAATATATTATGAGAGTTCATGGCCAATTGAATCATATAAATGGCTAGCGATCATATATTTTAATTGTATAATGGTCTATAAAAGAAAGCGAGATGCAGAGACCATCAGTGTGGGCTGACAGACATTTCCCTGAAACCAGGGTTAGAAGTGTCTCGTGTCTTAACCACCGCTAGGCTCTTTCCGATGTTAATACTTCTCTTAGCAATATAATTAAGAAACAAGGGAAATGATGGGAAAGAAATGACCTCATTTGCTTCGACGGCGGACACAGACCAATTAGGGACACTCTTTACACCTTGCATGCTCGCTGGATGGATTGAAGCCGCCCCCTCGAACCTCCCACAGGATACTTGTTTTCATGTTTCTATTACATAAAAATGTAATTTCAGAGAATACAAAACTATCCCAATGTGTTTCAGACTGAACAGTTGTGCTGCTGTTTTGCTTAATTTATTGTACAACTACGTGCCTTCATGATATCAAGTGTAGACTGCGAAATGCTCTAGTGCTTATGGACCTGATTTGGATAACATGGATTTCCTGAAGCACTGACACACAGAAACAGAGAGATGGAGAAACTGAACTGGATCTATGAGGGGGAAAAAAAAAACCTGGCTTGTGTCTTATCAACAGCATGCTTATGGATGGAAAGACCACATCAGCCAGCCTCCACAAAACCTGGCCTTTAAATGAAAAAAAGGTCCTCAGCCCACACCTTCCTGTCTGAGATTGGACCGGAGAAAACCCCCTCACTGCTCCGACATTTCAGCAGACAATCTAGCCAAGACTTATCGGGTCATCAGGACACAGAGGAACGTCTGCTCCTCCTGTAATTCAGTTAACCGTCTGATTTGTTCATAACACTTCCACGACAGATTTCTTACCGCAAGTTGCTTAAGCACTGCTTGTTCAATATTTTTTTTTTTTTTAGACAAATGAAGCTGGTACTGGGTGGGAGTTTGTATTCACTTGAAGCCAATGTGTTTTGCCAGTAAACTTCGACAAGTGGTGTAATACCATAGAAAACAACAGAAAAGAGAGACGTTTGAAGGTGAGAGAGGTTATGTAATGTCTGGGTTCGATGGCTTATTTCTTTTACTCCGGAGCTGCTGGGATGAAAGCCAATGGAACTGTTGAGAATGGAAGCCAAGGAGTGCTGCTGGCTGGACGGTGTGCTGGGTAAAAGCCCCAGGGACAGTCAAGCTCTAGGTGGTGGAAGTGGTGAGGACGGGGTGTTAGGGATAAAACCTCTATAATTTATTCAGCAAGAAGCAACAAACATACTGACACGTGTAGGATCAGCATTGGACTTGGACTTGTCAGAAGGACAGGGATCTGGGTATATGTATAATGGGTATATCCTGGTGCTGGATAGACTCCTCAAAGATTGTTTAAGCTCAGTAAACGGGAAGGCAAACCCTTTCTGGATTCAAGGGTCCACTCAGAGGGACCATTTAGGGAGATCCAAGGAATTCCCTTTAAAGGTGAGAGATGAAACTTTAGATATTAGATATTGATTGTTTCATGTAGATTCCCTGTTGTACTGTACAGTATATAAAGTATATATAGTACAAGAAAGATATCCGACACACAGTACATCTACATATATAGTGTATAAAAGTTAACAGAGGCATAAATGATACGTAAAGGTTGCATACAGATGGGACACACTCACATGGCTCTCATGTTGTTCTCAGGCAGCAGAGGGATCTCCAACACTTTGGTGTTCGATTGCATGGCCTCGTGGCTGGCAGTGGAGACTGTCTTCCCAGTGATGCGATGAACCTGGTAGAAAGCATGTGGTCGCAGAAGTCGGTCGTCTGCCGTGCCGATGAAGAGCTGGAGCGTTAGTGGCTCACTCTCCATGTAGCCGTAGAGCTGGCAAAACAACAAAGAGAACTAGGTGAGCTCGCAAAAAAAAAAAACTCTTAAAAGAAGCCCACTCTTAAAACCCCATCTCTTCTGTGCTGTAATTATTTCAGCACACTGTGGCTAAGGCTTCCTAATGATAGCTTTTAGCCTTAGAGAGGCTCGCTCGTGTTAGCAGCACTGTATTTGTTTCCCTGGTTGGGCTGGAGACGAGCCACATTACCTTCGACCTAGTTCTCTTTGCCCAATTAAGTGGGTTCCCTTTGGGGTTTTGGGGGATTCTTAAAGACAGGTTTGATCTTTTTTTTTTTTTTTTTCTTGAGGTTATGCAGCAGAAACTTTTTCAGAGCCTTTATTCTGTAACACATAGATGGAGGTTTGGTCCTGTCACGCTTCTCGTTGTGAAAATTTCTCAGTAAACATAAAAAGGATCGTATCGAGAAATGGGACTTCAGCAGACACTGACTCCATGGAAAATAACCAAGATTTTAAAGAGGTCAGACATATTAATTCAACATAATCCCTCTATTTATTTTATGATGGCTAATAACATTTGAAACAAAATTGAAATTTTTACACTACTAAATTGTTGTGATCTGACATAACCATATTTTTTTTGGTTACAGAATGTTTTTTGAATGTCATGGTTCCAGGAACTTTTTCTTCTTAGAGCATTCAATCTGGAAAGATTTTAATCCAGATTGTTTAACATGCCTACAAAACCATTTTTAACGCTTTAGAAGCGTTAGCAAATTTGTCTATAGACTCTATACAATTTATTTAAATGACACACTAATGTTCAGGAAAAAAAAAAACTCTACAAAAACTCTTCGAAATTATTGATTTTACACTTAATGGAATTAAATAAGCCTAAGAAAGACACCAAACATCTATGCACTCTTGTTCCCAATTGTTAGCCTGATTCAATTGAGTTAGATTTCGGTGACGGCAGCATTTCTGAGCATTACTTGCTATTAACACGCTGTTAGCATCCATAATGCTGCCCTGGGGGCTTTCTGACATGGAACACAATGAGTGTTATGATTTTCATTATGGCTGGCAAAGCTTTGGGCCAGAGCCAGCGACGGTGCCACACTGAGATAAAAGCACCAAGAGAATCAGAACCCCTTACTTCAAACAGGTACAACTTCCTGTCTCTCTCCGGTTACCACTTAGCCCTTCTGCTCACTAATAAAAAACACTTTAGCGCAGGCAGGAGGAAGAACTGGTTGTTCTGTAAGTGGGAGCCAACGTACTATATGTCAATGTGTAAAGATTGCTGTAGATCTGTTAACGTACACTTATTACTGTGGCTATCCTTGACATTTATGTGCTGTAAATGTTGCATGAACGTATTAAGACAGTACAGTACATGCTGGATGTGCAGATCGCGACTGCGGCTTTGGTGCAACCGTAATGGTACAACTGAACAGACTTTGGTGTAACCAGATCTTGCAGTGTGCATGGCTTCATTCTCTACTTTGTGGGTGGGCGACTGGACTGCACCCTAAAAACAGTAAAAAAGAAAACACTACGATTAACGTCCAAGACTCAATCCAATTGGGGTTTACTGGCCACATGTTCAATTGCCCTGAAAGCAAATAAGAGCGACCTGTCAAAATAAAGTCCATGTGGTAAATCCAAACTGCACAGTTTCAGGTCTAGGGCTTATGAAATTTCAATTGGTGACCGAGTCAAAACGGTAAGGATGTCAGGCTAAATAATAGGGGATCTGCTTATTTAACAGACTGAGTCATCTAAGAGAATGTAGACCACATGTAACCTATGACATAATCTGATTAATGCTTATATAATTACCCCTGTTTGGGTGTGGGCGGGGGTGTCAGGGAGGATTGAGGTATTTTTGAAAAATGGACCAGCAGAGCAGTGAGAAAATTTTTTTGGAAAAAATAAATAAATAAATAAATAAAAGTCAAGATCCTTTCCCAGACCAGTCCCCCCTAGTTGTAAGTGACACTTCTGGCATTTATGGTGGCACAGTGGCACCTTAGACATTTAGCTTGGGTCGATCCTGACTTTTTTAGACATTCTTTCAGGGCCAGTATGGGCTTCTTTCATGTGCATTGGCTCCTCCTATCTCTGGCTCCAACAAAAGATGCTGGTAAGTGGATTGCCCCAAGTGTTTCGTTCAAGGTGTATCCCTGTCTCACATTGTGACCTTGGCCAGACCAGGAGAAAGTTTACTGAACATGAACGAATGAACTCCCATTAAACTACATTGTATGACCTCCTGCCATCATTACTGTCCCATGTAGACGCCTGGAGACACTACCCCTCCAAAAAAAGCTATTTTAAGAGCTGTACTGTTTGATTTCTTTTGCTTTTTTAACAAGTGGCCCCTTGGATGGTTGAAGGAAGGTCTTGAATGAATGGAGTCCATGTCTGAAGAGACAAGGAAAAAAAAAAAAAAAGCATAGCATTTAATTTGCTATGTGTCTCATCTGACACAATCTTCTGTACTCTGAGTAGCTAAAAAGAGGTCATTGTGACTAGACTTCAGAAACTGACATAAGGCTTTCAGACGATATATTTTCTAAAAATGAATGGATTATCCAAGATGAATAATCATTCTCAATACAAAACCCATTCTTTACTAGAAGATCATTCTCAGCGTCAATCAATGAGCTGAATGGTTAAGAATGACAATTTTTATGCCAGCAATTGTTGGCTCATGATCTATCCACACTCCTGGCTCTTTTCCTCCTTTCAGAATCTCAACAGATGTCCTGACCCTGAACGCTAGTCACATATGCTTGTCATCAACAAGGCATGCTGGGGTCAGGGGCTTCTTGAAGTCCTCGCTTCTCTAGAGAGCACTTTATCTCCAAGGTGATCTCACCAGAGGCACTCGCTCTGCTTATTATATTTTACTCGCTGTGTCACCGCAGCTAATTAGCTACAGGCCTGTTGCGCTACCAAGAACTTCTAGACAAATGATGAAAAGGGGAAAATGTTGCGAGTGTGTTTATTGTGCACTTGATCAAAACATGTAATCGGAAAATGGTCTTTTAAATAGTGCAGAAAAAATCGGACGTTTCTTCCTTTGTACCGCTTATAATACAGGATTATAGTCATTGTGCACTGCCATGGTTTTGCGTTTTCTTTCGACCAGGCATTACCTCAGTTTTTATGTGTCTAAGGGAAATGGTTTTTGAGCTCACAGGTCTAGTGGTGTAGGGCCACAACCATGGCTGGCTTCATTCAAAGCAAAAGTGACCTCATGCACAAAAAAGGAAGTGATGAATGAGGTCAGGTAACTTGCAGTGACGCTGGTCTTCCTGAAAGTAACGTAACATGTTTTTGTCCCCCTTGGGCAAACTCCCTAGATTTACTTACCATATGTGTTACTCTCCTGCACTCTCTCTCTCTCTCTCTCTCTCTCTCTCTTTACTGTCTTCATCCGCATGCTTCTAAAAGACACCATGAAATCCAAACGACTGTCCAAACGGTCTGTTGGTGCCTAAGGCTGAATTTTCTTTATACAGGCCATAATAAGACAAAAATCTTTTACTTAAAGAAGATCTTTTATGCTAAATTTAATAGTCGTTTTCAGACACTCTGGTGGGTCTAAAATGTGTAAAAAAAAAATATTGGAAAAAAAACCAATCCCTGCTTTTTGTCCTTTTTCACTTTTTATTATTTACATGAGCTTAAAGAAACCAATTAGATTTTTCCCTCATTGTGACCTCATATAAGAAGATACCCTGCTATTCTCTGGGTCATGGCTCATTTACGGAGAAACTGAAACAGTTCATTTGGAAAAGGAGTGAAATGAACGGAGTATGAAGTTTCACAAAATGACAGAATCTGACTGGAAAGTTCAGCTGGAGAATTAACACACACATTTTCTGGGAGCTCGGGGACCCGTATTAACCTGTTAAGGAAATAATAGAAAAGAGAGCCTTTAAATTTTATTTTAGATATGTTTTTAAATCTATTGCTGGAAAATGCGGAAAATGCTTATGACCTGTCTGGAATTCGGGATGTGCCTTAATTATACCCACTGACCGCTGACATATTTGGCACACCTACTGTATACAAACGTTTTTAATCTTCAACTGTCTAGATTCCTGTTCACAGCTGAAAGAAGTAGAACCCAATGTGGTCTTCCGCTCTTGTAGCTTACCACAGTTGTAAAAAGTGGTTATTTGAGTTAACAAGACCTTGCTCTTTGTGCTAATCAGTCTGAGTGTTTTTATCTCCTAAACATATGCTGCCATTTCACTTCGAACCATTTTTGGTTTTGTTTTTCACACCGAGAAACTATTGTGCATGAAAATCCCTGGGGTTCGGCACCTGTCTGGGACCAACAGCTCTACCAACTTTCCTCAATTCTAACATTTGACATTTGACATGACACTCTGACATTTGACATGACACTTGACCTGTATCTGTATTATGACTTTTATGCATTGTATTGCTGCCACATGATTGGATAACGGTGTAGAGATTACTTATAAAATGAGCATTAAGTTTATGGGGTTCAAGTACACCCCATTGACAAACTACACCCATTGAAAGTTAGTGGATGTCTGTATTAATGTAACAATTTTATTTATTTATTTATTTATTTTTACGGTATGTATCCTATCGTTTTGTTGTTGTTGTTAAAATCTTACACATTTTAATCAGTAACAAAGGAAGAACAAAGTAGCGAATTTCATTAAAGGATTAGACACAACTCCTAATAAACTGGAAAGAACCCATCCTCCTCGGCAACCTCATGTTTCAAACCAGGAATCTGAAATCAAATCATGGAGCGTAGTTCCTCTGACCGAGTTCTGCATATTACCAACTGTTTTGCATCAGAGAGTGTCAGCCTGTGAGAAAGCCAAAATCTCTAGTACTCAAGGTCTGTTCCTACTTTACACTGATTTGCCAGTTTATTAGGTTTACAGATCTAATAAATAATAAACAGGCAACTCATTCTACATAGTTGTTTCCATATTACCTATGTTGCCAGTTGATTAGTAGGCCCAAGGTATAAATCAACAGAATTACCAAGGAAATGTGCTCTTATTACGCATAACTAATATGGCACATGACATGCTACGCAGCAGCAGCCTTACTACATCAGGTATTAGTGAAACGTCCTCTCTGGAAACATATCAGCCCTGCTGGGTCACCCAGCTCCAGGATTTGCAATGGGAACATTTGTTTAAGGAAATGAGAGGCTCATAAGTGGTGACATCAGAGAGCTACATTAAGGAAGCTGTGTTTTCACTTTTTCTTTCTCTCTATTACTTAGCATTATGTAACTAGTTCGAACTTCTTCCCGCACCCGTTTCTGTCTCTTGTACTCGCCGCGGTGGTGAGTAGGAATGTCATGACTGGTCTAGTCCACGTGGCGTAGAAAGGGGGAGAGAGAAAGAGAGAGAGAGAGAGAGAGAGTGCAAGGTTGGGGGGAAGGAAGGAGTGGGACCATGGTCCATTATCACAGTCGCTCATAGGCGCTGACAGTCACCTGGAGAGGCCTCTCAGTACCAAATTAAATCTACACTCATCTAAGTCTTTTCTCTCCACCCTAGAGTCTCTTTTATTAGCTCGGCTGATTCACATAGGATTTGCTAAATGTCTGTGTGCGTGTAGGTTTATTGTAATTGGCTGCCTCAGTAATCAGTGTCACTTTTATGGTTTTCGGCAGAGTGACAATAGACTGTGGTGTTTATTAAAATGCTAATGCAAAACAAATGTCATTGAGGGCCAACGTTTAAAGCGCCCCGTGTCTAGACTGAAGATCATAGAGATCATAAGCACTGTATAAATCGATGGCTTAAAAAAAAAAACATCTTAGAACAGGAGTACCTTGCCAAACACTACACACTGACGTGTGCAGGATTCCAGTGCCCCGTGATCTAAGTGGCGGCCAACGATGCCTTACCTCATAAATCTGTGGTCAGCACCTCAGACCAATGAAAATGTTGCCGTCGCACAGCATTCTTTGAGTTACTCCATGGTTGCAATTAGTGGTTTCCCAATACCAAGGTCTTGAGTAAGGGGAGCCCCTCAAAGAAAAGGAAATCTGGGCATGGAGTGATTACTGGATCTTTACATAATAAACACGAGACAGTAATTATTTGCAATATGCTGCTTTCTTGATTTTTTTTTTTTTTTTTTTTTAAATAGAGCTGTCAACCGTGCTTCATGGGGATTCCAGTAGATTTACTGGAGAAACGTTTTCAAAGAGAAAATCTCTGATCCTTTATGCATTTCATTTCTTTGTCCAAACCTCAGGCTTTGGAAAGAGAGCGTTCAAGTAGTACCCAAAACAGAGAATCTCTGTACCCGAAAGGGAATCAGGTTTCCCATCACCCTGGCTTTCAGGTACAGTTCTAAAGTTTAACCAATGCCAAGTCTTTAAACCATCAAAAAAAATAGTTGTAACTTATGGGACTACTAACTGAGTTACACTTTGGTCTTCAACAGTTTTTAAAACATAGTTCCATGTAATTCAGCACTGGCAAACACTCACAATATTCATTTCAGATTGATGGAAAACCCATCATTCTTGAGGTGCTCATTCCCTCAAAGGTAGTCCTTGAGATTCCTCTAGAAAACCATCATGTAGATGTTGGCAATGAATTTGGAGCAACAGTGTGCCTTTTCCACAGACGGACATCGCCCCAATAGTATTGCGGTTGGCAGTAGTTAGTAAAGAGGAAAAGTTGGATACAGGGGTCAGCTTCCTTCATAAAAAGCCATACTGGGAAATTAAAGAGGCGAGGGGATCAGGGATACGGGCATAGACAATGAAGGAACGGTTAGCCGGCAATATCCTTGTCTAAGAGGGGGAAGAAGATGTCTACCAACATGGGGCATCTCCGGTAAGCCTTGGTCTCCAGTCTGACAGTGGTGTAGTGTATAGGGAGAGTGATGTCACCTCTAGGAAAGGAACTTTCCTAAACAAAGGGAAGTCTGTGTGTTTGGCAGCGGTGAAGGGGGTTAGAAAAACACCTCTGCTCATTACGGCAGAACCTCAATGATAACTAATGAGTATGCCGAGGGGAGAAGGGGGTTGCTGCCATTTTTTTTCTGTTGGTGTTCCAGCTGTTTGCATCACATGACAGAAAATTAAAATACAAACCCCATGTGATCGCTATACAAATGATGTGTGATGTGGCTCTGTTTGACAAGGGATGGGCGCCACTGGTGGCTACCACTTTGTTTGTATTCTTGTTTTTTCAATGCTACTCTACAGGAAAGTTGTGTCACCACCACAATAGAAGCAGTGTGTGTGTGTGTATGTGTGTTGCTGCATGAAAGAAAACATTTTGGGATGAGTGTCAGCTCATAGATTGACTTTTGAGAGATGACTGCCTCAACAGAAATTACACAAGCAATGAGACGAATGCCCCTGGAGACGCAGCATGGTAGCATCAGCTGGGCTGTGGGTCTCCTGTCTCACGTTGCCCCATATCATGCCCAACTCCTCTGTAGGAGCACCACTTGTGCCTAGGGTCCTTAATCAGCAGGAAGCATAGGGTCCCAGAGGGGAAGGAGCTCTGCCGAGCCTCAGCTGGCTGCCTGTTGATTCCCTGCACCCCACACCCTCTTCCCTCATCCCCCCTGCTGCTGTTCTCCATGGCTGCCACCCACCCGCCCTAAGCCTGCTCTTCATTACTGCCTTACCCTGGCAGCCATTATGTGAACGATGCTCAGGCAAGGAAAGTAAGTAAGTAAGTAAGTAAGTACAGGGGTTGGTTGGGGGAGTCAAAATTACAACCCACTCTACTCTCAGCTTTGGATCATCTACGATAAATGTTGGCAAGAGTTGAAGCATGACTAAGCTAAAGCTCCTTTCTTACAGCACTTCTCTCTCACTGGACCGGATTGGCCAACCCAGACAAGAGAGAGCAGCGAGTAAGCTTCTGCTGTCTGCTCAGGAGGCAGCAGGCTGACGAAAGCCCTCGTATATCTCCCCCAAACTGGAGCAGTTAAGGCATTAAATCACAGTGAAGAAAAGTAAAAGCTGAAGCATGATAACAATGCGAGCACGGAAGATGAAGTGCGTCACCGAAGTGGTATTTTTCAGCTTTCGTTCTTTTAGAGGAAATCTAATCACATTGTACGACTAAAACATACTCCAAAATGGAAATTCTACTGTTTTAAAAGAGAAACAAAGCAATCTGTGGTTGCTGAATGAATAAATGAAGCTGAACAGAGACTGGAATACACTATATGGTCAAAAGTTTGTGGACGCCCGATAGTTTTTTTAAATATCCCATTCTATTGGGGTATTACATGGACCACTTCACATGTTTTGTTATAATAACCTCTACTGTTCTGGGAAGGCTTTTCATTTGATTTTGAGACCTCATTGTGATTCAGCTGCAAAAGCCTTAGTGAGGTCAGGCAAAAATGCTGGATGATGTTGGGTCTGTGGCGCAGTTGGTGGTCCGGTTCATCTCAGGGGCTTCAGTGGGAGTATGATCAGGGATCTGCGAAGGGCAATCGAGTTCTTTTACACCATTGTGTTCATGGAGCTGTACGGGGGGCCATTGTCATGTTGGAACAGGTTTGGGCCCCTTCGTTTCAGGAAAGGGAAATCTTAAAACAATAGCATAAAAGATATTATAGAAAAACTTTGACTGTCCAACTTTTGGGAAAGTAACACATATAAGCATGACAGTCAGGTGCTCACTTACTTTTGGCGATGTAGTGTAAGCCACAGCTTATGGGTGCCGGGGTTTATATTTGTTACTAATGGTACTACACTCATGAGAGATGGATGGCACTCTCGGCAGTCTTAGTCGTGTACAACTCTCAATCGCAGCCATGTGACAGGCTACACTGGTTAACGTCTACCGCCCTGCAGGCCTGTGTTAACAAATTCAACTTCAGCATCGAGACATGACTTCTACTGGGGGGAGGAAATGGATTATAAATAACACCTGAGAGTTGATGAATTAGGTTTGAAACTGGCTGGGCGGCAGCTGCTGTGCTGGGAAGTGAAAGTGCCCGTGTTCGACTGGGGAGAAAATAAGGGTTTGGAAAACAGCTGCAATGCCTTGACTACTGCCTTTACCAAGAGACGGCAGCACCGCGCCAGTGTGTCTGCATCTGAATGTATTACATTATTGATTTCACGGCCACACGCGCGTCACTCCCGACCACATACACACACACATGTAGCGTTGCACTTTCAAATGCACTTTCCACCTTGGATAAACCAAGACGGGAATTAGGGGGCTAAGTTCAAGACAGAGAAAAATAGAGAGCGCTTTTTTATAACACGTGTTAGGTAATGCAGGTGAGAGTGACGTGGGTCCTATAACCCCTGCCAAACACAATAGTTAGAGGCAGTGCTCTCACCCCACAGTAATTGCGATAATATGCGCCACTGCAATTCGCTCCTAGAAACAGTGTAGTTCGATTGACTTCGGACTTCATGGGTCATTAATAACACATACACACCAGCATCTCACTCACAAATGTATACACACTCTCTTTTTCTTTCTGTCACTCTCAAATGCATGTTTACCTTTATTTAAAGCTCAGATGGTCAGCCAGACATTTTATAAAGAACAAGGAGAAAGTCATGTGTAATAAAACAGTTTCTTCATTTCGGAGTAAAGGCAGTGTTAATTCCAGGTACTTATATATACAGTATATATATA
>JAQMYJ010000018.1:4149817-4162800 GCA_030014305.1 Clarias laeviceps | reverse complement strand
ACGTTCATGCTTATAAAAAGTGTTTTCTGAAAGTTTTCTCAAGCGTAGCTCAACAAAATCAGATCCGATGCCGCTGTCAGGGCATGCACTAATAAACTAATGTTTTCTGTAGCAGAGGTTTGAGACGTGCAAGAAAATTCAGTAAAAGTCATGTGTCAATCAAAAATCCTTTCAGTCTTACTAATCAGATAAATAACCCGTGATAAGGCTACGGGTCATTTTAACATTATTTCCTACGAATATAATGTCAGGGATTTAACGTACCTAATTTATGAACGAGATGAAACGTTGGCGTCTAGCATGTGGTGTCGGCTGGCAGAGAAGTTTTCCTCCACCACATGGAAGAAAACAAAATATTACTGAGAATTTGTCTACTTAATAAAATGACACGCTGTCTCATTTTGCCCAAATGTGGCTCGGGATGTTTCGTTTCCAGAGGAATTTCCGTGGCCTGTCTGCTTGTCAGTGCAGGAGGTGAGATGTGGCCTCTGATAAAAGGGGCGTGGCAACTGAGAACATCAGTCCTGGTTCAGTAGGCATGACCGATGTACATGCCAGATTCAGTGAAGAAGGTGTGGCCTCTAGTAAAAGCAGCGTGTCTTCTATACCTGCCAGTGACAGCCAGCAAGGTGCGGCCTCTAGTAAAATAAGAGAGTCAACCGTACTTCCCAGTCACAGTGGAAGAGGTGAGTCCTCATGTAAATAAGGTCTATCTTGTGCAGTCCCAATGTCAGTCCCGATGAATGAAATGTGGCTTTTAGTGAAAGAGGCGTGTCCTCTGTACCTGGCCCCGACTAAGGTAAGTGGTAATGTAATGTATTCTGTGCCTGTTTGTCTCAGTGAAGAATGAAGTCATGGAATTAAGTTTTTCACATTGTTATGTTTCATATTTTAAAATGGATTTTATTCCTCGTAATTCTACGCACAATACTCCACAATGGCAAATTAAAACAGGCATTTGAAGTGATTTGTTAATTTATAAAAGACTGTCTGAAATGTCACTTTTCCAAAAGTATTAGACCCATCACTTAGTACTTAGTTAAAGCACTTTGGCAGCAAGGCAGCCTCAAGTCTGCTTGTGAATGATGCTTCAAACTTGGCACATATGTCTTTTGTAAGTTTCTTCCATTCTTCTTGGAAGAACCGTTCAAGCTCCACCAGGTTGTATAGGCACAGCCATTTTCAGGTCTCTGCAGAGAAGCTCTGTTGGATTCAGGTTCAGACTCTGGCTGGACTGCTCCAGGACTTTCACAAACTTATTTTGAAGGCACTCCTGCGTTCTCTCGATGGTGTGCTTTGAGTCGTTGTCATTAGCCCAGCCTAAGATCTTGAACAACCTGGAAAAGTTGCTTTTCCAATCTTTATCCATTTAGCCTCCAGTCCCAGTCTTGGAAAAACATCCCCACAGCATGATGCAGCACCATCACGTCTGACTGTAAGGATGGCTTTAATAAGGTGATGTGAATGGCCTGATTTCCTGAATCCAAACAATTTAATCTTTGTTTCATCAGACCGGAGGATTTAGTTTCTCATGGTCTGAGAGACCTTCATTGGCTTTTTGGCAAACTCCCAGCTGGCTGTCATGTTCCTTTTAGTGAGGAATAGCTTCTGTCTGGCTGCTCTACCATAGGGGCCTGATTGGTAGAGTGTTGCGGTGATGGTTGACCTTCTGCAAGTCTCTCCTATTTCCACAAGGGAGCTCAGGATCTCATGTCTAGTGACCCTTGTGATCTTGGTTACCTCTTTGACCAAGGCCCTCCATCCCTGATTACTCAGTTTGGCTGTTGGTTGTTCCAAATCTCTTCTATTTGAGAATGATGGGGTCTACCAATCTTTTTTGTATTCTTTCCCATTCTATCTGTTTCATGCCTCAATGTCGTGCAGGTCTACAGATAATTTTCTCGACCTTGACCTGGCTTTGTTTTCACTTAGACTACTGAGACCTTATACTGTCTAGACAGGTGTGTGTCTGTCCTTATTATGATCTAGTTTGTCATGGACAAATTCTATCTGTTTGATCTGAATAAATGCCTAGTTTAAAAATATATATATATATATGCTAAAGAATCTGTAACTGCAAATGTCGCAGAAATTATCTGGTGTAGTGTCGGTCCTCACTTTTCAGCACACTTTTAAAAACTTAAGCAAACGCAGTATGTTCATGCAAAAGTCACGTGCAAAGCAGTGCATATATGCAAATATTTAGATGTTTCAAAGTTACAAAGACAATAAGATTTTTACAATATTCTTCAGATGAAATGTATTCTGTGAAGAACACCAGGGATCATAGTCGTATGTGAACTACAAACCTTTTCATTGGCAGTTCTCACAGTAGCTACATTTTTAATATCTTGTTACAAGGGCAGCTGAAAGTGGGTGGCATATGGTAGGCAGCAAGTGAAACCCTTTTTTTTTGGGATTTTTTCCCGATTTTCTCCCCTATTTTAATCGTGGCCAATTCCTCCCCGTCACTAGGGGGCTCCCACATTAAGGCTACTACTACCACTCAGCCGGGAGGGCCGAAGACTATCACGTGTTTCCTCCGAACTGCGTGACGCTCACGCAACGTTAGGGGCGGAGTAAAACACTCTGAGGAAAGCGCAAGCCGCTCCCTCCGCGTGCGCGAGCTCACAGACGCCCCTGATTGGCTGTAGAGCCGTGATTAATGTGGGAGCCCAACGTCCCTCTCATCCCTCCCCTCTGAGAGAGGCTCGGCCAATCAGCTCTCTCTAGGCCTCCGGCTGTGAGAGGAAAGCAGCATCACCCGGGGATCGAACCTGCGATCTCCGGATGATAGGGCGAGCACTTTACCACTGCATCACTCGGAGGCCAAAAACCCATTTTTTTTTCTAAAGTTGATGTGTTGGAAGCAGAATAAATGGGCAGCATAAGGATTTGAGTGACTTTGACAAGGGCCAAATTGTAATGGCTAGAGGACTGGGTCATACTCGTAGCAATGCTAAAATTGCACCTCTTATTGGATGTTCCCAGGCTGCAGTGGTCAGAACATACCAAAAGTGATCCAAGGAAGCAAAAACAGTGAACTGGCGACAAGGTCATTGGTGGCCAAGGCTCACTGATGCACATGAGGAATGAAGGCTGGCCTGTGTAGTCTGATCCAATAGAAGCTCTAGTGTAGGTCTATGACCTATGACCAGGTTAATGCTGGTTGTGATGGAAAGGTGTCAGAACACACAGGGCATTACTGGTGTCCAAAGGTAGACCAATGGTGGCCAAAGAGGGACCTACTAAATATTAGCCTGGGGTTTATACTGTAATATTATAACTGATTGGTGTATTTCTGTCAGTCCTCATGAAGTCTACAGTACATACAGTACGTGTCAGTATTAGTGAGGGAGGTGTGATCTAAAGTACAGTACCAGTCAAAGGTTTGGACATAATTTGGGATTTTTTTTTCTCTATATTCTAGAACACTATTGAATTCTTTCAAAACTATGAAACACATATGGCATTAGGTTATTAAGTAACAACAACAACAACAAATACAGTCAGGTGTTATTTTAAGACATGTTGGTCAGCTGTTCTGGAACACTTTCTTGCAAGAACAGTATTGTGTCAAGTGCATTTGCAAAACCCATCAAGCACCATGATGAAACTGAAGACCTTCCCAGGAAAGCAAGACCAAAACTGACCTCTGCTGCAGAGAAGAAGTTCATTTAGAGTCACCAGCCTCAGAATTGATCAATGACCAGCACTTCAGATTAGAGCCGTTATGAAGGCTTTAGATAAGATAAGAGATAGGATAAGATAAACCTTTATTAATCCCAAGGGAAATTGCAGTTCTGCAGCAGCTCAGACAAAAAGCACAGACTAAAACATACACAAATGCAGTATGCATACAGTTGTTCTTATTGTGCATACGATTGTCCAGCAACTGCATGAATAATCATATATACAGTAGAATAAACATGCAGAGCATAAGTATCAGACACATCTTAATATCAACTGTTCAGAGGACATTATTACATATTTTGGACGCCTTCAGTATTGTTTTACAATGTAAAAAGAAATAAAAATCAACAGAGAACTGTTGGCTGGTAGTGTGTATACAGTATACATCAGTGTCTATATACTGTAGGACATGTGGCCTGTAACCTGTACTGTATACTGTATATGTTGATCTGTGCGTAGTGCCTCAGTGAGTCCAGGTTGGCCTCTCTGCTTGTCAGTCCTGACTGTATAACCATTATTGGGAAACATTACATTGCAACAAAAGTGTACAAAGTGTATATTTTTACATATAAAATTATGACTATTTATAGGAAATCGGGCACAGGAAAGTTTTTAGAAGAGAAGACGTACAGTAAGTTACGCCTTCTGGTTTCTCAGTATTATGACATAGTGCACCTGTTTTTTTTTTTTTTTTTTTTGTCCTATTAATATCAAAAGAACGAAGTTGGAAAGATAACTGCTATAGCATAAATAAAAGGAAATGACATTTCTTAAAGTCAAATGTAATGCTTAAATATATACATATATTTTTTATAATTAATTAAACAACATTGGCAAATTCTTATGGTATAAGCAATCTAAACATAGACCACTTTGTGATGTCATTTTATAACAAAATAATCTAAATCAACATAGTTATTTAAAAAAAAAAATTCAATTACATAATATTTTTTTTTTTATTCAAGCACTTTGTCTTTTGAAATATTTTGTTCAGTAGTTCAGTTGCTCGGTGCGTGTGGACCGACACGCTTGACATTGGGAAAAGACTTTAAACCCTGCGCTCCTTGTGGACTATAATTAGATTATTTATCTACACATTTTCTAGGTCTAATCCCTCAAAATCCCCTTCAGTATCACTTCTCAGTCCTACACACAGCTGCAGCCTGCCTCTGCTCTGCTGCTTCACATGTCGCAATGCTGCGATCTGTGTCTACTGAAGTGACTGTGTCATCCCCTCATTCTATAGTGCACTTCTCCTTTTCCTGCTTCGTCGCTCTCTTAGCCATCCTGATGGAGAACTGCCGTGTCTGAGCTATCTCCGGCATGTCTGGTTCTCGCAGTATGTTTAGAAACGTCACACACTTCCCTTTTGAATATTCCTCATCTGACGATTATGGTAGAGTATTAATAAAAATGTTCTCTAAAAAGCCTCTATATACACACACACATGAATGCGTAAATAAGTATTCAGAATGTATAACTAAAACATTTTTATTAACGGGTTGATACAGATTAAAAATGGTCGCGATTGATGTAGCTGGGGTTGAGAAAGTCAGTAGAATTTTTTTTTTAATATAAGATTATAAAAAAATAACCAAAAGAAGAATTTTTGGTTTAGGCCACGCCCATCATTTCCAGTATATCATGTTTAAATCCGGATACTGTATTAATATTTGAAGCTTTTGTCTGACTGAGATTCAGATCCAGGTACCATCATTGCAGTCCGTCCATCCATTCATATAGGAATCTCTGTAGTCCAACCAGGGACTGTGGATGCTAATGGTGACCATTGTATTTATTCCCATTTTTACAATGGTAGTAGGACCTCCAGTCAACATTCACACATGCATTCACACACTGCTAGCAATTTGGGAACGCCATTAACCTAATCTGCATGGGAGGAAACAGGAGTACCCGGAGAAAACCCATCAAACTCAGGGAGAACATGCAAACTCCATGCACACAGACCCCGAGGCAGAAATCTAACCCTCGACCCTGGAGGTGCAAGGCCACAGTGGTAACCACTACTCCACCGTGCCGCCCATCACTGCATTACACTCCTAAAATGTACATACCGTACACAGTGACCACAATGACTGTGAACTGCCTGCCTTATAATATGACACTCGACAGGCCATTAATGATAAGCTGTAATTTCACGTATTCCTCCCCACACATTGACCGGAGCAGGTGGATGTGGTGTATAATATAAATAACAGTGAACATATACATAATTAATGACAGTATGGCTCGCATATGAAACCTAGCCTAAAAGCTAAGCAACGTTTGAAGTGATAAATTATTAATCTTACTTTTAAAAGCTACTCCTGCATCGACCAATGACCACTAAAGGCTTCGAATCATATTCTCAAGAAAAAAAAAAAAAATGGTTTAGGGTCTGTACTAGTACATTAACACTGGCTTAAATGTCAAGAAATACAGTAACACCTGTAAAGGCTGAATAATCTCAATACGAGGTCTGAATATTAGTCATAAGTAGAATCACATCCACATAGCAGATCATTAGTTCGTGATATATTTCATATTTTTTTTCTTATGCCACAATGGCCAAGGGTATGGGAGATAACTATTAAATATTATTAGATAATTACATCATCATCATGCCCTAATGAATGTTAATGATGATGAAAAAAAGTTATAAAGTACTAGATGATATTTAATGTTTCATCATTGTTCTTGGGAAATTTAGGAAATGAAACTTTTAAACGGAAGTTATGAAAAGAGAACCGGAATCGAGCTATTAGACGTTTTAAGCAGAAAAAAAAAAAAAAAACCACATGATTTTATTTTTTTTTTTTAAATGCTTCCGAGTTTTCTAATTTATCTTTCTCTCTTTTTTCTTTACAGTATTACAGTGTCTAATTACATTTTTTTTGTTTAGTGATTTATTTTCTACATTCTAGAACAACACAAGAGATTTCATAATTATGAAATAACACATATGGCATTATGTAATTAAGTGACAAATACAACAACAACAGTCTGTTGTCATTTTAAGACGTGAAGGTCAGCTGCTCTGGAACAGTTCTTGCAAGAACAGTATTGTGTCGAGTGCATTTGCAAAACCCATCAAGCACCATGATGAAACTGAAGACCTTCCCAGGAAAGCAAGACCAAAACTGACCTCTGCTGCAGAGAAGAAGTTCATTTAGAGTCACCAGCCTCAGAAATCACCAATTAACAACCAGCACCTCAGATTAGAGCCGTTATGAAGCTTTACAGTGGATACAGTAAGTACAGTAGCAGACTTTTATATCCTGTACTTTCCTGTACTTTTATTTATTTATCTATCCATGGAGGGGGCAATTTTCCTGATTTAAGCATAGGCAATTCTCAACCTTCACATGACTTCAGCTCAACACATCTTTTTAAACTGCTCCTCATGCAACATTGGGAATGGTGTAACGCTAAGTGGAGGAAAGCGCTATCCGCCCCTTCCGTTTGATAGAGCTGACAAACACTCATGAATGGCTAGTGTCGCTGTAATTGTTGCGGTAGTTTGACTAAGTCACCCCATCCCAAGCATCCAGACGGAAGGTATAGGACTTTTTGGCATCACTTGGGAATCCGGATGCTATTGGGAAAATTAAACTTTTAAGCTGTTATAAAGTAATCCTAATAATAAGTTTCCTACACGTTTTCCATTTTCCTTGCCTATCTCAAAAATATACCACTAGGTAGATTAGTGACCCCTGGATGTAAATAAGAGTGTGATACTGTACTACTATAGATGTGGACCAAATGCTAAATAAAGACTTGATTCAGTGTCAGTTATTCTGCTATTAAGCTGGAATAATGTTTAAGACATAAAGGTCAGCTGTTCTGACCTTCATGTCTCATGAAGACATGAAGGTCAGGAGGGAATCTCCTGGAAGAGACTTCCTCTCCTCCAGGAGTCTTACAATCCTCGGAAGACTCCTGGATGTTGGTCCTGGTTCCAGCCGTTCCAGCTCCTCAGTGCTCATGGATTATATGGATTTTTTTCCCCTTCTAAATAAAGCCAGTGTCCATTGAATTAATACAGTTTTTAACCCCAAGCATCTATATTTGTTTAGCTTTTTATTGTCGGCTAACAATAAAAGATTTGTTGCCAGCTTATGACTGTGAGACTAAAGTCTCTAGCTATGATTTAAACCACTGCATACTAGTATAAATGTCCGAGTCTGATTTTATAGCTCTGCAGGACGACCTGACGCGCATTAAAGCTCTGTTAACACACTTGAGCACAACGAGGGAGCTGCTTAGACACTGCAGATACTGTACATTACGTGTATTACGTGGCATCTGACAGTTTCATTTAGTATCTTGTTTAGGACAATGCTAATTATTGAATAACTTTTAGCTTAGCTTTAAGCTTCCAATGTCGGTTAGAGCTCTAGATTTTCGAGAAAAATGTCCTCTGATTGCATTCTTCTACAATGTTATGTTTGATCCAGAAATGAAAAAAAGCAGCCTTTAGTCATTTTCCAGTGGGTTTTGTTGCAGTGGATGATTCAGAACGGCGCTCCGAGCATCAGGTTTAGACACGAACCGTGTCCTCTGTGTGTTGCATGTACTCACAATCTAAGATAATATCTAACATAATGTCCAGTACAGTAAGAACAATTACGATTGCAACATTTACAGAAACGTTTACGGTATACAGACAGATGCTAATTCACTTTTACGGCGCATTAATGGGAAAAAAAAGTATAATTATAAAAGGAGTTTCCACTGTCAACTTTTCGTAACAGTCAGCAGGTTTTCCACTAGAGGATTCTTTGCTTTTCTCGACAAGCTTATTTTTTCTGTCTTCTTACAAGTGTAAGAGCAAGAAAAATAGATTCTTTTGAGGAAATGACTGTTTATTGCTGATATAAAGTGCTAACAGGAACTAACTTGTTAGTTGACATTTCACAACATTACAGTATAAGTATAAGCAGATATACAGCCAATCACGCTGCCTGGCAAACAACAACAACAAAAAAAATTGCACAGTCTAATATTTGATTTGACCGCCTTTAGCTTTGATTACACAGCACACTGCGGTGTCCAGCTCAGGTGTGAAAATGATTCCTCACGCTCCCAGAACCATTCTTTCACAATCTGAGTCCAGGAATATGGCCGACCCGTGAGAGAAGAAAAACTCCATAGATGTGATGAACCTGGTCGTTCAGTACATTCAGGTCGTCAGCTGACTTCATTTTTTGCCACATAACGTTGCTGAGTCTAAATTTGGTTACATTTAACCAAATTTACTCCACGAAGTTGACAGTTCAGCACTATCCTTCCAGGTTTTTCCAATCATTTTAAATCTCCTTAGTCATTTTCTTTGCTTGATGCAGGTCAAATAATTTAACCGTTATGATAATGTGACGTTTTTGGAACAGATATATTACTGTATTTACTCATTCTTTTACTCATTCTCTATATTATCCCGTACAGGATCGTGTGAAGCCTGGAGCCTATCCCGGGGACTTGGGGCACGAGGCCATTCCATCGTAGAGCTGCCATTATTTTATGAATACCAAATTCCTACTGTATTAGAGAAATAAAATTATTTCAGACACGATGTTTTTTAGTGGAAAATAATCAAATTCAGGGTGTTTCATGTTGGCCTGCATCACATCATCCTGTCATTACGTTGATTATGTTCTCTTTAAAGTCTTGCACTGGAGAGTTTTAGTTTTAATCACTCAGACATTGCCAACGCTGCTGACAGACACATATTGTCATTTTTCATTCTAATAATAAAAAAAATATAACAGGTGGCCAGAGTTAAACTTATTTGGGTTCCTGAACAGGTTCATAAAAGCGTTCTACTCAGAATCGACGTATCTACTTTTACAGTACAGAGACAGTTTAAGGGTTTCCCCAGAGAGACTGTAACAACAAGTCTTTCCTGTTCTACATGCACTCGTTTCTGGACAATGAAAAGCCAAACAACATGACAGGGCTCATATGGTTCACACCATCGCCCAATCGTGGAAAGAAAAACACTTCAGTTTGGTGTTTTATTCATAAAGAGGTGTTAATAATGTATTAATAATAACATAAACTGTTTGCATTGTGCTTTCTTTTCTTGTTAAACACACAGTCCCCCAGGTGTACGGCCTGCAGGCATAAATAAAATGACCAGACTTTTTGTAAGGCAAACCATATTCGGTGCTCGCTGCAAAAATAAGCGCCAAGTCATACTGTAGGCTGTATGTTCTCCTCCTTCATAGCTCTCTCAGCCTTTGTTTCTGATACAAAAAGGCCACAGTGTGCCCAACTGACCCCACACAAGGCTAATACATGCTCACTGGGTCAAATGTGAAGACTTTCTTTCCCCCTTTTCCTGTTTTCTCTCAATGCTTTCTCTTTTTTCCCTCCATGTCACTGGTGGAATCCCCGTTCTGTTTCCTGATGTTTGGGTCCAGTCGCCGGGATACCGTGGCCCCGTGCCAGCTTTGGTGGTTTACTAAAATGGGAATAATGGATAGCGCTATTAACAGCTGTATTTACTATACCCTTATGTGTCTTTTTTTTTTTTTATCTGCATTTCATCAGTTCAGTCATGCCAACCGGTTAAACCCACAAATATACAACCGGGATCACACTGTGCCAGGCGTGGGTGGCTCATAAAGTTCTCAGTTCTGGCTTGTTCCTTAAACACGCAAGAGACAGCAATACCCAAGACCCCTATTAAAAACTGCGGAGCTGTGATTCACGCCACTTTTATAGACAGCCAGAGGTTTGACTCACATTTATGCGTTTATTAAGACAAGAGGAAGTGTCATATGAGGAAGATGCAACGATGTTCAAGACGAGTTTCCTATTTTGCTACGATCACACACGTTCCCAGATACATTCATAACGGGATCACATCTGTAAATAAACTCTGTAAATGAAATCTCACATCTGATTGGTCAGAAGGTGTTGATTCATTTGGTAGTGTTTCTGTTTTAATAGTTGTTCATTCACTCTGTTTTTTCATAGCACAAGCTTTACATAATCTGAGCCTGATCATAATAAACAGATTAAATTATTTGGTGTTATTTATTAAATTGAAATGTATTATTGTGGATATGGTCACATTTTTTTTTTTGTAAGGAAGGAGTCTCTAGTTCTAGTGGTTAAATAAGCTTTCCAACATGGAATTGTTTTCAAGACAGAAAATTTTTTAAGGTGTCTGGTTTCTACACATGTTAATTCTGTTACAAAGTACCTACTACTGTATGCTTCATGATTTGCTATGAATAGTCACGACTTGTTAAAATTAGGGACCTGGATACCTGGGGGTTGAATATTTGTGAGTACCGAAGCTATGAACCTAGGGTTAGGGTTATGGTACTAATCATCACCATAAGCAGGGTATATTATCTTTTTATTGTTTATTGTGCAGGGATGGGTTTAGCCATTTAAACAGATTTGTTCCACCATCTGTATGAGAGGTTTCTACAGACACTTCAGCTCAAACCTGTCCACACATCAATACCAATCAGGGAATTCAGCAATATTTGAACATTATGACAAAAAATTAGATAAGTATAATTTTTTTCCCCTATATATGAGGCTGAGTCAAAAATGATTTGCACTCCGGTTAGATTAAAACTTCTGTTGGCCTTATTAATGCTTTCTGTTCAAGGCTACTGTATCCCCAGTCACTGCTGAGCATAAACCAGCAAGCGTTTCAAAATTTGGACTGATACTTCAAGGAAGGTGAAAGTTTCTTAAAGACAATCATTAATCGTGGTAATGATTCTGAGAGAAAACAGCAGAGTATGGATCGAAAAACATCCTCAATCGCTGACCGAGAAAAAATTAAAAAGTCAACCATCAGCTGGAAAATTCATCAATGCTTCCAGTTTTCTGGGATTTTTAAGGGCCAGTATTGGATCATTCCTGATCTACTGATCTCGCTCCATCAAACTTTCTCCTGTTCGGTCCCCTGAAAGCAGCTATACAAGGATGAAGATTCACTTCTGATGAAGAAGTGAAGACAGCAGTGCATTCTTGGCTCGCAGCTCAGCCTAAAACATTTTTTTTAAATTGAGGGAAAATGAAAGCATGTTGACAGATGGACAATTTGTTTTGAAAAGCAGGATGAATATGTTGGAAAAATTGTGTATTTTAACTTTTCTAAAGGTTATTTAAAATAAACCACCAGTGTGCGGATAATTTTCGACTCAGAATTGAACTTTGAACTATATTTAGCACTGGTTTTGCTGCATTTAGGGGGCATGATGCACTTGATATTTACAAATGTAATATTAAAAAAAAAGAAAAGAAAATTAAGCCAAGAGATAAACTTATGACATTAATAAGATAAGATGCAGTTGCTTGTACAAGTATGAAATACACATGTTGTGTGTGGGAAGCTGTTGGGTTTGGTAGCCTGGATTTCTGAACTCTGTTATCCCCTTATAGGACCACAGATGTACACAGTGAGATGTTGCCCAAACACACAGTACTATGATAAGGCACTGTTGCCATAAATTGAAATGAAACTGGAATGGGTGGATGAGGAGGCTGATGTGGCTGTAGACTAAAGTTTTTATATATGTTGTTTTGTATGGTAATGTTTCTCATGATCTCATGATTTCATGTGTAAGAAAACTTATCACATTTTCCTTGTTACAAAAACACTAACAAAGCATGAGTTTGCTGAAATATTTTATCAAAATTCAAAAATGATTGACATTGCATTGCACATCGACATGCCACGAAAACAACCGTAGGATAAACACTATAACTCTTCCTCTGTGGAGATGGAGTTATAGTGTTTAGCAAAATCATCTGAAATTCAGACTGATATAAAATAAATTAAACATTTGTGATGAAAAAAAAATAATTCTCTCAAAAGTAGTAAAATGGAGTCAAAAAGGTAATTTGTGCTCTATGATCCATTATAAGATGCAGGAAAAACTTTTTAACTTTAACAGCATACAGACCATTATAATACATCTACAAATTTAAGATTACTGTGACTCTTTAATTGGAGACTACATTCGACATAAAAATTCTTTGCATTAAATTCTTGCGCACTGATTAAAATGATTGATGGCTACGATTTCTCTTGAACCTCTGCAACTTTGACGATCTTCCTTATAAAAATTCTTTAATTTTCTCTTTTCATTTTCAGAAATGTGGAAAACACTGCCTAAGAGAGAGAGACTGGTGATTAAACAATTGTTCATAATCAATATAACACGCATGAATAAATGGAAAACAGGAACGAACTAACTAAATAAAAGATTAAAGTTAAATGGATTAAAAACAATATAACATGAAATTGCTTAATTAAT
>JAQMYJ010000018.1:4115595-4129736 GCA_030014305.1 Clarias laeviceps | reverse complement strand
TATTGAATATTGTAATTGGCTGCATATTTCATTATTAATATTGAAATTAGTATAAAGCAAGTAAAAAGCTGCAAAAACAAGTGAAAAATGCTGAGTTAAAAAGATTAAAGGAAGAATTATTGCTTAATGAATCTGCTTCAACTTGAATCTGCTTATACCGGCCAGTGTTCTGAACAGGAAGAGAGCACACACACACACACACACACACACACACACACACACACACACACACACACACTTGGTGTGTCTGAAGTTCTCTGTTATTATCAGGTCATTATTTTGACCAGGTGCTCTGCGTCACATACGTCCTGTACATCAAAAGAACAAGTCATTAACATGTAAATCATCGAGAGACGCGGAGATGATTGGAAGCACATTAGCTTTCCAGCAAGCATGAGCTATATGTGTGTATATTCATTTGGACACGGCCTATAGGAAGTGTTACCATATAGGGAATGAGGAAGCGCAATAAGGGTGTGTGTTTTATGGACATGGAGGAACGGGAAAATGTGCACAATATCAGAAAATCTTATGTACATAGGGGGTTATATTTTTCACAACCATTTCCAGTTTGTGCATTTTGATTGGTTAGGAAAGTGCACTTCACAAAAGGGCTGTTCTAGGGGGTTTATTTAAAGCTACGACACACATTTTGGAGACTTACAGTACTGTATGATTAAATTTAATTAAAGGAGTATAATTAGAGAGCTTTAAAGTAAAACTGCAGATTTTTTGTGGCTTGCAGTAGATCCGACACACTTTGACATCATCAGCTGTGGCGTAGAAATGAGAACTAGCGAATATAAGAAATATATACTGTATTACACAAAATTACATGAAATGCCCTGACTTCATTAATTATTAATCCACTGTTCATTAACGTGCTGAGGACACTTGTGGATGGTGTTGGTTTTACCATGCAACTGTCACAGTAATCAACACTCACTTAAAGTACCAGTGGTACCATCGTGATGCATAACAATTTTGCCGTTAAGTAATGAGGTGCTGCTATGGCTGCCTGTGATGTAATACAAAACGTATAAATGACCACATCTTAAAGACAAATATGCTGGATCTATAGGTCATTAAAATCTAGAGCTCCACCATAATTCATAGCCAGAATCAGGGAAATGGGAACTGTGCTCTTACAGAAGGTTTCTGAACTGAGCAGAGGTGGGAGGTAACTGTATGGTATATGTACAGTATGTACTTCAGGTACATATTTCATATATCTGTACTCTACTTGGGTAGTTTTATTAGAGGGTACATTTTACCTTTAGTCCACTCAAAAGTACAATGAATATTTGTACTCCCAGTTAAGTACGTTTCTGTATGCCGTTGCGTTACCTGACCAAAGTGATGTGCAGTATTTGAAGTGGGAATTTTGCCACCTGCTGACTATTACGCGTAATTGTGTGATTTTTCTTTCCGTCAAGACACGCCTAGTAACGTAACAGGTGCATGAAATCAAAAGCGGAGCTGGTTGTAGACAGCGACAAAAAAAAACATGTTTACAAGATACAGAAAAAGAGAGAGAGAGAGAGAGATTTTTTCTATAAACAAATACAAGCCCTATACTTTTGATACTTGGAGGTGAGTTCTCCTGTACTTTCACTCAAGTACATAAGTAAATAGAGGACTTTTACTTTTACTTCAATATTATTTGCTTTAGGGAATCTCTTTATTTACTCAAGTACAGGATTCGTGTACTTTGCCTACGCCTGTAATTGTAATACAGTTTTTCTGCCAAAAAATATTAAAACATAAGCAAGTCTGACATAAATGGAAAATTATTTAGTAAATTTATTTGAGGTTCAATGTGTAATAATGTATATACCATAATTATATGAAATAATAAAGAGCAATAATACATGTGAATGAACCTATTTTATTTAGATTTATAAAACACTGGTAAACGATTTCTTGATGGTTTATTATTCCTAATTACTAAGGCAATCAGAACAGATAAATATGGCAGGGAACGTGCATGTGGCAGGATGGCATCTCACTCTTATCAAAGCTTTTCTCCTTCTGTTTCAAATCTTCAGCTCTCGCTTCCTTTGTTTTTGACTTTCAAAGGCGAGCCACACATTCACCAATGCAGTAATTTCAGCATATGTGTTTGTGTGCATGTGTGTCTGTGCTCCCAGTGGAAAAAAGTCAGTGGAAATGAGTGAAAAACCACCAGCATGTGGAGTAGCGTTCCGGCGCTCCTTCTGTGTGTGATTAGCCCAAGGAATTAATGGAGGGCTCAGGAACAGCCCTTATATGGGTTAAAGTGTGTGTGTGTGTGTGTGTGTGTGTGTGTCATTGGGCGTCAGCTCAGATAAGACGAAAGGGGAAAAAAGAAAGAGAGAGAGAGAGAGAGGTGAGAAAACAAGAAAACAGTGAAAAGTAGGAGAGTGTTTGGTAAAGAGACTGAAGAGAAGAGAGCGAGTTAAGAGGAAAAAAGAGAAAGAAATTGGGAAAATTTTCAGAGGGTAAACAAGTGAGACGGTGTGAAGGGAGAAAAAAGGAGAGAGAAATAAAGATGGAGTGAGAGAGAGAGAGAGAGAGAGAGAGATGAATGAGTACAAGAAATAAACCTGGAAAACAGAATGAAAAGAAGAGACAAAACCAGTGGGAGGAAAAAGAATGAAAGAATTAAAGAGTTTTAATGTTAATAATTAGAAATAAACAGTAAAAGAATTGTGAATAAGGGACTGTGAAAAATTATTTAAATGGAAGATGAGGCAAAAAAAATGTTAGAAATGGAAAGTGGGAAAAGATTTGAAAGGATGATTACAGGTACTGTGACAAGAAATTAGAAAGAAATAATTGGGAAAAAATGAAAGTTTCTTAAAATAATGGACACAACTGGGTCTAAAGGACAATATGGGAAATGATGGGGAAAGAATGAAATTGGAAAAGACTGAGAAACAAAGAATGAAAGAATGAAAGAATTGTAAATAGAATTGTAAATAATGCAGTTGGAAAAAAAAGAAAGAAATTAAAATGATTGGAAACCGGAAATGATTGGACATTAAGGAATTAGTAAGAAATTAGGCAAGAGAAAAGGTAAATGTTGGAAAAAAGGTAAAAACATTATTGGGACTAGGAAAGAAATATATTGGGACAGAAGGTGAAATGTGAAAATGACTGATTAGAAATCGGAAAACAGAAAGGTTTGGAAAAATGTATTGGAAACGAGTGGAGAAAATGATTAGAAATGACTGGAAAAGAATGAAATAGGAGTAAACAGAAAGAAAGAAAGAAAGAAAGAAAGAAAGAAAGAACGGAAGAAAGGAAAACAATGACGGAAAAGTCTGGGGGAAAAAATCTTCAAATTTTCATTTCTTAAGAACGACAGACTTAAGCCTGAGGAAGAAGGTGAATATTGATATGTTGCTGTATAGACATTTGTGAAGGGTGAATGGAATCTGGGGCTGTTTATCTGGAGGAGGTCGGGACAGTAATGGCTTCTGTCACTGGGAATGATCTGCAGAACTCACGCATTGACAAACAGACATGATTAGTTGGATCTGAGTGAGCAGCTGCTGCTCCGTCTATCGGCAGGATGCTGCCATTTTGGTTTCCGTTACTGATGCCGCATCACTCAAGGGACTCCATCCATCCATGCATCCATCCATCCATCCATCCATCCATTCAAATACATACATACGTAAGAGGAGACATGAGTTTTAGGGTTCTTTGGATAGTTCTTTGGTTCACAGTACAGGCGTGAATGGAATTTTAACCCCTCTCCAAACAGCTCCCACAGATCTTCCAGCATATGTGTAATGTATTTCTTCCATCTATTTCCCCAAATATAACCCACTTAGTTCACAGCTTCTTAAGAGACATCCATTTGGAACCCTTGCAGACTGAGAAAAGCCAATGTGTTTTAAAAAGAGATGGTTCTGTCTTTTAGTCTTCGCTCCAGAGTGAGAATCAAAGAACATTAATTGTTCCAGATGTAATTTTTATTAGTTTTCTTTAATGTCCAAATGCTCTCAAGTGTTATTTATGATTGGATGAATAAATGTACATATATTTTACTATAGTATACACTTCAATGCTCTGCATAACAAGAAAAACATAATGAACAAGAGGAACATCCATACATAAGAAATATATACTAAATTATATTAATATATACAATTTTTGAAATCTTTTTAAATCTAATATGTTTACTCCTAAAACTTTACTGCATTATTCTGCATTAATGGAAGATTATAACAGCTCTTGTACAGTACATAACTAGTTATGTTGATGCTGGTGGTAGTTACAGTATGTTAAAACCTGTTTTTACCGATGGGCTTTTCCCATCTCTCTGAAAATTGGTAGAGTATGTTAGTGTGTACAGTATGTGTGTATATAGAACTTATATAAAATTATATATATATGATAAAATTGGAACAAACATCTGAAACAATTTGTCAGAATTCAATTTATAAATGATAACCTAAAACAAGACTTTAGTGAAGAACTGCAGATCATCATCGGCACCATTCTGACCACATGCTGTGAGGCTCGGGGTGCAGCCCTGACCCCTGAGCCCTGATAATCCATTACGTAGCGTGTCGACAAACTCGCTCTGATCACCCTGGGGTAAAGGTCATCAAAAGGTCGCGTTCACAGCTAAGACTGGAGTCGACCTGACCCTTTCCCTTTACTATCTCTCTCTTTCTCTCTCCCTCTTTCTCTTTTTTCTTCATGGTTTCTTCCTTCATGAGTCTTCATCACATTAGGGTTGCCAGGTCTGCACCCCCTTTGCTCCTTTTGACAACATGAATAATGGCCAGAACCTCCAGGACGTGCACACACTCCTGGCACAGGAGAACTTATGAAGATGAGAGAAAGAGATAGTGACTGGGACAGAGGTAGAGAGCGAAAGAGAGAAAAAGACGGCAGCTGAGTGTCACTGCCGCTTGATTCCTCTCTCCTAGAAAATTAAATATTGATCAATCTCAGAGGCCCACAAACAAAGAGCGGGAGATAAAGAGTAATATAGGAGATAAATAAATGAATAGATGGATAAATGCACATGAGTCTCACCTGCCCAGGACAGCCAGGAAGAGCAAGGACAATGCTCGTGTCCTACAACAGTGTATACAGACAAACACACACACACACATATATGCACAACATGCACGCACATTAACCAACTAACACTGAAACAAAACCATGGAGCGTGTTTTTCTTCTTACTGCTCCAAACATGGGTTGGAGTCTGGACGGATTTTTAATGATTTTCAGTCTCCAGAAAAATAGTCCTTACTGATTAAAACCTGATGTCATCATTCCATTAAATAATCACCTGCCATTCGATGTAAGTATCTTCTCATCACTCTTCTGCTTTTTGCTACTAAGCAAAATATCCCATTGACTCAGGTCAGCTCTTTACATTTTATAGTAATTTGTTCTAAAGGAATAATTTGTCAAAAAGATAAATAATCATTAGCTTAATTTCTCTCTTAACTAGTAGTCCATTAAACAAGACCGCGATTCATCTGTTTGCTTCATTTCTTTTATTTTGCCCCAGAGCGATGAGGTAATAAGTAATACATGTAGCTACAGTCCACAAAATATTTCATTCAGATATTTCCTATATAATATGTAATCATGAGCATGAACGTTTACAGTATATTGGATGTCATCATCTTGGACAACTGAAGTTAACCTCATCCCGTCGCTCCCACCTCCCAAGGGTTAAAGGTTGAATTGAAGCTTAATGGTAATAACCGTTATAAAATGTGAACTGTTTTAAACGATTTATTTATAAATCCTCTGCTTTTATAAGCCAACCTTTGCTTGTTAGCTGCATTAACCACATAATGAATAAGAAATATTGGACACCAAACATAAGTTAATATTTGGTATGATACTACTATTACTAATACTAATACTAATACTACTAATACTAATAATAATAATATTATTAATAATAATAATTTAGTCTATTAGAATGTTTAATAGCGTTTATGTGTCCAAAAAAATTATAGAATAACATTATAAATATTTTTTTTTATTTGTTATATCTAGATTAAAGTATTGTGTTTTAAATATGTTATTTTGTCTAAGCTAAAATACTTCTTTTTGTGTTTAATTTTTTATTATTATTTATTTTATACTATTCTATTCTATTTTTAATTTTAAACACATTTTTCTTTTTTTCTTTCTTTGTAAATCAGGTTCATTTCATTGTATTAAAGGTGAAATACTGTATAAGAGGGATGTTCAAGTCAAATTGGGACTTTTGATTGAAAGTGTTCATAATTGCACTTTCAATAATGAATGGAAAAACTCCCTTTATTTCTCTGTACAAGCCCTTGCTACACTAATGCACTTATCTCAGCGTTTGACTACCATTGTTGGCTACCATCAAGGTAGAAGATTTTTCAGTACTCCGGATGACCAGATTTCTTGCTTCACGTCTAAAATTATGGCCTCCCAGGAACACCTTTAATGGACCAAATATGTGGAAATGAGTTGTGTTGGTGTATGATTGTGTGTACAGTTCCCATAGACAGGCCGGGGTTATCATTCAAAGTCAAATGGCCTTCTTTATAATGTTAGCACAATGTTTAGTTTGAATTTTTACTGTGGCTAAAAGTCTCATACACCTTTATTCCCCAAAAATTTCATCAAGTCTCGGTTTGACTTGAATGCCCCTCATACATACAATTTATTATTATTATTATTATTATTATTATTATTATTATTGTCAATATTATAAATGTCATATTAAATGCTTTATTCTGAACATTTAACAAATGATAATTATCCAGCATGTGGAAATGCCTGAAAGTTAGGACTATCTCTCTCCATCCAGCACTTACTCACATGAGTAATGAACTGTTTGCATTATTCCCCCTCTGTGATGGCCATCGACGAGCTGCAAAACATCTATTGAATATGGCCTCTTAAACAAATTATGACAGGGACCTTCATGGACGATTGACCCCAGCCGACCCTCCATAGCCGGGATATTTATGGGCCCGATCCGATAGCGCTGTGCTTACATTATGCCAGGAGAGGTCCATATATTACAGAGGCGAGGAGCATAAATGCCACAGACATAAAGAAAATCCTGCGTTTCACATACATGAGTACATCGGAGATGCATCATTAGGTTTCCATCTTATCTGTTCACTTATGAGAGCGATTGAAGAGGAAGTTATATGCTATGGGCTGTTTGAACACAAGTCAAAAGGACAATATCATTTTGCAGTGGAACAAAGAATCATTAGAGTATGATGTAACCATAACAGGTAGATACAGTGCATAAAAAGTGGTATTTATTGTTTTTGCTATTTGAACCTTTCAGAAAGAACAAAAAACAACCAGTTTATATTTTAAGAAATTCACTTGTCTTTCATTTTTATACCTCCAATATATACTCAATCAACAATGCTCAATCAACAGCTTGGAGCGAGGTCATGACTGTAGGGGAAATGTGGCAGTATACTCCCAGCCGAGTTCCTGTAATGTGCAAGTGGTGTTGGTGAATGATTGTGTGTACAGTTCTCACAGACAGATATGTCTGTTCCTCAAGTTGGTAACAAGTTTTCTGTCGACTTTTGATGATCAGGAGTTCCACTCGTTGAATGTTCCTGAGAACGACTGCAGTGGGCGCAGGATTGTCTTTCATAGCCCTATGGGCTTCCTTAAAATGTTTACACATTTCAAATGTTTTATGCATCTAAGAGTCTCATAACCATACTGTATGTAAAGTCTTCTGTAAATGTCAATCCGTTTTGTGTTTTCATTCACCAGAAATTTTATCACAAGTCCCGCTTTGACTTGAACGCCCCTCGTATTTTGTTTAAGAGTGTGTGTGTGTGTGTGTGTGTGTGTGTGTGTCAGCCTCTACTCGGGTATCTGCTGGATAACCACCTGGCCTCCTCCTTGCTACACTGACAGATGCTCAGTGCTTGTCTTTTACACAAGAACTCAGATGAAGTATAAAATATGGCAGTGTGTAAGACTGGGGCTTTGACACACATATACACACATATACATGCACATGAACACACACACACATATAGTACAGTCACACAGTCTCTATCTTCAACTCACACTCCACTGCCCTGGAAACACACATACAGCCCCTTTTACATCTGTGCTGTCATGCGCCACACTGCGATTGCTCACACACACATAATACACACAATGCACACACACACACGCACAGCAAACGGCACTGGAGCGGGGGAAAAAAAGCGACACCTAGAAGTCTATTCATGTCATACGGCGGAGCGAAGGGGCTTTTTTGCCCGTCTTCCATCGCACAACAACCATCAATTTAGCTCGGTGGTGGCCGGTTGCAGCTCCGCCGGCCCAGCTGTGTTTGACACAATTTATCTGCTCTAGTGAAGCACATCATTTTTGATTATTAACCTCGCGGCCCAGAAAAAAAAAAAAGAGCCGAAACCCCTCCAGAGGTTAGGATGGGAAATGACAACCTCGGACCGCTGCCTTCCCGGGCACATCATGCACTTGGCTCTGAGTGTAGACTCGTTTTATTGGGGTCCTTCGCCTCTCCAGAAACGTAATCTCAGCTCGCTGTTCGACTATAGAGAGAGCAAGAGAAAGAGAGGCAGAGAGAGAGAGAGAGAGAGAAAGAGAGAGAGGAAGGGAGGGAGGGTGCTATGGATGCCTGTCCCATTAAATTATAGTGTTTTCTAATAAAAGGTTGAAGTTTCTTCTGCCCAGTCATGTGCATGAAGAACGTGCCAGTCACCTGCTGGTCTGAACCCCTCATCACACACACACACACACACACGCCTCCAAACACCCCAGTGTCACGCAGTTATCGTCATTGGATCCGGTTCTTGCTTAGCTTACGCTTTCTTTCTACATTGGTTTATGAAAAGATTTCATTAAAGGTTCACTTGTGATGTAGAAAGATTTGGTTAGCGTTGATGCTAAGTGTACGTCTAGACAAACAGAGCCTTCCTTAGCATTTTAGCTACGCTGATGATGTTCCTGACAGACAATTGTGTCTTCTTCATGCTGTCACTACACCTTTAAAATGTTTCTACCAAATATATCATCATTCTTCATAATTTTAAAAAAATTCAATATGGCAGCAAGGTTTGATTAGCATTGATGCTAAATTAAAAATGTAATTGTAGCCAAGCACACTTGCAATATTTTTTTTCGGCAATTTTGACATTTCCACAATCACCTTTTTTTTTTTTTTTTGATACAACAATCAATTTTTTCCCACTATTTTCCACTAAACAGATTATGTTAGCATCAGTGCTAGTTTAAATAAAGAGTAATTAGAGCCAAACAGAGGCTTCTCTTAGCAATTAAGCAACATATCAAACTAAAATGTTGATATTCCTGAATATTTGGTACTTCACTGTCACTGCACCTTTATCTAGTTTGTATCAACACCAAGTTTTTTTTTTAACTTAGCAATGCTTTTATTATGGCACCCAGTTTTTTTATTTTTTTTTTAGCATTGATGCTAAGTTAAAAACAGCATAACTGTAGGCAAACAGAACATTTTCTTAACACGTCTGACTGAAATATTGATATTGCTGACAGGTTAATCTTGTTTTGACTGCAGCTGTACCTTTACAATGTTTCTATGTTTGGTTTGATGTAATATAGATATTTACAAGATGACAGAAAGGTGTGTTAGGCATTGATGCTAAATTAACAGCATAATTGTAGCCAAGCACATCTGAAACATTATTTATTCCAACATTTTTGACATTTCCACAGTCACCATACGTTTTTACAGATTTAATACAATACTACGTTTTTTTTTTTTTTTTACTATTGTAGAGAGATTTAATTAGCATAAGTGCTAGTTTAAATAAAAAGTAACAGTAGCCAAACAGGGCCTTCTCTTAGAAATTATGCGACATCTCATATTTCTGACTGAAATGTTGATATTTCTGACAGGTTAATCTTGTTTTGACTGCAGCAGCACCTTTACAATGTTTCTATGTTTGGCAGAAAGATGCCAGAAAGGTTTGTTTGGCATTGATACTAAATTAACAACATACTGTAATTGTAACCAAGCACGTCTACAACATATTTTTTTATGTTGAAACACTTTGATGTTTCCACAGTGACCATACGTTTTTACAGGTTTGATATAACAATATCTTTTCACTATTGTAATAGATTCAGTTAGCATCAGTGCTAGTTTAAATGGAGAGTAAGTGTAGCCAAACTGAGACTTCTTTTAGCAATTTAGCAACACATCTGGCTAAAATGTTGACATTCCTGACCATTCTGTCCTCTTTGCACGATCACTACACATTTATCTTGCTTGTATCAACAACATGGTTGTTTTTTACTTAGCATTGCTTTTATTATGGCACCCAGTTTTGTTTAGCATTGATGCTAAGTTAAAAACAGCAAACTGTAGACAAAACATTTTCTAAACACTTCTGAAATATTGATATTGCTGACAGGTTAATCTTGTTTTGACTGCAGCTGCACCTTTACAATGTTTCTATGTTTGGTTTGATGTACTTTAATATGGATATTTACAAGATGACAGAATGGTTTGTTTAGCATCAATGCTAAATTAACAACATAATTGCAGTCAAGAGCATCTGAAATTTGATAGTCACCATACTTTTTTACAGATTTGATACAACAGTGATTTTTTTTTACTATTGTATAAAAATATAGTTAGATCTTGTTTTGACTGCAGCTCTTAATAGTTCTGACAATTTTGTTATGTTTCCACAGTCCACAAAATATTTATATTTTAAGATAATTTACAATTTTAATATACATGTAGATTAATATTAATGTTAATATATATTGATATATTAATAATAATAAATGTTATTTAAACAATATGATTGTTTTCACTTTGGTAGAAAGATTCAGCTAGCATTGATGCTATGTTAAATTTATATTTAGGCATTTGGCAGATGCTCTTATCCAGAGTGACTTACTTTTTTTTTTTCTTTTTTTTAAAACTCATTACACATCTGAGCAGTTGAGGGTTAAGGGCCATGCTTAAGGCCCCAACAGTGGCAACTTGGTGGCTGTGGGGTTTGAACCTGTGATCTTCTGAATTGTAGTCCAATGCCTTAACCACTGAGCTACCCCTGGCCCAGAGGTTAAATAAAGTGTTAAAATAAAGGGGTTAAAATTTACCAACACTTACTGTATTATTAAAATGTTGGTATTTCTGACAATTTTGTTGTCCTCCCACTTTTGCTACACTTTTACATTTTATATATTAACCCACACATCAGTGTTTTGAATCAATTTCTTTGTGTATATGATTTAAATGAAGATAGTGTGATAATGCAGGAACCTTGAGGGTCATTTTGACACCAGTATTTTCTTACTACCCCTAAAAATAACTTAATTAGCAGCACAGTTTTATAATAATAATAATAATAATAATAATAATAATAATAATACGCATGTTTTTTTCTGAGACTCCTGGAGTATCCAGCTTGAATATTGCTCATTAAAGTACTTTAAAACAATGTTTAAAATTACAACTTTCTCAAATCTGTTAAAGGATAAGTCAGACAAGCTATTTATTAACCCTTTTTTGCCAAAATTAAACTTGTACAGTGCTCAGAATTGTTTGGATAAAATTCCAACAGTTTTTTTTTTCTTTTGCCTTTAAATTTCCACAGGTTTGTATCACCTTAACCAATTTGTTGTAACTGGGTTATTTTTATAAGGCATTATAGCAGGCAAACATTAACTAAGGTATGTAAGAATGTGAATGTGGTAGGTAGAGATTATGTTTTATAACACTTGTTTATTCCTTTAACATCTATGTGCTGTTTAGCCAAATTATTCACCTTAATCATTAGGAAGCACTTGCTTGATGTTCATATCACTTGTTCCTCTCGCTCTCTTTCTCTCCCTCTCTCTCTCACTCCTCCACTTCAGTGTCTTCACTCCGCGGACACCGGTGCCATTACATCTGCCTATCCAATAAATTAAGCCCACTTATCCTTCTGAATTATGTTATGTTTATTGATGCTCGTATAATTTGATTTTGAGCAAACTCCATTAAAGATTGCCCCCCCTACCTCCTGCCCCCTGTCACAGCGCGTGGCTGCAAGCGCAGGGAAATATAATCGGGTTATAATGGATCTGCTTAGTGCATTACAGTGGGGACCCCGACAGACTATTGTCATCTTAATAACACACGGATCGATCCCTGCCTCGAGCCGCACGTCACGCTGCACTAAATGACACACAGCTTTCATAACCTACAATCACACGCCTAGAGCATGTCACACTTATCAGCACAGTCGAGATGAGATGGCTAGTTTAGCCAATATATTAGAAAATTGGCCAAACGTTTGTATGTCTCATCGATCTACATGATGTACTGTACTCTTGTACTGTCAGGTCATATTTCATTATGTTTCAGTTACTTAAAATGAAATAAACCTTCATCGTTCATATACAGTATCTACGCACTTCTTGACCAAAAACAGTCCAGCTATCCTTATACAGTATACTATAAACACCTCATGCATCCTAATATCAATTTTCCCTTTTAAACCGTTAAAAAAATCATTAGGTGGTTTCCATTTATCAGGTGCATGTAAAGACGGATAGATTAAATTAAATTAAACTAGATTAGATTAGATTAGATTAGCTGGCCTTGGGGTGCTAAGAGAAAATGAGCAGAATTGATTTTTTGCTTTGTTTATAATAAATGTACTTTTGAGAGCGTAGTTAGTTTTATTTATAAATTAAAAAATTCATTTTTTTTAAGTATTTATAAAAGTATTTTGACTTTACGAAAGGATTTTTACAAATAGTGTAATAAATAACCTTGTTGAACTTTATTCCTGAATTCTTTTTTTTCTTCTTATCTTGTTATAATATCAGATCTTAAGATAGTTGTTTTTTAAATATCCGATTTTTTGTAGAAAATCTTATTTAGATTTTTATGATTGTGAAAATAATCTATCTGCCTATCTATCTGTCTATCTGTCTGTCTGACTGGATTAAATCTTGGAAGTAGAATTTATTTTCATGAAATTTAAGAATACATATTCCTCAAATCTCACTCACTTTTTTGTTTTGATTTCCTTTCAAAGACTCATCATGTAATTAGTTAATTGTAAAGTTTTGTCCGATCCCAAAGCTGCAATCAGTCGCTGTGTGAAAAAATATCTCCTGGAGCTTCTTCTGATCCGCAGCATGTTAACTCTTTAGCGCGAGCTGTTTCCCTGATATGCAGTCTATAAAGCGAGTGTTATTCCATCACTCAAACTGCATGCGGTTTTGCTTAATAAGCAATCTGAATGCGCTTTTAATTTCTACACATGTCTGATAATTTGTCCACACGCAGATGAAATGTCAGTGCTATGATGCTAAAGCTAATGACGCGTGTGGGAAATCGCTGTTTTCCCGTGCTGTCCCATTACAACCAATACCCACAAACATCTGGATCTGACTGAGGCACACGCCATGTGGTGCAAACCCGGGTGCCAAAAAAATTGAAATTAAGCTGTCGGGATGTCAAAAAAAAAAAAAAGAGCATGTTGTGGAAGATTATGGTCTGGAGCCGTGAGTCAGGCTTGGCTGACATTTCACAGTGGCACGTCACAGGATCATCAGCGAGCGCCTAATTCCAGTTATTATTCTGCTTCAACTGTTGCATGATGGGAAACGGGACGGCCGCTGTCATGTGAAGATACAGAAACCGCACATTATGTCACGGCACAGCGCGAGCCGACTGTGAGCCACTGACTTCCAGCATGAAAAACGTGACATGTCACAACGCTCACTGTCTTCCCTACAGAATTTGTAAATATAGTTACAGATGTCATGTCAGTTCATCTGTTTGCCAGGCTAAGACTTAATATACATTTCAGTAGCACTCAAAACTAAAAAAAAAATAAACATTTTATTCGAAAAAGATTTATTTGAAAATGTATTTTTTCCATTTAAATTAGTCAATTATATTAATCAGAAAAGTGTAACAGTCTGTTCCTGCTAGTCTTTATTATAATTATTATTATTATTATTATACAAATGAAGTATGCATTATAAGTAAACAGTAAAAAAATGCAAATAAACAGTAATTTTACAATACATAAACAGATAATCAACATAATCAACATAATTCATTAAAATTAATTACTAATTAAGTATTGGTTTGTATATATATATATATATATATATATA
>JAQMYJ010000018.1:4078819-4110004 GCA_030014305.1 Clarias laeviceps | reverse complement strand
ATATATAGAACAGTAGAACTATGCTATGAAACACAGCTATGTTTAATAGTGAAAGTAAGAACATTTAACATGCAACAAAAAGAACTCACAGGATTGGGACTAAACAGTTGTGTAGCCATAAGAAAACCACTTTTCAGTGATCTTAATTAGAAAAAAAAAAGGCTAAAATTTGCTGTGGAACATAAACAATGGCATGTGAAGCATTAGGAAAAGGTCTGATGTGGTCTGATGTTTTTTGGTGATTTACCCTGTTGTACATATAGTGATGGTGAATCAGGGTAAGAAGGGAAGAACATGAATTGATACTAACATCATGTCTAGTGCCTACCTTACAAGCCTGTGTGGGCAGTGTTATGATCTGTGGTTGTTTCAGTTTGTCAGGTCTAAGTTCAGTAACATTATGTGGCAATAAAATGCAGCTGTCAACCTGAATGTACTGAATAACCAGCTTTTTGGATTTTATTCCTACCTGATGGCACAGGCATATTCAAAGGTGAATATAGCAGGATTGATCGGGCGCAAATTGTAAAAGAGTGGTTCAGGGAGCATAAGACATTATTTTCACACATGATTTGGCTCCCACAGAGTCCAAAGAGGATTTTAGAGTGGTCTGACTCTCCCATTGTCAATACAAGATCATGGAGAGAATTTAATATGACTCTGGATGGAAATTAATGTTGTGATCATCACCATCATGCTGTGGCCATAATCCAACCCAAAAGCGTTCCAGTGAAACTTTGTGTGTGTGGCTTTTTTTTTTTTTCCTGTCCGGGCAGTGTATAATTGTAAATATATACTGTATTTACAAGACAGATGTTTAAAGGAAAAAACATCAAGATAATTTCAAGAAGGATTTTTTTTCAGACATCGATCCACCAATTCATCCATTTAATCCTTTGTATAAAAAGGCTGGGTGTTGAGGCAAGAGAGTGCCAATTGAATCAAGAAAAGAATGAAAAAAGAAAGAAAGACCTCAAATGAGGTGCATCATCACTCACTCATCGTCTACTGTATACCACGTTATCCTATCTACAGGGTCAAGGGGCACCAGGAGACTTAAGGCGTGAGGCAGGGTACATCCTGGACAAGCTGCCAATCCATCGCAGAGCAAACACAGACAAATTGTGGAACACCAATCAGCATATCTGCATAATCAGAGCACCTGGAGGAAACCAACCAAGCACGGGGAGAACATGCAACCTCCATGCACATTGAACCTGGCCGGGAATCGAACCAAGATCCTAGAGGTGCAGGACGACAGTGCTAACTTCTTAGACACCATGCCGCCTACCTCATTCATTGTTTTATTCCATTCCATTTATCTATCTAATACGTCAATGAAATAAATAATTTCCTTATACCACATTTTTTTTTTACAACCTCTCTTTTGAGGTATTGTGAATTAATATTTTATTTGTAATATAAGACATTGTATTTTCAAAGTCTGAAATAGTCTTTTTTTGGCCAGTTAAAAAAAAAAAGTATTGGTTTATTATATCAGGATTGTTTTTCTATGTGCAGCAATTTTGTAGCAAATTCCCCTTTGTGTGTTACTGTACATGTAGGCCTTCTTTTTAAAAGTAATGGCACCTCTTAATAAAGCAAGAGGTGACCAGAAATCCATTACCATAACTAAGCTCCCTATTAGTTACAATCCATGATACTGTAAATCCATATGTTCTAACTGTAATGTAATCTCACCCAGCTGTTATGACTCCGAAGATCCTCAGAAGAAAACGTTGTGAGAGGTTTAAAGCTAAATTGGTAACGGATCCAGAGCATCCCCCTGCATTTATGCACTGCTTCTTCATTCATTTCCCACAGCATGCCTGGTCCCTTGGGTCAGCATGGCATCGAGCATTGGCACACACTTGGTTAACAGATGTCTCTGGGTGTCGGACGTGCGCCCGCTGTACATTTCACGCCTGGCCAGCCGCAGATGCGAGTCACTATGGAAACATGCCTGATCTCAACATCGCACCGGAAACACACTCCCCTCAAATCGAACCTAATTGTACCATATTGCTTTTCTTGTCTGACAATAAAGGGGGCGGAGCAGGAGGCCCAGTAACGTAATTACTGCCTCCTTGGCTTTTACTGAGAGAGGGAGAGACGCACCATGATGGACGCCGCTCATCAAAACGAGTGTCAATGAAGTGGACAAACTCAATTTGCAATCGTGAGTTGAGGAACTGACACTGATGTGAATGCTAGACAGATTTCCGCCAGCAGTGAGTTACAAGGAGATGCTACCAAAAGCACACAACTGGAAAGGGAAAGGAAGGCAGAAAAAAAAAAAAGGACAGGATCATGGATTACTGTACATTAATATCATGATCTCATTTGTTTTTTGACAAATGAAAGAAAGAAAGAAAGAAAGTAAAGATTGATTTGCGACCAGCACCTGACCATGTTCGTTTCATCTATCCATCTGTCCATGCAATCGTTTTCATTTTGACGCTGTGCTTTAAAAGGTCAGTAAAAAGAGGGAAGTCAGACAGACAGAGAGACAGAAAGAAAGAAAGAGTGCCTTATAGGTATGTGTATTATTTGATGTAATTAATGACAGGTGGATGGATGGATCGATGTATTAAGAAAGAAAAGAAAGAAAGAAGGAATTCTTCCACCAGTGAGCTATGTGTTGAAACATAATATCTTTATTGCTCTGTTCTTTATTATAGTATGAAGTAAGAAGAGCAGAAACAGCGAGCAGCTGCTGCATACTTTCATAGCTCAGCCCCAATCAATTTTTCCATGTCAGGGTTCTGAGGGAAATCATGTTGAGCGTGACGTACAATCTGCTATTTCTGACATACAGGTTGCAATTTTTTTAATCAAAACAAGAAACTTTCCACACACACACACACACACAAACACACACATAAACACACACACACACACACACAAACACACACACATACACTTATCCTGAAGCAACAGACGTCATCAAGTGAAGAGGATGAGGATGAAAATTGGACTTAAATAAACAGTCTTGAGCAAATTATGAGCGATTTATTTGTTCTGTCCATCTTACTGGATTCACCTGTGCGTAAAAAAGGAGACCTGAACCAATTTGCTTGAAAGAATTAGAGAATTGAAAAAGTATACATTCCCCTCAGAGATCTCATTACAAGTGCAGCTCGGATTAAAGGCACGCATAAACGTTTATCGTTTGCAGAACGTATGTGCGTGTGTGTGTGTGTGTGTGTGTGTGTGTGTGTGTGCGCGTGTTTGGTGAGATTAAACAAAGACCATATTTTAAAAGCCCTGAGCCTATGCAGAGTGATGAAAGCGAAGCGGTGAGATCTCAGACAGAATGCACAACAGGGACGCACACGCCTCTTTCCCAGACAACGTCAATAGCTCAAGGGGAAAATCGTTTGTCACGCCGACTGAAATTGGTCTAAATGTATACATTTATTATTGTCTGTCTTTAATTGATCGCAGAAGAAATACCAAGGGCCTGTTACAGGGCCCGAGCTCACTTACTACACACACTAGGGGAGGATTCAAGGGTATCAGGGGTCCTGTCGAGAAATACTGACGAGATCATATACAATGGATGGATGGATGGACACATAGATAGATAGATAGATAGATAGATAGATACTTCAAATTAAAATGAAGTAACATACTGTAAATTATAGATATTTTAATAAGATTGAAATCAAAGAGGAAATCTAATAATAAAGTTTTGAAAGAAAGAAAGAAAGAAAGAAAGAAAATATAGTATAGTAGTATAATTGAATAGCATCCATGAATGACAAAATTAAAATTAAAATAAGTAAAAGATAAGAAAGCAAGATAGTAAAAAAAAAAAAAAGACAGAAGAAGCAAGAAAGAAAGCTTGTGTCAAAAAAAGCATCTGTGTGAAGTTAAAAAATAAATATAAGAGGTATGAACCAACAAGTCTTTCAGGAGAAGTACGAAAAGAAGGAAGGAAGAACAGGATGGGTGGACAGAAGAAAAAAGAACAAGTCAGAAAAAAGAATGTTGGGAAAAGTGTAATAAGTAAGTGTAAGAGTGTAAGAAGAAGAGAATGATGGATGGATGGATGGAAGGAAAGAAGGAGGGGAAATATTGTGGAACAGGATGAATAGCATCAACAAAATAAAAGCAAATGAAAGTTTGGGTGGATAAAAGAAAGCAGGAATAAAAAGTAATAAAAGATGTAATAAAAAAGCAGTAATAAAAGACGATCAAAATAAATGAAAGTTAATGTATTTTAATAGCATGCATAAAAAAGAAAGAAATGATGGATGAAGTAAGAAGAGAAGTAGAATTTAGCAAAAAGAATGAAAAAAGCAAGCAAGCAACAAAGAAAGAAAAAAAAGAAAATTAAAGAATGAAAAAAGGAAAGAAAAAATAGCTTTCAATAGTATTCCTAAACATATAAAAAGAAAAAAAGAAATGGTTGAAGAAAGCATAAATAAAAAAAAAGAAAATAATAAATCCTGAATAATGCAACAAACTGTTAAAAAAAATAAAAAGATGGACAGATGGAAGAAACATGGTAAGAAATGAGAAAATAAGAAAAAAAAGTAATGTATTTTAATTATAACAGTTAAAAAAGTAAAGAAAGAAAAACTGTATGGATAGAAACAAAGGAAGAAGAATAAAGCAAAAGGATAGAAAAATTCAAGAAAGAAAGAAAGAAAGAAAGAAAGAAAGGAAAGAAAGAAAGGGACGGTAGTGCCCTTTGCATAGGAAAGAAAATTATGGAAAAAGCATGCAAAAAAGAAAGAAAGAAAGAAAGAAGTCTTTCAATAGCATTCCTTAACATATAAAAAGAAAAAAGAAAGGGTTGAAGAAAGCATAAATAAATAAAACAATATAAATAAATAAATAAATCCTGAATATCATCAAAAAAAAAAAAGATGGACAGATGGAAGAAAGCAGAACATGGTAACAAATGAGAAAAGGGGGGGGGAAAGTAATGTATTTTAATTATAGCACAGTTAAAGAAAACTAAAGAAAGAAAAGGTGAATGGATAGAAAAAAGGAGTAGAAAAAAAGGATAAAGCAAAAGAAAGAAAGAAAGAAAGAAAGAAAAGGAAGGTAGTGCCCTTTTCATAGGAAAAAAAAATAACAAAGGATGGAAAAAGCAAGCATGCAAAATAGAAAGAAAGAAAGAAAGAAAAGAAAGAATGTCAGAATAGCATTAAGAACTTATTAAATATTTAAAAGAAGGAAAGAAAGAGTTGATGAGAAGATTTAAGAGATTTATTTTGTGCTTATTTTGGTTTTACTGTAGAAAAAATAATAAATAACTGAATGAACGAAAGAATGAATGAAAGAGTAAAGGATATGTGTGTGTGTGTGTGTGAAGCAGGCTTCATGCGAGCAGAGCATGGTGCAGCAGATTCGCTGCGTGACTTCCACACTTCCTCTGGAAAAAAGCCACTGAGGTAAAGAGCGAGTGTTGCAGGCTCAGATAAAGACCAGATGCTCGTCTCAGCTGGCAGAGGAACAACATGGTGATGTGGAAGAAAATATTTTGGCCGTGTAACAATTATTCTAGTGGTTTGAAACTAATGGCAGTGAGCGTCAGGATAGTGAGCTAGCGATTAGCGTGTCCGTGCAGGTCGAGCCGCCGAATGGAGCGTGAAGGTGTTAATTCATCGCTCTTGGTCCTGACTGGAGATTCAGCTGTGTAACTTGTTTGGAGAAATGTAAATGTAGCTCTCTGAAGGCTATTAGAGGTTGGGTATCTCCGTGGTGCTGTGATTATTACCCCTCACCATGCTCTTACCCTTCCTCCGCTTCATAACACTAGTCACCCCCCCACCCCAAAACCCACACCCCACTCCACCCCACCCCACCCTGCCACCCAGGCCTTGTCTAAGACCACCCAGGTTTGAACTGACTGCTTTACTAAACTCATGCTGGTTCATGACGACCAACTTTACAAGCTGATTTTATTTTTATTTGCACAGTTCATGTCCATTAAATTCTTGATACATGTTAGTTTCTGTGCTTGCTTGTTTTAGCATTTTTTCTTTTTTCTTTTTTTTTTTTGAGGTGGGGGGGGGGGGGTATGGGGACTTTATGATATAAAAAATGGAATCTATCTGTATAGATTTATAGATGAATGGATGAGCATAAAAAACTGTCAAATAAACCATTTAAAAGTAAAAAAAGAATTGTAAGCATGAATAAGTAATGGATTTATGGATGGATGGATGCAAAAATTACCAAGCAAAAAGTTAACAAGAAAGAAGTTAAAAAGAGATGAGAAAGATGTAAGAAGGACATGAAAAAAGGGAAGAAAGAAAGAAATTTAAAAGAAGCAAAAAGGCAAAAAGGTAAGAAAGAAAAAGAAACACGGCAAAAAAGGTTTTTAAGAATTCTATATGAAAGCACAGAGGAGAAAGAAAAAAGAAGGAAAGAAGATTCATTAAAAAGGATATGACAAGAGACGAATCAGTGGTTGGATGGATAAATAGGTAAATGGGTGAAAGGATAAAAGAAAAAAAACATCGTAAAGTGAGTGTTAGAAGCAGAGTGTAAGAAAAATTATGATTGGTGGATCAACAGAAAGAAAGAAAGAAAGAAAGAAAGAAATGATGGACTGATGAATGGATGGCTGGCTGGCTGGATGAATGGCTATATGGGTAAAAGTATGGATAAAAGAAAAAATAGGAAAAATAAGTGTTAGAAGCAGGGTGTAATAAAGAAGAGGTTTGGTGGAAAGAAAGAAAGAATTCATAGAAGAAAGCAGAAAGATAGGAAGGATAGAATGAGAATGAAGAAAGAAGGAAAGATATTCAAATGTATCATATCTAATACAGTTTAACACAAGATTCATGAGGAAATCCAGTTGAACTACAAAACGCAGCTTTACAGAAATTCTTAACAACAACAACAACCAATGGCTGCGAACTTTCCTCATCATTTAATGATTATACAGTATACAACAGGGAGGCTCCGGAAATCCACGTAAACGTGAAACAACCTGAAATATGTCCTCATGCAGTAAATAAACGTCATATTCTTGGCCTTTTAATTAAACGCCGAAAGATTTGTTCAAAAGGTAAAAAGAAAGAGACGAGGAGGAATAACAGGAGACAATCTGCTCGCATCTTGGACCCAAGCGAGGGAAAGAGAGCGAGCGAGGCGAGGCATCTTTTTCGACGGCGATTATCCTCCAAAGTACTAATTACCAGCCATCAGAAAACTACAGCCAGTTGACACTCTACAATAAAGCCAATGATTTCCAGTCGAAAGGACAGAAAATGTTAATATGAGGGGTTGGGAGATAGGGGCGAGGCTCGCTGTAAAAGGAAGTGGCTAATAAGGTTTAATGATGCGTGACAGGAAGGAGCGCTATGCAGGGGAAACACAGCTGGCTTCATTTTGTAAACTATTTGATATACACATCTATCCAGTGCACAATTATCAGCTGCTCCTGGGCCACTGGGGACAGTTTAGGACCTCCAATCAGTCCATTTTACCCAGCAGCCCCAAATTACAAGGAAAATACGTTAATATAATACCTCCAGTCTCCTTTAATTCTGGGGTGACCTGAGCGTAAATATAGGGGCCGTGGGTCATGGGCGTGTCATTATTCAATTCAGTTCAATTCTATTTGTACGGCACGTTTAACACTAGATCCTGCTACTAGAGCAGCTTTACAGGAGTCTGGATTCACATCTAGACCACTAAAAGAACAATTCAGAGGTGACAGAGAGACAAAACTCCTTAGGGTGATGACATGAGGAGCCTTATTCAAACTTAAATAGTTACAGTGAGCCGGAAGGATGGAAAGATGCAAATCTATAACTGTAGTCACTCATGCGATAACTGAACCGATACTGTATAACTGTGACTCTATTGATACTGTACACGCATACAGCAACTATCATGACATGTTCTAACTGTGATGACATACAATAATTGCAATCATAAATGAGATAACTACAACTGATGTTAAACATTAAATTAATGTAATACCATAATTATAATGACATGTAATTGTATTGCTATACTGTTATGATATGCCATATGACATACATGTAATGGTATGAGATAGATGTCGTGACATATGAGATAACTGTAGCCATATATGAGATGATAACTAATGACAAACGCAATGGCTGTAATGACATAACTTCAATGACCTATGAGATAGGTGTAATGATATGCAGTAACAGTAAGGACAGTACAACTGTAATGACGTGATAACTGTAATGACATAAGAGATAAGTGTAGTGACATGCAATAACAGTAATGACATAAGAACTGTAATGATTTATAAGAAAATGTAATGACTTGCAATAACAGGAATGACATTACAACTGTAATGATATATGAGATAAGTATAATGACCTGTGACATAAGAACTGTAATTACATGAACAGTAATGACATAAGAACTGATTTATGAGAAAATTGTAATGAGTGCAATAACTTTAATGACATGATAACTAAAATGACAGTGTAATTAAATTTAATAACTTTAACAGCATGATAACTGTAATGATATATGAGATAAGTGTAATAATGTGATAATTGTAATGACATTAGATAAGTTTAATTATCAATGTAATAACTGTAATCACATAAGATACAGTAAGTGCAATGACATGTAATAACATCAATGATTTGATAACATGCAAGATATAATAATAACTGCATTTACATATGATATACTGTAACATGATGACTAAGGACAAATTCAATGACTGTAATGGAATGTGATGACTGTGTAATGGCACCTGAAGGTCTAACTGGAATTACATATGCAATTACTGTAAAGTCATTCTATAACAGCAATGACGTATCTACTGTAATTAGGTAGAGTTCATATTTAATTCCATTACCGTTAAACCCAGACTCTTGGTCTAATTCTAAACACAGAGTCTGATATGGATATTTGGAGCACAGCTACAGATACAAATTCCAATACATATACAGATACAGATACAGATGTGACTTTGTTGCTCCAGTAGTGGAAAGAATGTTCAGTATGAGCACTGTGAATGTTTAGGATCAAAATGCTACATTCAATGCATTACAATTTCTCCCACTAGGAAACAAACAAATAAACAAACAAAAAAAATCTTCCACTTAGAATTCCTACTCAGGGTCATGGGATGGTCTCATCACAGAGAACATCGAAGTGATGGCGAATCAACATGGCCGCTCACAACATCAACAATAAACAAAGCACTTCTCACATTTTAACGAGTTCCTACAAGTATTTATTCCAACTTCCCACATCTATGGCATAAAGCTGCTTGGATGGGGACAGGATGGATACATACACTTGTGCTACTTAGGGACAAGAATTCAGGAGAAAATTTTCATTGAAGCAAAGGTAACGCTAATAAGTCGCGTTGAAAAGAAAGGCGCCAATGAAAACCTGACTGTGAGAAGATCCTGCGAGATAATATCCAGCTCATGAGTCATTAGTAAATTGACTCATAGCTTAGTCATTAGAAGGATACTCATCTCCTGGGTATTATTCCGAAGTCGAGACAAACCTCGAAAATTTGCTCAGAGGAAGTCGGTTCTGGGAAAGGAAAACGTTCAATTAAGGAATCGGAGGGTTTTATTCATACTGAGACGATCCCTCGGACAAACTTGGACTTTGGCAGTTGACAGTTTCCGTCGAATATTCCAAGCGTTGCAAAAACCAGCGCAATAAAACAAGAAAGAAAAATGACTGCCTTCGGAGCAGCGTCTCTAATTTGCTCCCGCGGTGCCGTTATAAATATTTGACGGGAAGTATTTATCATTGCAGACGCTGTGTATGAGGCCTGAAGGGCTTCCTGTGCACTCAAAGGTCAGCGTGTAAACATACGACTGGAAAGAGGTCGTGTGGCGCAACGTGGCGCGTGACAGCGTCGCTGCTGAGCGGAAGAGTAAACACGTCCGCTTCACATCATAACTGAGAAGAGGCAAATTTATGAAGATAAGACAGATTGTAGATCTTTACTTTCCTTCTGGCGTCTTTGAAAGTGGACAAACTTTGTGTAATTGGGGAAAAAAATTAGAGGTCGAAAGTTTAGTCGGAACGACAAGACCACCAATACAGTAAGGCGTCCGCTAGGGAAAGAAAAATCTAAAGGCTTCATTTCATTAAATATGAACAAATAAATAAAGCAATAGTTTTCGTAAAGCAGATTCATGTCTTTTATTGCTAAAGATGCATAACACCTTTCACATCATTTGTGTGAGATTGTGTTTTTTATGTTGCATTTCTTACCTAATGATGTCATATAATGTATTAGGATATGGAGAATCGATTCTTGGGAAAGGTTTGAGATGAATTGATTTTGTAGTAGTTATCATTACAATATAGACAACAAAGAATTTTCAGCAGATCATTTATTTCCGTGTAGGACCTTGCCAAGTTCAAACTGATCTTTGTCTCTGACCGGTGCTGTCGATGGCTGGGTTCGTTTCTCTCTCTCTTGCTCTCTCACTCACACCTTTCACTGCCTTTCACACGTTGTTTGTTGGCTTGGAGTGTGTGACGAAGAGCTTAATTATGACCCTTACTGACTGCGCCAGCCCCTACATTACAAGCTAAAACAGGGTGCCTGCCAGTCCCTCTGCTCTAACCAGGCAGCTTACACACTCACACACACACACACATGCACACACAGTCGATGCTAACGGCCGAGTGTTTATCGTCGGCCACAGTGTGCAGGTGACACTAATTATCAGCAGATGACAGTGGCAGTCCCTAGTGTGCACCAGATGGCCATGGAAGGGTCACATAGGACTCAGGAAGTGTTGTGTGTGGGTGTGTGTGTGTGTGTTCGGGGTGGTGGGTAGGGGGGCTACTGGCTTATGATCACTGATATCTCCTCCTTTCCTTCATGTCGAGGGCAAAACCGCTAATGACAGACTAAGATTCGCAGCAGGAGAGAGGAGGGGGGGGGCAAGCAGTCTGTGGAGACTGTTATAAGACGAGGACAAAAAGGAATTTGTCCTTGTTGCACCACTAGTATGTTTAATTTTTCTTTGTTCAGTAAAAAAGAAATTCCTCCATAACGTGACGTCAGAGGTTTGAAAAGCATGACAGAACTTGAACAATGAACAGAAATAAAGAATAATAAATAAACAAACACCATCTGTCTTGTTTTTACTAGTTTACAAAGTTTTTCAAAGGAAGCGTACATTTTTAGACTTTTTAAAATAATGCTTAAAAACAGTAACATTTAATAAATCCACCAAAATAGTCCATCAGAATATATGTATTTATTCATTTATTTATATATGTTTTTATGTTGCTGTTAATAATAATAATAATAATAATAATAATAATAATAATAATAATAATAAATATTTTCCCTGAATCTACAAAACAGAAAACAGAAAGCAAAATTACAATTTTTCCCTTAAAAATCAATTGCCCGTCCTTGAAATTATGCTGTTTTATCAAATTAATAAAAATTTTTTGGGGGGAAATATGATACAAAAAAAAAAGAAAATCAAGGAAAGACAATATTGTGCTTCCTGTTCCTGTAGGCACAATCAGAAATGTTTCTCAAAAGAAAAGTGATTTTTACATTAACTAGGCTTACGTCTTATCTACATTGTATCTACAGTACATTCGCCTTGTAGATTAAGCGGAAAACACAAAAAGCTAATGCTGGACAGTCATGGCATTTAAAAAATGCTGAAAGTAATATTTAATCTGATTAGATATCACTTGTTAGAATAGTTTGTCTCATATGGGGACTATTTTGTGCCAAACTGTAAATGATACGTTTTTTGTCATTTTACTTTAAAATCTATGAAATACCTAAAGATTTTCAGCATGCATAACATTAAAAGCAAAAAATAAAAAAATGACAAAAATAATTATTAAAAAACAAGAACCTAAGCTAAATCCTAAATAGCGCATGTTACTGTAAATGTTTTATAAAATAAATATAAATAAATATAATACATGTGTACAATATTTTGCCATTTTTCTCATTAGATTCCAGTTGATTTTATACAGGTATCTACAGTAGGTACTGTATAAAGATACTTTGTGATATCTTTGTGATCACTAACAACTCCCTAGCTGTGCCTCACAGACCCCACTTGGAGATCCATTTCTCAAAGAACTTAATAATCTGATACAAAATTTCTAAACAATACTAAATGATTTTGTTTATAAGTCAAATGTTAATATGATATGAAACTGATCCTCCCTGTGTGTTTTGCAGACACTCTGGAGAGCTGTGAATGCTCTCTCTTCAGCAGGAGGCAGTAATGGTCCAGGTATCTCATCACTACCGTGCACTAATTACACCGTCTGACACCGGACATGTTGAACCTGGACACATTTTCTGAACTCGCGCCTTTTAAACCTCCTGAAGCAGGTCAATGGCGGGAACCCGTCATGTTTCCTAAGAGGAAGGAACGTGGAAAATGGAGAGGGTTTTAAGATTAAAGCCCTTTCGCAAAATGTCACTCCTAAACCCCTGGTTGGTTAATTTCCCCTCCGGGTTAATTAACATCTGAGGATGACCTTTAGCACTGACAGGTGCAACTTTATCTAGAAAAGTCAAGGTTACAAAACTATGTATTCACAGAGATTGATTAGCGAGTTGAAGCTCTCAAGAAGGACGAGCTCATCACAGGATTGCCGGGTTAGCCGAGCTGACCAGCGTGGGAAGAAGAACATTAGGATGGACTGGGACAAAGCTGATTTTCTAGGAATAAATAAAGGAAAACTGTTCTAGTATGAATAGTGTTAATAATAAATAATGGTATTAATTAACTAATTGAAAACAGTTTGAACAAGAAAAGACTAATAGGGAATTAACACTGTTTAATAACGTATACAATGCTCTGCTTTTACAGTACTTTATTCATATTTTGCTTCCAACGAGGCGGACTTTCTTGTATTTTTTATGTAGTCTTGAGGAATAGTCTTTTTCTCTCAATTTTATTAAAGTTCCTGTACCTGAGCAGTTTCAGAGGAATGCCACACAGTGACCTATGAATCATTCAAACTTAAAAAGAAACCTTACTTACTAGTCATGAACCAGTGAGAAACAGGTGTAGATGATGGCAGATGATCATGCCGGTGATTAGTGTACTGGTGATGCTGAATGCTCAGCAGACAAGAGGGGAAATGAGGTTGCTGCTGAGGTTCTTGGTACATAAACAAGCAATTTTTATTTTCTATCCTATTTCTTTAATTTATTCTACATCATTTAACTGAATTTAATATGAACAAATGAGGGATGGTTCAAGACTTTTGCAGGTTAATGTATGTGTAGGTTTAATGTTATACTGTAGGTAAGTATTAAATGTAACTGTAAATTGACAGCATCTCAAGTTTCCTGTCTTAACACGCATTTCAGGTTTTAAACTGACACGAACTGCTTCCTTTCACATTCCTGTTTCTGCCATGGAATTGGTTTGTTATCCTCGTTCACCTGTCCTTGATTTGTGTGGTGTCCACCTTGTCTTTTAAAATGTTATGAATATTTTATTGAATTGGGGAAAATAATGTGATTTAAGACAATAAATTACACATTGTCAATTCAACTTCATTCCTATGCCGATACAAATATTTGAATGTTTTTTTTTCCCTTTTTTAAGGAAATGTATATGGTATTTTTTTCTCTAATATGTACTAATGTATTAATTGTTTTCACTTCCTGATCACAACACAAGTTTGTGCAAAGGTGCCATAAAATGATTGCATTGCTACATGTTATGAACTAGAGCTGTATTATTATTTTCTTTATATATAGGGAAAACCAATGATGTCATCAAGCTCTGAATCTGTGTATGAATGCAAGTGTGTGCATGTGAGTGTGTCTCTCAGGACAAGACCCTCGGAGCAAAATCATTTGTTAAGCAGCAGGGCAGGGCAACTCTCTCTCTCTCTCTCTCTCTCTCTCTCAGTTGAATCAAACCTTGTTGTTAAAGGGTTTCCCCTCCCTCCCTTCCTCCCTCCACATCTTCTCATCCAGAACCTGCCGTTTATTTACGCAGGGCCAAGCCCCGGGCCGGCCCAGGGAAGTCCGTTTTAATTGTGAGCAGCTGTACTATCACAGGCTCCTCATTAAGAGGGCAACGGCTTTGCACACTCATTCATAATCCTCGGCGAATAAATAGTGGCAGCTCCTCCGCGCTACTGAATTACCAGATTGTTTGAGTGGCCTAATTTTTGGCCTCTTTGTTTATGAAAGCCTAAACCGCCTGACGTGATTAGCACCCACAAGGGCGAACTTCCCTCTCCATGTTGGTCTCGAGGGACGACAAACTGGCGGTCCTACTCATGAAAAGAGAGGGAGAGCTCACATGGCATAGAGCCATAATAGCCACATTTGGCATCGCTCATGCAATATGTGTGCTGCCACAATCGTTCAGCATCTGTCACTGCATGTCAAGATTGGAGGAGCAAATATTCAACTTTTTTTTTAAATTTTGGCTCAGTCTATTAGACATCCACTTTAAAAATTAGGAATTACTTTGCTGAGACTTAGCTCATCAGACAAGAATGAATCTCAGCAGATAAATAATAGCCTTGTGAAAAATTTGCTAGTGCTAGTTACCCCAATCACAGGGTACTGAGCCTAAGACCTACATGCCTCTACCCAGCCTGTCCTTAAGCCAATGAATTCCTTCTCCAATCAGGATTACACTCTTTCCATTCTGAACCTTACACATAAGGGTCCTTTGGTTGTACCATAAGGGGGGGGGGGGGGTCCTGAAGAACCCATGTCCTGAGCATTTTAGTCTTTTTCCTCCCCTTACACAACTTAGTGATTAGTTAAAAAATTACTGGTTAGAAGGTTTTTCCACGTATCCGTTTGACAAGATAATGACACCTACTGTGATTGTCCAATGAACCAAATTAAAGATGACCTTTTTTTACTTAAGTGTGCAACCAGTGGTGAAATTTTTGCAGGGATTATGCAGCCAAAAGACGAGGAGAATAAACCATGGAGGTAGTAAACAGTTCCGTAAATCTGATAATGTTTTTTTTTTTTGTGTGTCTTCATAGTTTGCTTCAGATAACTAACTGTTCCAGGATTGAATCCTAAATGGCGTAAAATGGAAAGCTAGTGCAGTATGTAGGGTTTAGAATCCCTTGTTCCACATACCAAGTAGTGCCCTTGTTTAGAGATTAGAGAGGGGTTTGGGATTCAGCCTTGTGTTAGTTACCTTTGTAGCCTTGCATAAGCAGTGAACAAAGCATGAAGTCAGGAATGGTTTAGCATGTTGAGAGGCTCGCACTCAGATTAACTAGCAGTAATGAATGATATAAACACAACACAGATGGAGCAATTACTAAGGAAACTTGAGGAATTGTTTAAGATGATATTATAAAAAGTACAGTACTTTTATGACTGGGTTTTGGCAAGCAGCTGCTTTCCCCTCTTTCCAGTACTGCGTGCCACCCACTAAATCTTGTAGTAGGACACAGTACCGGACCATACCGGCCTACGTTCACCCAGAGTCTTAGCCACATTTTAAGTTCTTGACATGTTCTAAGGTTTAAAGAACAAACAATTGCCAATAACTTACAGTTTTGTACTACACACCTACTGTACCTAGTTACTACAGCTTCCTTCATTTGTTCTTTAAGGGTTCCTTGGATAGTCTCAAAAGTTCTTACTCTAGATTCCAAAAAAACATTTTGAGTTTTTTAAGGATTTCTGCACAAAACAAACATGAAACAATTAGGTTTATTGTCTTGCTTCAGATCCAGATCCTCTTCATGTTATCCACATGGAGTTTCACAAGATCTTCTAGAGATTTTGAAGGTTCTAAAAGCTCTAGTTGATGCCGTAGTGGTTAGCTCTGTCACCTTGTACCTCCAGGGTTTCATTTTCACCTCAGTGTCTGTGTGCATGGAGTTTTCATCTTCTCCCCATGCTTGGTGGGTTTCCTCTCACAATCCAAACACACGCAGATTATTGGTATTTCCAAATTGCCCATATTGTGTGAATGCACATGTTGACTGGAGGTCCTACTATGGTCGTAAAAATGCGAATAAATACAATGGTCAACATTGACCTCCACAGTCCCTAGTTGGACTACAGAGGTTTTTAGATGGGTGGGTGTAAAAGCCCTATATACAATTTGAATCCTAATATTGAAACTTCCAGTTTCAAACTGAACATTAGTCTTGCCATTCTGAGCTCCACAAGCTCCTAGTCCGATCATAAGCTTTTCAAGCTCCTGCTCATTTCAAGATCGTATTTTCACCATAGTGATTCCCTCAAGTCTCCCTTTATTTTGTTAATGCCAATTTTGGTTTTTCTTATGCTTCAGGATATTATTTGTGCCATGGTGAGGTCAAGAAGTTTCTGGCCCTATTCTAAACTAAAATACACTGCTCTCTCCAGGATCCTATACTTCCTGCCCTGAAACTCACAAACTCCTACTTCAATCTTGATCCGATGTCAGCCATCCTCCTCCTAACTATCCTGAGGTCAAAACCTCTGTTCACATCAGGATCCTTCTCCTACAAGTTCCTGTTAAGGTATTGTTTCCAACAATACCTGACATATTGGCATCTCTATCACTACCAATTAAATTATATCCCTTATTAACCCGACTCTTTGCTATAAAATGATCTCAGTGCAAAGGACTTATGCCTGTCTCTGTCCAAGTCCTGCTTAGATTTGGCTTGTCCAACAGTTTTTTCCATCCTAAGGAGGTTGTACGTCTTCCACTGTTTCTTGTGACTTGTTCTTTAGATTTTAAGGCATGTAGATGATTTGTATGCCATTAAAATCTCCAACATTATAATAATACTTCCCCATCCGACTCCTAAAACAACAAGATATCAAATCAAGGCTCACTGATAGCTCAGGAATCTTGCATTTATTTGAAGATGAATTGATCTCTACCAGCCAGGCGAAGGAGAGACAGAGTTAGTTGGTAGCTTCAGCTTGGCATCCATTTGTTCATACAGTTTATAGAGCGGTGGCAGGAGGCTTTGGATGCCCTTTTTGTCATATCTCTGTGTTGATATTTGAATTTGTCTTTGTCTGTCAGGACTCCTAAATGTTTCCATAATACGGTTTTATTATAAGCAACGCTGGTCCGCGCTGAAAAATGAAGACGAAAAAACAACAAAAGTGGCCGCGGTGGTGAGCCGCCGAGAAAGCCGGACCACACACAACGTTTCGGAGAAGGACTTCAGAGTGGACATATTCGATTCATTGCAAACAAGGCAATTTCTGTGTATGCCTCTGTTTGCCTAAACAACAGTTACGGCAGTTGCTTATTTTTGGGTTAGTTGTTGTTAAATATTGAGCTTTTGTGCTCATCGTCTAAACATCTAGACGTTGCGTTGCACTTAAGTGACATCCTGCCTCGATGTTAGAATCCTAAATTCTATGTTTTTTTTTGTTTTTCTGTGTATAACAACAGGCAACAGGAAAGGTTAAACATATGATAGGGCCCATGATGTTCAGTGGTCAATTCCTGTAGTGCTGGTCCTGCATACAGTATGTGGTGTCCCAAGGTGGCATACAGGGCAAAAAGTGCAAAACGGCATGTTCATTATCAGATACAGCTCTTCCTCTTCTTCTTTGAGAGCTATACACATAGTTGCTGATCAATATCACCCTCCTTCTCTTAATTTGGTCTTTCATTATCGAGGCCTTGTTCAGAAGACGGATGCGCTATTAATATTAAATGAAGATGATGGGCCATGCAGGAGAGCTGCAGTCTCTCTCTCTCTCCTTCTCTCTAACACACACACACACACACAGGCCACAGGAGGAAGACTTCCCCACTAAATGAGACAGCATAAATCAAAGAGGCCATGCTGCTTGACAGGAAGGAACAAGAGGGGCGATCAGAGGAATTAAGGTCTTTAAGAGAGGAGGAGGAAAGCTGGGTTGTGCTGGATATACTCGCTTTGATGAGGTTGAAAGCAGCACTGTGGATATAGAATTAATTTTTTCTTGTAAGGAAGAGCTAAATTTATGAACCCGAAAGAATAACTTTTTTTGCGATGCACCTACTCACCCAAACTGGACCAATAAGTACAGGTGTTCCTATTAAAGTGTCCTCGGAGTTAACTATTAAGAAAACATAAATAGATATATGTTTTTTCCAAGCAATCTCTAACACACAATACTGTTTATAGTGAGAGTTTCTCCATCCTGAGTCTCTGTCAGTTCAGGTCAAGGTCAGGCCAGGAGTGACAGGGTGCTGTAGTGTGTGTGTTTGTGTGTGTGTGTGGGCACGGGAGACGGTGAAGGGGGACACCACGGGGCTCCGGTTGCTGGCCGCAGATCGATAGAGGAGAGGCGGGCGGCTGATAGCAGGGCCATCCGATGCACCGCACTGGGACTGGATGACATAAGCACCAGACTGCTAAGTGTCCCATTAGCAGGTCGGCGGTGTTGCGCGAAACACGTAAAGCTTGAAGGATGTCTGGGGCAAGAAGACAAGGATAACAACTCAAGGATGGAGGCAGACACTGTTTATACTACGACAAATATGTCACTCAAAATGTTAACACCGCTAATGGTGAAGTGATTAGCACTATCTCACTGGCATTAGCATGCAATTTTCTGTGTCAGTTTTCACTAGAGAACAATTTAGATGAATATAAGCAATAAAGTTCTTTTTTTTTTTTTTTTGCTTGTTTGTTTGTTTTACTTAGAGCTGTTAAGCTAGAAAATGTAAAGGTCAAAAGATTTCAGTATCCATTGCTGCAAATAACACACATCTATAACACTAATATGGTTAAGAACTAGCATTACCTCAGGGGCAGATTAAATGTTGCGTGTTTGCTAATATTTTACTTTGTTTTCAAATAATGATGAAGAAATGATATAGAATGTATATACAGTAATTTTTCTTTTTAAATATATTAACGTGGAATGTACAGAGAAGTTTTAGCATTAGCCTTCATTGCTAACTAGTTTTAGCCTTCATTGCTAAATTGCTAATAGTCTTGCAATGCTAACACAGTGACACTGTATTGCCATTTACCATCTTTACCTGTTTTCATGAATAATTTGCTGCTAATATGTACAGTTTCTTTGATAAGTAACACCTGAAAATGCTAATGGGGGCAACAGTGGAGTTGAAAACAAAAAAATTAATAAATAAAAATCATAACATACGTAACATGACATAAAGACCTCTAAAATTCTAAAGTTCTTGGAAGCTCTTTAAAGACCTTTAGTGTCTTTGTATGCTAAAAATATGATTATGTTACTGCTATCGTCAATCAATTCGCCATTAATAAAGATTTTATACTGTACATGCCCTTCTGTTCTAAAAAATACACCCAGATTGGACCAATAAATCATTAAGCGTGTAAGAAATAAAACTACAAAGTAACACAACATTAAAAATGTAGATTTTACCACATTTTCCATTTATATGTGAACAGTTTGATAACCAAATGTGATTTTCAGACTTTTACTCACTCATCATCTCATCTGTATCACTTGATCGTATATACAGGGTCACAGGCCTAGATCCTATCCCAGGAGAGTAAGCACATGTGGCTGTATAAACCCAGGATGGGTTGCCAATCTATCACAGGGTGCGAACGCACACACACACACACACACTCATTTGCACACTACTGGCAATTTGGAAATCCCAATTAACCTAATCTGCATGTCTTTGGACTGTGGGAGGAAACCAGAGTACCCGGAGGAAACCGCCCCCAATCACAGGGAGAACATGCAAACTGGCTGCACACAGACTTGAGGCGGGAATCGAGCCCAGACCCTGGAGGTACAAGGGGAAAGTGCTGACAACTAAGCCATCATGCCTAGGCTTTTATTCATTTTGAAAACGTATTATTCTTTGAAACACAAAACAAAACTTAAAACCTTATTCTAGAAAGTTTAAACTTCCATGTTTTGAGTAAAACAGATTTTCAAACAAAAGCCGACACAACGTGAAGAACCTGTTGCATCGCTTCATATTTATGTACCATAATAATATTTTATGTATGATAATAAATGTTTTGGTAAAACCTCCACAGGTTAATACACAGTACTCTGGTGAATGCCATGGTACCTATCTGGGCATGCATGGAGGCCAGTGGCATGGAGGCCAATGGTGATCACCATTGTATTTATTTCCATTGTACAACCATGGTAGGACCTCTGATCCGCACCCACACACAACGGGCAATTTTGGAATGCCAATTAGCCTAATCTGCATGTCTTTGGACTGTGGGAGGAAACCGGAGTACCCGGAGGAAACCCATCAATCACAGGGAGAACATGCAAACTCCATGCACACAAAACCCCAAAGCAGGAATCGAACCCGGACCCCGGAGGTACAAAGCGACAGCGCAAACCACTGAGCTACTGTTCCGCCAAGTGAGGTTTAATGTCGATTTATTTCATATTTTAATTCATTTACATGGCTTTTCAAAATGTTTTGATTATTTTTATAGGCAACTATGATTATAGTGTTGGAAATTGGTAATATTGGTAATATTTTTGGGTGGCTGGAACGGATTATCTGCGTTTACATTATTTCCTATGGGAAAATGTGTTTTGCAATATAAAATTTCACCTTAAGAACTTGCCTCTGGAACGGATTAAATCGGTATGCCGAGTTACCGCTGTACAGTAATCTTTAACAAAGTACAGTGATACTCCAGGGGCTACCAAGATATCCCCTGGAATGTCACAGTACCTACCCCGGTAGTCTATGAAGTCCTACGGTGCCTTCCATGGTTATGTCGGAGGTAACATGGTAACACTATGCTACAGTATATGATGGTATGTATTATAGTTTATCATAGAGCACTTTGGTACATACTGTAGTAAAAGTTTTTATGGGGTAAATCGTTCACATTTTCATAACCTTGTGGAAAATTTTTATTTTACTTTATTTTTCACTTGTGTAGAGTAGAGTCACTTATTTCAGCTATGCTACTGTAACTAGCCCTGTCAGTGGGATCTGCACCATGGCTAAATAGCACTTGAATCGAAAATGCTAATAATTCCAGCAGCGAATAAAACCTGGTTTTCTTTAGCTAATAATTTAATGTTAGTATTTTTTTCCTACAGGATGAAACCTGGTGTGTGAATCACACTGAACATTAAAATATATTACAGTATTAAGTCAAAAACATTATTTACCGTAACTAGCATTTTCAATTAGCTAGAAAATAAGTTAGCATGATCTCATTACCATTAATTCCTAGCGATCTCAGGATTGTAGAGCCGGTAATCACAAACCAAGTATGATGGGAAGCTCATTTTGATCGCTGTTTTTCTTGGCACAGAGTAAATTGTTTTAAGAATGATGATTCTCATGAGTGTGTGTGTGTGTGTACTTAAAAATAGCTATAAAAATAACAATATTTGCTCCAGGAGCTTGTTGTTATGCTGTTTAATAAAAAGCGCAGACCTTAAGGCTGTATGTAAATGGCTATTGATCCACATGAGGTGCAGAAATGAGGGATTAACACAGAAAGCCAACGCTCTCACACAGCATTATTAGTGAGATGTAAGCTTGCGTGCTGTTTACACAAGTGATGAAGCTCGTTTAAGGACAACTCTGAGTTCTTGTTTGTGCACACGTGTATTATTGTGTGTGTGTGTGTTGCAGCTCTATGACATGTTGGGTATGCATGTGTTTTCGTGACACGCAAGGCAGCAGATGACACCCTGCGGTCTGATTCCTAAACACGGAGATAAAACAAGCAGGGCCACACACACAGATGGGGAGAGAGAGAGAGCGAGAGAGAGAGCGGGAGACTCTGAATACAGCAATGGTTTGTCTGTCCACATCCAAAATCAGAAGATATGAGTCAAACCAGGACTTGTGATTAAATTTCTGGTGAATGATGGCGTAAAACTGAATGAAATTTACAGAAGACTCGGTAAGCAGATGCAGTTCAACTTCTGAATGTTTTAAAGAAGGCTGTACTGTATGTCCGTGAATGACGATTTTGGCAGAGGTTGCTCAGAGCCTACTGCAGTCATTCCCATGAACATTCATCAAGTAGAATACCTGATCCTTGAAAATCGATGGATAACTTGTTGAAAACTTGTGGAAGAGACGCATCTGTATGTGGGAACTGTACACACAATCATTCACCAACACCACTTGCAGATTACAGAAACTCAGATGGGAGTTATTGCCACATCCCTCAGTCCTGACCTCGCTTCAAGCCATTTCCACATGTTTAAAGGAGTTCCTGGGAGGCTGGCGTTTCAGACATGAAGCAGGCATTCTGATCCGCTTCCTGTAGCTGTGGACCAGAAGTTTAACTGGCAGAACATATTCTTTGGACGTCTCATGTGTATGACTCTCTTCAAGTCTTTCCATAGCATCTCTATTGGGTTGAGGTCTGGGCTCTGACTTGGCAAAAAGGCTCCAAAAGGTGGCTTTTGTTTTTCTTGTTCATTGTCTTGTTGCATCACCCAACTTCGGCAGAGTTTCAGCTACAGACATTCTCACATTATCCTAAAATAAATTTAATCATAGATCCTCTGAAAGCTCTTTTTGGTGAGGCATGGCTCACATACTGTAAGCGTATTGTTCATTCACAGAGCCAACTCGAAAAGTTTGAGTAATTTTTAACAATCAAAGTAGCTCAAGTCCACACCTCCAAACTCATTTTGTTAACAAGACATCAGGTATGTTAATACCTGACTCCAATAAGCTTTTTTTAGGTCATTAACTCACATATATACTAGCACTATGAGGTTTTTATGGTGGTTCTCGAATTTTTTTTTTGTGTTATTATTTTAAACACATTATATTTGTCAATACTCTTAGACTTAGATGAAGACCAGATCACATTTCATGACAAATGAATGCAGAAAAACTTTTGTGCCTTTGTTGGGTTTCTTCCAGGTACTCTGGTTTCCTCCCACAGTCCACTCAGATTAGGTTAATTGGCATTCTCAAATTGGCCGTAGTGTGTGTGCGTGTTTGTGTGTGTGTGTGTGTGTGTGTGTGTGTGTGTGCGTGTGTGTGTGCCCTGTGATGGATTGGCACCCTGTCCAGGTTGTACCCCACCTAGGGGTACACTCCTTGGATAGGATTCAGGCCCTGTACAGGATAAGCGATGAAGAAGATGATTGAATGAATGAATGAATGAATGAATAGAGCTTATTTCCCAAGGTTTCTTCTTTTTCTTCTTTTATTTTTTATTAGTATACTGTTTCAACCTATGATTTTTCCACTTTAAAATTTTATCTACAATCAGGACAGCCTGCATTTTAAATTTAACATTTAATGTTTTCCTGGGCTAATGATATAAAGTACAATACTCTCCCGTTATAGTGACAGTCGCAAGATGAAATGTTCTAAACTCCATATTGTATTGTACTAAATCTTTTTGCTCAACTCTAGGCTGTTCCGAACATTTTTATAGATGTTTAATAGATTATGTGTCCAGACGTAAAATGCATATTCATTGTGCAATATTTTCAAGAGAGCATGGTGGCTTAGTGGTTAGGACTGTTGCTTTACACCTCCAGGATTGGGACTCAAATCTCATCAGGCACCGGATGGGTTTCCTTCAGGAAAGGAAGGGAATGATGGAAGAAAGAATGACACAAATATTTGAAAAAGAAATTAAACCACATTACCATAGATGATGTGAGGAAAACCTTATGCAGAGTCAACCCTAGGAAGGCTTCTGGACCAGGCCACATTCCCGACAAAGTGCTAAGAGGATGTGCTGACCAGCTTGCAGATGTTCTCGCTGACATCTTCAACATCACTTTGAGCAGCACCATTGTACCCAGAAGCTTCAAGGTCAAAACCATCATTGCTGTCCCTAAGTCTTCAGTGTGGAACAGATCAGCACCAAACTAATTTCCGGGGTCCCCCAGGGCTGTGTGCTCAGTCCACTTCTGTTCACTCACGACTGTGGAACAACGCACAGCTCGAATCTCATCATCAAGATCACCTAAGACATGATTGTTGTGGGTCTCATCATTAAGCATGACAAGTCAGTGTACAGAGAGGAGGTGCAGCGGGTAAAGGGCTGGTGTAGGACCGACAACATGTCTCTGGATGTGGGCAGAACTAAAGAGATGGTTACTGACTTCAGAAGAGTATAGATAGACCACTCTCTGGTGTATATCAATGGAGAACATCAAGAGCATCATATTCCTTGACATTCACCTAAAGAAGATCCTCAACTGGTCCACAAACACAAGCGTCATTGCCAAGGAAGTGTGGCAGCATGTCTGCTTTTTAAGAAGGTTGAGAAAATCTCATCATCCTTCATCCATCCTAACTACATTCTACAAATGGATTTTCGAGAGACTTTTGAGAGACATCCTGAGCAGCTGTATCACTCCCTGGTTTGGGAACTGCACCGTCTGGGATCGCAAGATCCTGCAGAGCATAGGGAGGCCAGCTGAGAAGATAATCAAGGTCTCTCTTCCCTCCTTAACAGACATTTACACCAGACACTGTATCTGCAAAGCCACCAGCATTGAGGATGACCACACACACACACACACACACACACACACACACACACACACACACACACACACACACACACACACTTCTCCCTCCTGATGTCTGGAAAAAGGTACTGAAGCATTTGGGCCCACATAAGCAGACAGTGTATCAGTTTCTTCCTACAAGCCATCAGACCTAACATTCAGGAACTGGACCAACCCCCCCCACACACACACAAATTTACACATATCGTGCATTTCACTTCAGTTCCTGTCAGTATTATATTGCAATGTTTTCTTTGTTTGCCTTTTGGTAAGGACTACACTGTCCGTATCTGTGCTTGTGGTTTTGTTTTAGTAATGATTGTGTTGTCTTCCACGTTTGCACACATCCACATCACTGTGTAGTGTCAAATCTATACAGTGTATGGTTGAAATGATAATAAAAAGCCACTTGACTTGACTTGGTTAGTGGTCAAAAAGAGAGATTTGGTGCCAGGAGATGGAATCATGTCCCATCAATGGTGTATTCCAAAAATGTGGTCCACCATGACCAATAAACAGAATAAGTCAATAGAAAAGCGACAGACACAAATTGCATTTGTACAGTGGTACCTTGGCATACAGTACGAATGCCCGGCCTAAGAATTTTTGCTTTCAATTTGTACAAAAAATTTACCTCAGCATGTGAAGCATTTTCGGCATACGAGCAACCATTCCAGTCACGTGTACGTGTAGCTGATCAAAACTTGTTTGAGTCAGGAGAAAGCCAAGAAAAGAGAGTGTATTGTGTGTTGTTTGGCTTATTTTTTGCATTTTGTGCAAGATTTAGTAAAGACATACAGTATCACCATGGGTCCCAGGAATGTTAGCAAAGATGGCAGGAAGAAGAAAATGGAGACACTTTCAGTTTGATTTTTAAAGCAGCCGGTGCCAAGAGGAATCATAATCATTATGTCTGTTTATTTCATATTTTTCTTCATTTGCATGGCTTTCTCGAAAAGTTTTGAAAATTAGTAATATTGGTAATATTTTTGGGTGGCTGCAACGGATTATCAGCATTTATATTATTTTACATGTTAAAAAGGAATTTCACAACATGAAATCTCGTCTTAAGAACTCGTATTCCATTCGGGTGTCGGGCTAACGCTGTACTTTTTAAATAAATGGTGATATTTCATGCACAACCTTATTTTTATGGTCTCCGAGATGAGAACACTTATGAGATGGCTCGTGCTACCTGTCAATAATTTTATCTTACACCAGTGAAAAAGCTCAAAAGCCCAGCCTCCTTTGGTTCAGTTTTACTTGCTGGAAGGGTGTAATGAGGAAATGATTTTGGAATAATGTGAAACCTGGGGAAGGAGGGTGACTTTTTTTTTCTTCTCTTTCCCTCTCTCTTTTGCTAATAGAGGCATATGTTATGCAAACGATGGAAGGGAGAATGAATCAGGACAGGAAATGCTCTCTTGCTAAGGCCTGTGTGTGGCCAAGACTGAAGGCCATAAACAAAGCCTCTCTTTGTGACAGCTCTCTCTCTCTCTCACTCTCTCTTTCCCTCTCTCTCTCTCTCTCTCTCTCTTTTCCTCTCTCTCTCTCTCCCTCTCTCTCTCTCTCTCTCTCCCTCGCTCACACACACACACAAGCGCCCACACACACACACACACACACACACACACACACATGCGCGCACACACACACACACACACACACACACACACTCACACACACAGATTCCTCCGTCTCCCTCTCTTGCTCAAGGCTAGCATGCTGATCTGACATTAATAACAACATCATGGAAACATGCTGACCTCAGAGGGATGGTGCTGACTCTCGAATCACCTGGGAGGGCTCTCTCTCTCTCCTCTCTCTGTCTCTCTCTCTCTCGCTCATGCACACACACACACATACACACACACACACCAACACAGACACACACACACACACACACACACACTACTGTGCACACAAGCACATGTGTATTTACTGAATGTGACGGAGGGATGAAAGACATTTATGAACTCAATTAGAAATAATGCAGTAAAAAGCTGATCTGTTTAAAGTTATGCAACAAAGTGAGTAGAGGGTGCACAAGGCAAAATGAAGAAAATATATATATATTGAAAAAGAAGAACAATGAAAACAAGGCAGAAAAAAAGTTAAAGGAGGAAAGTGAGAGAAATAAGGAAAAAATAAGAAATACTAAAGAAAGAAAGTAAAGAAAGAAAGAAAGAAAACAGAAAAAAGCAAGAAAGGAAACATAAAAAAAGAAAGAAATTAGCACAAAGAAAAGAGAAAAAAAGGAAAATTAGGGGGAAAAAGAAAGGAAAATGAAGAAATAAAAAAGAAGGTGGACAAAGAATAGTTAGAATAGAAGTTGAGTTGAGAAAATTTTTAAACAAAAAAAAGAAGGAGGAATATTAAGAAACAAATGAAGAAAAAAGAGAATAGAATTCAGGAGAAAAGCTGAAGAAAGGAAGCGAGATAAATAAATAATGAAAGAAAAAATTTAATTGAGAAAAAAGGAAGGTAGACAAAGAATACTGATCGCATAAAATAAATGTTAAATACAAAGAGTAAAATATAAAAAAAAGAAGGAAAAAGAGAAAGAAATTAAAAATCAAAGGAGAACAATTAATAAAAATGTAATAAAAGAAACATTAGTTTGGAAGAGAAATCAGAGAAAGAACAGGGACAGACAGAAAGAGAATGTGATAAAGAGATAAAGCAAGAGAAAAAGAATGCGTCCGTATTCCACACCACACTCCATAGTGATCACGAGAGCATCAGAGCTCCATCAGTCTCTCTCTGGCATCCGTCCAACACAAACATCAGTTTCCAATATAAATTATAAAAGCATAAATGTACCCACGCTTCCCGCAAGCAGGATGGACTAACAAGAAAAAAAAAAAGAATGCAAATGAAAATAAATGCGAGGACAAAACAAATAGTAAAAGCATTATAGAGTGATAAACAAACAGAAGATGGTGGATCTGCCTGTGGCTCCGGAGCAGCGTGGAGCTCAGAAATAGCCCCGCAGCCTTTGATCAGCTCAGACAGATGTTCAGGAAGTCAGCCGCGACATCTCTGACCTCTCGGACCAGCAGATGAGTGCACGAAGGAGCGACTTGGACCTCGGCCACGGCTTGGAAGAACACTCAGAGTCCATAACGCTCTGCAAAAACATAACCGAGCAGTTCTTGGAAGATGAACAGAGAGATGATGGACTTGTTCAGCTCAGGCTATTTTAATCTGCTGTCCTGAGGGAGTCGCATCATGATCTGATCATCTTCTGTGTCTTTTCATTTTATACTAACATAATATCACAATGAATTTAAAATGTCCAATATTTTATCATTAATGCAGGCAGCGTTAATGGAAATAGACAGAAACTCTAACAGCAGGTGTGTGTATGTGTGTGTGTCAGGCCTAACAGAAGGTGAAATGAAGGTCACGAGACAAAATGAACATTTTACATGTCAATTAATTATTTATGTGTTAATAAATGAACAGGTGTATACCCAATAAATATACTATTTATACAAATTGCTAGATTATTACATATATTTTAAAAGAAATAAACATAAATAAACATCTTTTATTTATTTATTTTTTTTTTATTATCCATTTTTTAATTTGTGATGCAAAATAAATAAATAAATTAATTAATTAATTTATACAAATCATGCTAAAAAGTCTTTTTAGAGACAGGAGATACCAAGTGATTCCTGCTATAGAGACATTGTAAAAAATAAATAAATAAATAAATAAATAAATTCATTTCAATGAAATTAGATCATTTCTTATCGGCAGACACACATGGCTGTCTCAAACAAATCATTGTTTTGTTAAAATTTACTATATATTCTCCTTTTATATAATGTACACTATTACATTGTTTGCTGAATTTGGGATCTCTGATACAATTCAATATTTGCAAAAGAATTTTTTTTTTAGAAAATGCTACAACGTAAAAAATCGTTTTGTGTAAAAGAGACATGAGATATATGTTGTCTGCAGGAAGATAACAAAGCAGAAGACAATCAAGACTTGTCTAAGCTCTGTTAGAACCTTATAGGACCACAGACATACAGACAATTTGGTTGATGTCCAATCAGATCTTATTCGGTGCTGTCATACTGTACCAAAGTGAAACTAAACCTGGTAGAGGAGGAGGCTGATGATGCTGTTAATTTGCATTTTTTGTGTTGTTAAGAAAGTTTCTCATGATCTTCAACTATCTTGTCATTAAAAAGTTTTTGTGTGCAACAAAACTCAGAACTTGTTTTCCTTGATCAAACTTGCTGCCAGTACTTTCTGTCTGACTCACTGTAAAATCACAAACAAGACATGAGTTTGCTATATATAGTTGTTTTATTAAAACTTACCTAATTTAACCTTATTGATCCCAAACTGCATAAACACAACTACACACCTACAGGATGATTTATTCATTGGTACTTACTGTAAGAGTACGAGGTGGAATTATGGCATTTTGCAAAATCATACAATATTCATACTAATACAATCCAAAATAATTGATGTAAAACATTGGGATTTGTACTTTTTAATGCACAAAATATTTCCTAACAGCTTGTATTTCCATCATTAAGTTTTTCTCAAATCTCCCAAACTGGAGATATCTCATTTTGCTGTCAAACTCTTCATACAGTATAAACCTTATTATTCGGTGCTATTCTGACTCAGATGCCATGTAGAAAATAAAACAAAAACTTTGGGAAGTGCCATTATAGGAATACTGTCAGTGACAAGGTAGTCTAAAAAAAAAAAAAAAATTCAATTCAATTTATAGTTACAATTGATGTTGTTCATAAGGCAAGTTACTCCCTGTTCTCACGTATGTCATACACTGGAGACTCCTTCCATAAATACAATTTTAATTGTCTTTCATGCTTATTCTTCACACCAGCAGTGATGTTTAGTCAAATTTCAGAGCCATCACACTCTCTTACCTTCAGCTCTGTTCTCTGTAATGTAATGAAAACTGACACCTTTTTAAATTCCATACGTGGTCGAAACCGCTGCGTATGAGGGTGTTCTTTTTTTCACCCCATCCTCCCCACGATGTGACAGAAATAATTGATAGGGCTCGCAGTGTCCTGTGTCTGTCTCTTACCACCCACAACTGCTATAATTCACTCAGGCATTATGATGCTGCTTATTGTACAGAGTGATGTAGCAGCTTGCTGTCAATGCGCGATGGTGCGACCGTGAAATCGACACCGTGCTGCTGGGAACGTGCCAACATGCTTCTTCAAACGCTCACTGTGTGACACACCATATTTACCAGATTATGAGTCAATATAAATCATTGCTGAGGGATAAAAATGAATAGATGTGTCGCTTTGTTGTGTAAGCTATTAAAAACTTGTACTGTTGTAGGCGGTGCAGCTTATGAAAAATAAGCTGCTACTACCGTACTGTATGTAGTAGAATGAGAACATGAAGATAAACCAGTGTTGCACCGCAGATGACCTTACTGGTGTATTTAATGGTTGTGTTTTTGTATTGCCAGTGTTATTATAGTTGTGTATGATCAACAAGAGTTTGTGTTTTCTTTTCTTTTTCTATGAATGCACAAATGATACACCAACGAGTTGAAGTAGAAGCTTGGCCTTGAAAAGTGTCTGATGATATTCTTGGCTTGCTATTGTTTTATTTAGATTCAGTCTTAACTTCCTTAGACTTGATCTTAACTTGATCTTGCCTAGTTGATCATGGTGGTCTTGAGTATTTCTTTCGTCCGAAACATGGTACTGGTGCTAAAAAGTGAATTTTCAGATAGGATCATATAACACCATTTTTCATAATACTTCTTAATGCCTCTTAATGCTTCCTATCTCCCAATTCATGCTTAATTGTTTGTAAACATGCATACACATTTATATTTTTATCAGATAAAAAGAAACACATTTGCTAAATATAATTTCATATCCTTTTATGTAGTGTCCGTAACTTTTTCGAATTTAAATCTTTCAGTGATCTTAACTGTCATTCAGATGAAACTTGGCCAATTTAGATTCCACATGAAAAGACATTAACCTGAAAAACTGTATTATTCTAAAATACAAAATTGTTAATATATATTGCAACATGAATTTGACAGGGTTACAGACACTACAGATTTTTTTTGGCTTTGAATGCTTTAAATTCAAGCTACAGTTTTTACAGGTCATATGCTTCTAGAAGCTTACACTAATTTTAGAATCAATACTCTTAATGGAATATGAATAATTTGCATTTTATTTATTATTGTTTGAAGCGAGACAATATAAAGCTGAAAAATGCCCATTTTTGGGACACATATAAAATCATCTCTCTAAAACGGCTGAAGTTAGCAACCTGAAATTTTAGGAAAGCAAATTTGGTCACTTCCATGTTGCATAAACTTCATATATAACATATGTATAACATGAAAAAAAAAAAACAGCACCATTACTTTCTTTTGGCCGTTTGTCTATATTATAGTATTATTAGTATATTAAACCTTGAAAATGTCCATGAGCTAATGTTGGTGGTTAATGCTGAAACATTATTTTATAGCTTTCATTTGTCCAATCACTGTTGCCATGATACAGTATTTAACACTACTGTGTCAGAGCTGAGCTAACAGCACTGAAAATGTACAACATGTCAGATTACCGTAACCTCTGAAGTAAAAGGCGTACCGTATAACCCTTAATAAAGAGGCATGCCGCCTCCGAGTGGCGCAGTGGTGAAGTGCTCGCTCTAGCATCTGGAGATCGCTGGTTCGATCCCCGGGTGATGCTGTAACCTCTCGCAGCCGGAGGTTTAGAGAGAGCTGATTGGCCGAG
>JAQMYJ010000018.1:4044358-4078719 GCA_030014305.1 Clarias laeviceps | reverse complement strand
TAGTAGAAGCTTAATGTGGGAGCCCCCTAGTGACTGGGAGGAATTGGACACGACTAAATTAGGGAGAAAAATCGGGGGGAAAATCCAAAAAAATAGTGCATGTGCATCATTATAAACTGACGAAATATTGTACTTAAACTTCCATTTAGTTGATAATTACTAGTAAATTCTACAGAAATAATTTTAATATCTGACTTTCTGACATAATACATGATACATGATGACTTTCATCATGACTTTCTGACATCATACATGATACATGATACATGTACATGATATGTAAAATGACCTTTTGCTAGTCATCAACAGTCATCACTGCAGCAGTTTTACCATCTTCAAAAAATTCCTCACTAAAATGTGCACATAGAACTCACGCAAACACACACACACACACACACACAAACACACACACACACATGCTTTCTCTCCTAGCGTTCCTCATGTTGCTAAAGAGCTGCATTGTGCACAGAGCTGTCAACATTCCCATGAGCAGCCTGCAACCACCCCCCCCTTCCAAAACACACACACACACACACACACACACTCACACACACACACACACACACACACACACACCCCTGGGGGGTTAAAATTGATTGTAAGTACTGAATTATTCAGTCCCGGTCCTCGGCCGTTTAAGTGAGTTTCTTTGGTTACATTCAGAATCGCTTTCATAGCAAAACACGGGAAGCTTATCCCCCCCGCAGGCCCCGGCGGACAGAGCTGCATCTCTCATCAACCGCACGGCCCGAGAGCAGAGGGAGAAACCGAGAGAAACAAACACCGCAACGCAAAGACATATGCAGACAATGACGAGAGCGAGCGTTTATATGTGAAGGAAAGCCGCTGACTGAAGGCCGTGATGCTGCCGTGACATGAGCGAATGCGAAGCACGAGAGCAGACACATTGGAAAGGCGCGAGCGGAAAGGCCATCTTGAAGACAATGGCTGAAATTGACAGTGGCTTCACTTGTGGCTACTTCAGAGGCACTTTATGACAACCTCAGACTCGACGGCTAACACGCCACAGCTGCAGCTGTCACATGGAAGTTTAACTCGGGAGAATAGAGTGCATCCATATGCTAACTGTTTACACTCAAACTTCTCTTATGTACTGCTTTAATTAAAACTTAGGATGTGTTTTTAGTCCACGATTTGAAAGACAATTTACAGCAATAATAATAATAATAATAATAATAATAATAATAAAGCCATTTGTGCAAACTTATGAAGACCAGTAAACATCTGTGTGAAATAAGAACTTTTATATATATTTTTTTATATTAGCTGCCTAATATTATTAACTTAATGTTAGTTAGTATTAGTATTTTACATTAAAACGTATTTAGCTAACTTGGTAGAAGTGTTTAGAACTGAACAGGATTACGCTCATAAAAAATTAGTTCTGTACCGTCTTTGGAGAAGAAAAAAAAAATCTGAATTCTAAAGAAGTGAGAATTCTGAGATTAACAAAAAGAAAGAAATAAGTCAGAATTTTGAGAATTCAGAAATTTGAGAAAAAAATATATAATTCTAGGCAAAAAGAGAATTTTGACTTTTTTCTCAGAATTCTGAATTCTGTAGAAGTACATCAGAATTCTGATATTAAATTAGAAATTCTGAGCTTAAAGTCAGAAATCTGAGAAAAACTTTGATATTAAAGGATTAAGATATTAAATTTTTTAATTAAATTCATAATTCTATGAAAAAGTCAGAATTCTGAGGGAAAAAGTCTTTAAAAGTCAATTTTAAGAAAAACTCAAAATCTTAAAATTAAAGTCAGAACTCTGATGTTTAAGTTTTAATATATTAAATTCTAAGATTACATTTATAATTCTAAATCTGACTTAAAAAAAAAGTCAGAACTCTCTCTCTGTCACACTTTTTTGTATGGTGGCTTTTTTTTCTGTAGGTTACGTACAATATCTGGATAGTTTAACTAATTTTGCTAGATTGTGCTATGAATGTGCTATTAAGAATGCAAATGTATGAGGGATATATATACTGTATATACATAATTTGACACAGTTACATTAGTTTAGTTTACAATTACATTAGTTTATTCAGAAGTACAGTCTGCTACAGTACTTGCAAGTGTTCTGAGGCTGAACAGTCCTCTGCACTGAAATAAATCCAGAGTATTGAGCAATCACCATATTTCTAAATAACGGCTAAAGACCATATTACAGCTCCTCATCAACGTCATTTTTCTTCTGGCATAAGACATCATCTCAGGCAGGTCGAGGGCAACATTTGTTTGTCTTATTTAAAGATCATTAAAATATGCCCTCGATCATAATGCTGGGTAGACTTACAAATAAAATGGTCAGCAGTTCAATAAAACTAATTAAATGTAAATGCCATGGTTTACTGCCGCATAGATCTGTTAATACAATTCAGTCATGGTCCAATTACAGAAAATCTCGATGACCTCACGGCCTGTAATAAATTTACCTCAAATGCTACAGAGAGAGCGCGAGCAAGATAAAGTGAGAGAGAGAAAGAGAGAGAGAGAGAGAGAGAGAGAGAGAGAAGTAGCTATGACACTGCGGCAATAGGAAACCCAAAGCCAGCATCCGAGCATCTTGGGGCCCGGGCTATCATGAAATGACCCGTTTGAAATTTTAATTCTCTGATCACATTAAGTGCTTTGGGAAGAGAGCAAAATCTGAAGCGAAGATCTTGCTGGTGTCATCTCCTGTTCTCGAGGAGAGATAAAGAAGGTGCTTGTGCCGAGGGACGCTTTATTCCTGAGCATCGCAGAGGCTTAAATTACCCCGCAGGGTACGATGATGGGTCTGACAGTTCGTCTCATCGGCTGAACATGCTTCTGTCTGTCACACTCATGACAGACACCTGTGAGTGGCTGACATCTCCCGATCTGCACAGAGCTCCAGCGATGCTCTCAGGTTACACATCAAAACAAAGAGATTGTACATCTTATTTGCCATATTAAATATGTAATCTAATGTCAAAAGGCGTCATATGAAAAGAACAGTATAAGTACACCATCCCTCCCTCCGGTCTTAACGCCTATGACCTCATAACCAATTACAAGTGTTTTATTGGATGGCTGGTCAGACGAATGCTGGGTGCATTATGGAAATTACTTCTCATGCATTCAACAGCGTCAATTACTGCTTAACCTCTTGACATTCAAGTGGCAGGCCAACAAAAGGACATACTTTTAGCATTATCCTTTGCGTCTTGAGAGCAGAATGACTCATAGTATTAAACATGTGATTCATTCAGAAGGTAGCTGCATGCAGTTACATTTCTGGGGAGGTACACGACAGTCCACGGTGAAGAGACCTACAGCCTAACCAGTTTAGCATGGCTGTTTTGCACCTCAAGGGTTTGGAGGTTTGAATCTCACCTCTGGTCTTTCTGCTTGGAGTTTGCATGTTCTCCCTGTGCTTGGTGGCTTTCTTCTGATTGCCGTATCCAAATTGCCTGTAGCGTATGATTCGGTGGGTGAGTGTTAGTGTCCTGTGATGGGTTGGCATTAGGGTCAAAGTAGAACTGGAGCCTACTGAGCCTAACACAGAGCAGTGGCTGGGAATAAACCCTAGATGGGAAGCCCATCCAGATATACTGTACACATTAACATCTAGAGGCAATGGGAAATGGACAATCTGGAGGAAAACCATGCAAGCACAGGAACAACATACAAAACTTACAGATATCTATCCAGAAACGTAGGTAAAGTCAGGATCAAACCAGGGACCATGAAGCTGTATGGCAGCAATGCTATTTTTTCAACCACAATACCAGACTCAAAATAACTGTCCATTGATGCACTCTGATTAGTCCTATTGGTGAACAGAATTATGGTACTGTATTGTCTATACAAAGAAGGATGTATGTTGGACAATTATTTTTCAAACAGTTTGGTTCTTTTATCATCTCATGATTGCTGCCCTACTTATACTACTGATTGGTTTAAAACTAACACCCGCCTCTAATTGACTCACACTAGCCATCTACTATGAACCAGTTGTTTACACTGACATCATGTATTTCACAGAATGGCAATTCTAAAACAAAAAAAACGAAAAAGCCAGAAGCTATGTTGTAATAAAGAATGAGCATCTAATTAGTCCTTGTCTTCTCCCGTTTCAGCTGGAAGGAGATTAAATGTGCTGTTTGTGTAGCAGGATTACATAAATAGTCCTCAGCGAGGAGAAATGGTCATCCCCTCCTGCAGAGAGGACTACATGGGAAGATGCAAGCCAGCGGCTCCAGCCAGAGGCCACACATGGAGTCCGCCATGACACCAGGGTTAAAATGAACACCGTGGCTGTTTTGGGCTGTTTTATTATTTCTTTCTGTGGCCTCTGACTTTGGTAAAGAGGGAATATTTGGGAGGCTGCACTGACATCCAGCTATGAGCTAGATCTCTGGTCTTAAAATGGCATCATGGGAATGGCATGGTTCAGATCATTTTATGGCCACAAAGCTATGAGATGATTTTAAAGAACTTGGTGAGATACTGTGTGACCTTTTGGTTCTTGGTTTGGAAATCAAACTTGACATCTTGAGGGCTGTGCTTAAAAGATCTGATTTGGTCTGAATAGAGAATCCTTTTTGAGATAGGTCATCTAGGCTTGGTGTAACATGATGGCCAGAGGCAGGCAGGCATAATTGTAGAGGTTGTGTATTTGGACCTTTCTCATAATTAATGGTACAAGAAACAAAAATGCTAGAAATAGTCGTGTATCAATTCCAGTTTAAGAACGCCAAAGATTTACTCACCCACTCATCACTCATTCTCTATACCACTTATTCTTTACAGGGTCATGGGGGGCCTGTAGCCTATCCCAGGGTACACCCTGAATGGGGTGCCAATCCATTGGAGGACACAAGAACACACACTACAAGCTATTTGGAAATGCCAATTTGCCCACTCTGCATGTCTCATCAATGATTTGTACTTGAAGTCTTCTGTGTCATATACTGAATATTAATTAATTTCACATAGAACCATTGTATGGAAATTACATCCAACCATCCATTTAGGAACCTCTATAGTCTAACTAGGGACTGTGAAGGCCAATTATGACCATTGTATTTATTCCCATTTTTACAACCATGGTACTACCTCTGGGCAACATTCACACGCTCATTCACACACTAATCTGTATGTCTTCGGTCTGTGGTAGGAAACTGGAGTACCTGGAGGAAAACCCACCAAACACTGGGAGAACATGCAAACTCCATGCACACATAGGCCGGAATCCAGCCCGGACTCTGGAGGTGCAAGGCAACAGTGCTAACCACTAAGCCACTGTGTCACCTGTATGAAAATTATATTGCAGTATTGCTAAATTAAAGCATATAATTTCACCTCAAAGGTAAAGTCCAATACCAAATGACAACCCTGAAGTCTTCATGCAAAAGGTCCAGTAGTTGTCTTTTGGAAATGTTATTTAATTCTGTAACAGTTGTTGATATTGGACAGATTTGTACAGATTTGCTTTTTGCCAGCATGTAACATTTGTAGTTTGAGTGTGATATGATGAAACGTACAGGATTGCCAACACTCTCCATCTCATAGCGGAGATAGCAGCAAAAATAAATGCTATTGGATCAGCAAGGCTTTCGTGCAGAGCAAGCTAATCCCAAACATTAAAAACTGGATACGATATTTGTAGAACGTATAAATGTTTACCTGAACCACAATAAGAGAGTTAAATTTGATGATTGGTTGTGGAACAGGGTTGTAAATCAAGATTAGATGGAAAATTTTGTTTCTTTACTGGCACTGGCAGACTATGTGAGTTGAAATGTCCTAAAAAGTGCCAAATATTAAGCTGGTGATACATCTGGAGATCCAAACACCTGTCCTGTGTCTGGATCTCGGTCTGTTTACAGCACTATAATATTAATCGTAAATGATAAATGTTAATCAAATATAATCTCCGTGGAATGGATTAAGGTAAATAATGTTCGGTGTGCTGCGTGGTAAAGCAGAGCAGAGCTCAGGGAAAACGTCCCATGTTCGAGCAAGAGTTTGTAACAAGCAGCTAAAAAGATTACAGTAAATCCATTTCATGCGTTCTTGAATTTTAATTATTATGTAAATGTACAGTAAGAGCAGGCGAACAGATCGCTCAAGCATGAGAGTTTGTTATCGGAGCACGTAATTATCCTGGTGGACAAGGAGAAAGGAGGAGAACTTAATTAAAGGAATAAAAGAATACAAAAAAAAATCAATGTCTTGCGGTTTCACACACCTCGGTTCCATTGAAAAGCCACGGAGAATGTAAAGTAAAGACAAAAAGAAAAAGAACACAAATGAAGATGTGCAACCAAAAAGAAATAAAAGTAAAAAATAATAATAATTTATTATTTAAAACAGTCTGATTTATGATCTTTACAGATGAAAAGGAAAAAAAAAAGAATGTAAGAATCGAAGAATTTGAAGGAGAATGAGAGAAAGTTGAAAGAAATGAACAAAAGAAAAAAAGATAAATAGATAAAAAAAAGGTAGATGAGGTAAAAAAAAGAATGAAACGCAATGATAGACTAAAAGGGAAAAAAAGGCAGAATTTTCTTTTTTAACAGTTCATGATTCTGAAATACGGGGCGTGAAAATGAGTAAGAAAAAAAAGTGAGAGTGTGAAGAAAAGAGAAATGGATAGAAACAAAAACCTAAGAGAGAGAAGGAAAGATGACAATAGGTAATTGAGCCTGGATAAAGTATATGAATAGATAAAAAGAAAGAGAATAAGAGACTGAAAGAATAAGAATGGGAGGAGAAAGAGAAATATTAAGAAAAGAAATAAAAAAGGGGATTAAAAATAGAGAAAGATACTGTAAGTAAAGCAAGAGTGAAATCAATGTTATAATAAGTACATGAAAAGATAAGAAAAGAAGAAATAAGATACTGAAGGACAGAATGAGAATGACGGACACAAAAAGAGCAAGAGAACAAAAGAGTGAAAAAGACAAAAAGAAATGATAAAGTAGGAACAGAAAAAAGAGGGAGGGAAAAGAGATAGACAGGTGTAAAATGCAATGAAATGAAAGACAGAGAGGAAAAGGGAGAGAGAGAGATAGAGAGAGAGAGAGAGAAGATAAAATAAAATAGGGAAACAAAAAACAATAGAGGGAAGATAGAGGTAGGGAAAATGAGAGACAGATGAAGACAGTAAGACAGTATGAGACAAGGAAAGGGAGATGGATGAGAATAAGTTAAATAAAAAAAAGAGCAGACAGTGTCAAAGGGAAAATGAGAGCACAAAGAAATGGAGTTGGAGTGAATTGATAATGAGAGAAAAAGTGAAACCATGAAAGAGACAGAAAAGTCAACACCTTCTAACCAGCCAGGTTCGAGAATTCAACAGCACTGTGTGTAAAAGCAGCATTTGTATTGACGATGTATGTGTGTGTATCTGTGTGGAAAGTGTGTGTGAGCGTAAAGTGCATAGAATTGCATGTGGGATCATGTTAGCCTTCTGTCTCTCTCTCTCTCTCTCTCTCTCTCTCTCTCTCTCTCTCTCCTGTGGCACTGGGAAACAAGCATAAATCTTCTTCAACAATCTATTTTCCATCATACTTATTCACAGGGGACGTCTCAAAGTGGTCTTTACCCTTTCTGTCAATGGCTGCCCTCATCCATCAGTTTCATAGAGAATTATACCTCAGATCGATGGGGTTCGCGACCGCTGAGCATTTGTTGGGCCCTCGTGAATGACTCGCCGCCTACAAGGAGGGTTCACTTCACCTAGTGCACTTTTCACCAACCTCTCACTCCAAGCTAGGGCTTTCATCACTTACATAACATCACTTCTTAGCTTTAATATCCTAATTAATATAATAACAATACAATAGGAGCTGATTCCAGATCAAATGTACAGTATGGATTGATATAAATCTTCATATACTGTATTATTAAAGCACTAAAGAAATACAGTATCTGCAGTACTGTGCTGTTTTTATGGACGTGTAAAGAAATTATATAAAGTTGAAACCTTTAAAGTAATAAGCTACATTTTCAATAAATAAAAATACTACTACAAAGAGTAAATATTTGGCGTAAATTTTTTTTATTTATTATATTTTTAAATGCATCAGTATATTTTGTGAAATTTTTTAGGAAGTTATTAAGTTATTATTAGTTTTATTGTTTTTACAGTAAAACTGTATTGCTTGACAGTTAGTAATGAGCGAGTAATCTGATTGGACGAGAGGCATTCCACAAGTGATGGTGATAGAATGTAACAGCACTGGGATGTTTAACTATACAGTATATATCACACCACATCACAGGTGTTCTAACAATTGTTGATTGTTAACTGTCAGTCACCAGCATGGGTGAAAGGAATTATAAAAAGTAAAAAAGTATATTTTAATATTACCTTTCCTTTTATATTAATCATAAAATACTCATTAAAGAATAAGATACTTGAGGGTTTGCATATTAATTAATGCAATATGTATTTTGACCATTTTTATTGCTGAAAAAAGTTAGTTTCTGTTATCACTCATGTTACAGAAGCTATAAGCACTCGTCCCACTGCCAGCTTCTCAGCTTGTCACATTACCATGAAACCAGAAACTTGAGCTTAGAACTTTAGAGCTATAGAACTTTTGGTTGAACAAAGCTCTAGTACTGGAGACTCCTTCCAAAATTTCTCACAGAAAATGTCATTCTATCTATATACAGTAAATAAATGTTTTTTTTTTTTATGTACATTGGTCAGAACTCACTGGTTCAATTATATCTTTACATTTCATACATTGGAGGACCTAAAACTAATCTCAGAAAAAATTCTGTCTGTATGTCTGTATGTCTGTCCAGCCAGATTTTGTCACAGCATCACACAAAACTGTCTGGACAAAATTTTATGAAACTTTTGCAGTACTTAGGTATCTGCCTGAAGTTAACATTTAATAAAAAAAAAGGGAAATAAAAATGTTGAATAAAAGCGATGTTATGAAAAGTTATATGCTGGATTTAATGATCTACTTTAAAATAAAATACTAATAAGCTACTTGTGAATGTAAACAAACGTTAATATGAACAAAGACCTACACCGATAGATATTAATTAAAATAGCTAAACTGACATACTGAAATACAGTACATGGCATACTTGGCTTTACAGTGTTTGGCATGTGCGTTTGGCGTGACTTTTCCTTTTATGTGATCATGATCTTCCATCTTTGTCCTGCTCACTTATTGCTTGTGGAGTTTTGACCTATTGATCGATGTATCGGCAGGAAACATACGCTTTAAAACCTTCATTGTACGAACAATAGCTCAGGAATGGATTTATGTATTATAAAACACAGTGGGATTGTTATATTCTCAAATATAATAAAGACAATTAAATGTAATAATGTTTAGTGTTAAAAAATAAGTGTTTTGCTGGTGGCTTATGGATGTGAACACTGAAAAGATGTTGAATTAATTAATGGGAGAGGAAAGATTAACATGTGAAGGAATTCCATGTATGGAAAGTATCCATTTATATCCTACGTTCGCACATAATAAAAATTTACTGTAGATAGATAGATAGATAGATAGACTTATTAAAAAAGCATTGGAGATAATAATGCAATGAATGCAACGGTTTTCCATTTGTACCACAGTACTTTTAAATTCCGAAGTTAAACTCTAGATTTGCTTAAAATTTATGGAAGGAGTCTCCAATATCAATGCCTTACAGGAAATATTTTTCCGGAAATTATTTTAGTTAAAGTTTGTTCTTTCTCATGACATGACATTACTTTTAACTTAAGACATTATAGAGAAATTTTTTTTATAGAATTAGAAAACTTATATACGGTATTCGCCAAAATATACAGTACTGAAACTCGTGCATCTTGGACACACATATGCATTTGCCGACGGGGCATGACTCCAGCTGTAGGTGTTCCCAGTAGTGAAAAGGAAGTTGTGTTGTGAAGTTGTTGTTGGAAATGGGTCTCTCGATGGAGGAGAAAGTATTCATAGTTGAGTATTATTTCCGCTCATACGGAAGCGGCCATGAACGGGGACCGAGTGTGAAAAACGTGGCAGAACAATTCACCTTCTCATACCCGTCCCATTCCCCCGATCTTACACCGCCTGATGCCTTATTGTGGGGAAGGAGAGTGTTAAGGGAAAGTGTGTTCAACTGTGAAGAACTGTGTCTGCATTATGCGATCAAATCGTCTCCTTTTGCAGGAGTCTGCAGCGACCTTTGTTCGGGAAATCTGGGTTGAGAATCTGTGTGAACGATATGAACACTGTCTACACTGAGGCAGTGCACACACACTTTAAACACTTACTGTACATTATGAATATCGTGGTACTGTAAATCAACACGCTGATAGTGTGTCTGCTACAGTAGTTTCTTTTAGGAGAAATAAACTTAAAGATGACAAGAAGATAATATTGTTCATCTTTTCATTTTGGTACTGTCGATTTTTGCGCATACTGTACTTGAGAACGATGACGATGACTCATATATTGTATTTTTATGTATATTTTATATGTATTATTTTTTATATTATTACATATTAATATTAAATTAATATTAATATTTAATGTTATTAAATATTACATATTTTATAGTATTATTTTATATTTATTATATTTATATTTTGTTTCTTGTTTATAAGTTCCTTAATGAGGTGTATATATTTCTATGAACAAAAATAAAATAATAAACAAACAAACATTAAATAAATAAATATCCATACAATTCTATCTTCATTAAACTCCCTTGTTCAAAAATTTACTTATAGAATTTTTTTTTACATAAAAATGTAAAATATCTTGAATGTACAAGCCTTAATGAGCTATACATTTATTTATTTATTTATTTATTAATAACTGTCAAAACTCTTATATCCCATTTCTCAAAACACTTTTTTACCCACAGAGAATATTAAGGTATTATAAAACTAAGGTCACATGATACATGAAAAAAGTGTGACCTCAGACATGGCCTGAGTGCAACCAAGGTCCTGAAGCATGCACACCGTTGATCTTGTCATCTCATCTTATCTGAAAGGAAAATGACGTGATCGAGCCCTCTTTAGGAGCATTATGGAATATTTAGCAATACCATTAAACACCCTGTAACAAAGCACAGGCTCGGTAATGGAGGCATGACGAGAGAAGGCACAATGCATAATTGCACCTGCTGAAACATTGATGAATGAAATTAAAGGGGCGTGGGGATCAAATTCATAAATCAAATTACAGTACCTTTTACACCGGGCGTGCTTAAACGCTCAAGCACTCTTTAGCAAACAAGCTTTTCATCCGGCGAGACTCTGAGTAAATTAAGTAGGCATAATTATTCGTGCCTTCTCACTCCGGCATTGTCTGCGATGAATTTTTTACCGTGCCGACCATTAGCTACAAACTAGTGCCAGTTAAGCCTCAGCAAAACTGAATTATTAAATCTGTCAGCCAATATCCCATTACCGCCTACTTATGAATACTTGATTTTATTTTGTATAATTGACAAGGCCCGTGACTTCAGGAGGCCCAGAGATGGATTGATATGTGCTCTGGCCTTCACAATAGGCAGCACACGCATCCCGTAAATTAAAGCCGGAGGTCGGATGGGGTGTCGTTAGCCGCATATCACATGACCTGTCATAAACGGCTAATATAGAGGCTTGTAATATTAGTCAGCGGGTCTACAATGGTGACATTCTGTGCATCACAATGGAGGAAATATTATTGTGCTGGCTGATAAAGGCCTGGTCAGAGCGAAAGGAGATGTGATACTGAAAAGTCGAAGCAGGATCTTAATATTTCAGGAGCTTAAAAAAAAAACCCTGCAGTGAACACGTATATGACAAATCCTCAATACAAATCCAGTGCATGGAGAAATTTATATGTTATAAAGTGTTGATTAAAAAAAGGGTACAAATGCATGGTATGAACACACTTTTTTTTTTTTATCTGACTTTATGCATGTCTGTTTTTTCTCCTCCCATTCACACACTTAAAACATTAAGACCTCAACCTTTTGCTCAGTCCATGAGGCTTTATTGGCATGTTCTCTAGATTGATGAAAATGACTTCCAAAGCATTTATTTCTCCTAATACCACTGAAAGAAGAGTGTGCACTCAGGAGATATTTGATCTGAATTAGGGCAACTGATGAAGCAATTGATTAATTGGAATTTAAGCCATCAGTCACCGGAGCCATCAGCAGCATCATTTACATTCCAAACAATCAGCTGATTGGCCAATAAGGAGGCGCGGTATTAATACACGACCATCAATGTGATACCGCCGAGCCGCCAACGCTCCTTATTGACGAGCACAATGACGGCTTTTAATCCCTGCTTGATCAAATTGCATACATTTCAGGATTTCCACACAGATTCGATACATCTTATGAATCTTTAATCTTGCCTGAACGGCTCTGTGGGTCTGTGGGTCACGTTAGTTGAACAAATTTGTCAGAAAGAAAAAAAATTAGCTTGGATTTGAAGACCTTTGAGGCGGAATGCAGGGCTTGTATGCTGTCTTTTGTTGCTGTCTTGACTGATGTACGATATCAATTTACTCACCAGCATAACAATGGCTGACAGTTGATACTAAATAAAGCATATTCAACAATGAAAAGGAAATAAGCAGAAATGAAGACAATAGCTGTGAGTGTTAATGGAAGTTTCCCAGAAGTCTTAGCAAAGTTGGCCCTGATCCTAAGATTAATGTTTAAACTTTTCTAGCATAAAATGAAATCTAGCTTAGACAGAAAAAATAATCCAATGCATAAAACATAACTAATACAATATATTAAGTTCTTGATACATGTTGATTGCATGTTGAAAAATTGAAAAATTTATATTGCTGTCTTTCTTTCTCTTGCTTGCAGAACAAAGCAGTTTCTTGTAATGAGATCTACCAGCCACTTCGATGTGCTTACAGTTGGTGCCTTTTTTTTTTTTTACTGACTCCTGTGCAAGCTGGCCTAGAAGAGTCATGTTCACTCTCTGAATGACTGACTGACACCCCGGTGTTAAAACATGCATGGATGGAGTTGCTTGAGATGAGACTTGTACATCAGGACTGGAAAAGATGTACTGTAGGAGTGGGCAGTTTCTGTGTTTCTGTACAGTAGTTGGACCAAATTTTGGTGGGAGCAGGTGGGTTTGATCAAACATTCTGCATGTGGGTGGGATTGGTCAAACTTTTCATGGGAGTGGGCAGGCAAAATTTTAGCATTAAAAATAATAGCATTAAGATTTGGCCAAACCTTCTGTGGGGAAGAGTTGGACTGGTCAAACTTTTGTGGGAGAGGGTGGGAAACAAATTTTTTTGGAGATGCAGAGAACTGGTCAAACATTGTATGGAAGCAGGTGGTGTTGGACAAACTTTTTTTGAAAGCAAGTGGGATAATCAAACCTCTGATGTAGCGAGTGGGATAAGTCAAATATTCTGTTGGAGTGAGTGGGATTCTACAAACATTCTGTGGGAGAGAGTAGGCAAAGTTTCCGTGGGTGGGAGCGAGTGAGATTGGTCAAACTTTCTGTGGGATCAAGACGTACTAGAAAAACCTTCTTTGGGCGAGTGAGGTTTGTCAAATATTTTGTGGGACTGGTCGAATTTTTGGTGGGTGCAGGTGCATTTATTCAAACTTTCTACTTTCTATCATTGATTATGATTTCTATGGTAGTGAGCTGATTGGTCACATGTCCTCCTGAAACAGATGTGATTGTTTAAACTTTCTGTTTTAGCCAAATTTAGGCCAAATTTTCTGCGGAAGCACTTCAGATTGATCAAACTTTCTCTAGGACGACTGGTCAAATTTACTCTGGTAGTTGATAGAATTGGTCAAGCTTTCGGCATGAGTCAGTGAGATTGGTTGAGCTTTCTGTGGAAGTAGGTGGGATTTGTCATACTTTTTTGAAAGTGGGTGGGATTGATCAAAACTTCTGCGGGAACTGAGGGGACTGATCCAACTTTCTGCAGGAGCGAGAGGGATTGCCTAAACCTTGCTTTAGGAGTATGTGGCATTGGGCAGAATTCCTTTGGGAATACATGTGTGCGAACCTCTGCACACATCGACCTGAGACATCTTGTGTACACGAAACAGCCAGCAATCAAACTGAAGCATATATAGTAATCGGACAATTATAAACTTATTGTAATTAGTATTTATGTTTAGACCAAACCAGAGAACAAAGTGAAGAACTGTTCTGTAAGATGTTTTTGGAATCTTCCAGCTTAACAGTGTGTGTCAGGTTATAAACAAACCCAAGTAAAACAATGGCAGTTAAAAGAAGTCAGGAGGAAAATTAGCTGGGTGAGTTAGTATAGAATAAATAATGTATTTAAAGTGAGCATGTATATATAAAATCCTTGCAGGTGGCACTTTAATCACAGTAACAGTGCACATTTTTTCATTTTTTCTGGTACACAGGTCTGAAGCTGGACTGATATGTAATATTTGATTTTTTTTTTTTTTTTTTCTATTATGCTATAAGAAATTTTCCTGTAATATGAGAATCTTCTCAGCAATTCTTGTGTGAAAAAATTCAGCAAAACTAGTGTGGATTAGTCTCCCTCCTCCTACTATTTTATTCAGTGTAGAGCAGCCTTTAACTCTAATGACGTGTGCCCCAAATAACACATGCCTGTGCAGGGGGTGATTGTATGAGTAAGGTGTACAATCATTCTCTGTGTAATATCGTCCAATGTGGATCACATATCTGTGACATTTAATAAGCTACTTATCATGTAGCCCTGGGTTAATCATTTATCAGCTCCTCATCGGATCACGCTGATGGATTATTTGCAATAAAAGGCGCCCTCCCGTAGCCTTCCTTTCCGAGCCTAATGCTCTCGTTAAGTGTCCTCTGCAAGGAGGAGGCCAAAAGGCAGGAGTTCTCCGACCCTCACGTGTAGCCAAAACACTGAATATCTGATTTCGATCAGACACTGAGCCTGAAATGAGTGTTGAGAGTTTGCTAGAGAGAAAGATTAAGATGCCACGGCTGGATTGTTGGCAGCCACGCTTAGCCCAAAGAGCACTTTTTTTCCTCGCTCCTGGTTGCTGTGTGTAACGCTTTTCTTCAGTCATTTGTCATCCTCTGGAGCAATATGTTCCCAGGGTGCCTGCCTTTCTTGACAGGTACATAAAACGTGTTGGTTTGCCCTGAAAGTGGCCCTAAGTGTTGGCTCACTGTTTGATCCCCATGCTGTTTGGATTACAGTTTACTCCTGGCATGCTGTGGATCTTGACTTTCCCTCCAACCCAGCAGTTGGACAGTTTAGACTGGAGCTGGTCAACCGAAACAATGCATAAGTAGCATCGCACATTTCTGGAAATGACATAAACGTATTACGCATGGCTCTCAAAACCATGTAAGGCGAAAAAATACAAGTCCAATCTGGCCTGAGAAGTTTGAGCACAGTGTGTAAAGCTGTACAGTGGCCCCATCCCACCTTTCTCAGTGGGCCATCTGCCCTGAGCCAGATCATGTGGTGCCCGTCGCACAGACTGGCACTGATTCCCCCAGTGGCATGCTCAGATTACCCAGCCGATGCCAACAAGGCTGCAGAGAATAGAGCAGCATCAACATGTCACCGTAAATGCTGCAGTGGGGGCTGGCAGGCATGGAAACATAGAGGTGGCTGCTCCGAGTGGGTGTAAACATAAACACACAGATGAATGTCCAAATATATTAGACATGATTGGCAATAATTTTGGATTTTTTTTTTTAAACAACTAAGAAAGATATAAAGTAAGAATGGGTGCCAATAATTTTGCCACTTATGTTTTTGAAGGAAGATAAAATCATTTCAGATATATTGTAATATAAACTAAAATTCCACATGAATATTAATATAATATATGACAAAAATGGTTTTGTATAGTACGTTTCTTAAACAGTCAAAAATATTGGCACCCTTCATCAATGAAGAAACAATTATTAAACTTCAGTACATTTTGCTTACCAGTTGGGTGAAGTACCTCAGAAATTTAGGTGGTATCTTTTTCCTCATAAAAAAAAAAAAAATAATCCTCACAAACTTATGTTGGCATAAATTTATTAGCGCCCTTATTAAAAAAAAATAACATAAAAAACAAAATAACTAAAAAAGATTTAAACAGATAGGATAGAGTGGTGGGCTGTAGCTTGTGTCGTTAAACTTGTTAGACGTTCTTCAAAATATTAATGTTGAGGGTGCCATTAATTTTGAAACATGTTTTGCAGAAACAGATTCCTCTACTGAAGAACACATACAATTATGTGTTCTAATTATAAAATTATAAAATTGCTTTTACCCTTCTTAGCCTTTAAATTATAAGGATATTATTTGCTTAAAATTTTATTAGACACAAATTGTGGCAATACTTTTTTAATTTATTTATTTATGTATTTTTGCTAAGAAATCCTGGTCATTATTTTTTTATCATTATAAAAGGTGCCAATACTTCTAGTTAACTGTGTATTCCTTTATTTATAAACACTTCATATAGTATAAACGCGATATAAAACCCAACCCGTATACTGTGCAGTCACGTGTGTTTTTAATGCGAGGTCAGTTTGTTCAAACCATCATTCCACATCATCACACAAATGGACCGGGGACAAGGTCGTGACCTCGACATGATCGATACGCAGATACACGTCCACGCTGGCTTATTAACATCCATCTCCTGGTGTCAGAGCACAGCAGATCATAACTCAGAATATTTGTACAATACATCTACTTAACATAATGAAATTAGACTGAAAAATATTACTAGATGTTTTAAAAGTAATATATTATCTCAATCGTATTTCGTAGAAATGTGTCGACAATATTTTTCAAATATCCCTTTGCTCATGCTAATTTGGTCCGAGAGGTTCTGGCTGAGGTCACTGTCAGTTCTATCCATTTAATACCCACTTATGCCTGTGAAGCAGGCCTGCGTGCAGGGGTCAGAGCTTCCACTCGGGAGAATCCGCCTCCTGCTTTATCCAATAATCTCTTCGAATATGGGCTCGGAAAATGGTGAAAGATCAATGGAATTAATGAGAAAGGGTAAAATGCGTTTGGTTATGTGAGGGATAATTAAAGGCGAGCATCTGTCCTGCTCGTTTTGTCTCGGGACAAAACGGTAATAAGAAACCTTTAGCAGAATTTGTAATCGTGCATCATAATGATAACCTGACTTTGTTCTCCTTTCATGCTGAGCAGAAAATTTGCTCCTGTGTCTGTGTGGCCTGTGAAATGTGAACCTTTTGCTACTGCATTAAGAGGATGAGCTTTAATAATTCTGTCACCGGAGAGGAGAATATCAGACATGGATCACTTTACAGCTCACACAGACACACACACAGATGCATTGCACATGCACGGTTGCACTTGTATAGTCACCCCCCCCTGTAGAACCCTATCATTTCCTAAACCGATTTGAATTTGTATATTTAAGCTACTTTTTTAAAAGAAACACCTCCTACTTAAGGAACTCCATTATATTCTCAAAGAAATATGATTTTGACATACGAAAGGGAACAAAACCAGAAACGTACAGTGTGACAAGGCTGAGAGCTGTTTCTCCATCTTGGATTAAATTGCACTGCCTTGAAATCTAAGCTTGCGCGGTAACAGGGTACAGCCACTTAAGATGGCCAGATAGGCTCAATGATGAGCACTTTAATTTTTTATATATGATATGAACTAAAGGTGGACGTGTCTATGAGCGTCTTCTGGAGGGACTAAGCGAGATCTGGTGTTACACGTGTAATTGCTTTCGATGAGTGAATAACGTTCCGCGCAAAAAAGCCTTTAATGTGGAGAGCTGGCGTAATGTGCAGGAAGTGTAGCGGAGCACACCACATGAGGCATCGCACATGAAGCCGCGCTGACGTACAGGGCAGTAGCTGCGATTCAAGCTCCACGTTTTACTCTATCCGCCATAATTGACTTCGCTCCAGATGCCTCCTTTCGGCAACTTGCGCCTGATAAGAAACACACAAGAAAGCAGAGCGGAAAGAAAAATATAAAAGAAAACCGAATCTCTGGTTTTATTAAAGACTACCCAAACCGCTATGGCTTATAAGAGCCTGTGTACAGACCTCTCTGGTTTAAATCACGCTGCCGTCCGGACGGCATGTTAAACGTAGGTGGTAAGCTCATATATCTAATTATACAATAGCTAAAATTTTTTTGTTAATGAAATGGAGGGAGTGTAATTGAAAACTTCAACATAATTATCACTTGGCAAGAACAAGGCCTGGAAAATTGCACGTGTAGGAAGTGCTCCCAGCAGGATACCGATGACTTACTGTATGAATCTTGCCTTTTCTTAAACCTGCGCCACGCATACAGTAAATGAAAGAGCTAAAAGACCACAGAGCATGAGAATTTTAGCACTAAAACCTTTGCTATAAGGAAAACAACAAATCGTAACAGCTAGAGAACATCAAAATGTTTGCTTATCTTGAGAAAATTCAGAAGGAACAGCTCTTGATTTCCTTCAGAAGGAAATAGCTCACACCATGCATACAGTACACTTTAACCATGAAACTATTAACAGTCCACTATTCATCCATGCATCTAGGAACCTATGCAGTCCAACTAGGGACTGGGGAAGTCCATTTTGAGACCATGGTAGGACTTTCTGTCAACATTTTATATCACTTTGCTAATTTAAAATGGTAATAATTAACCTAGCTTGCTATCTGGATTTCACTTTTGTCTCCCAATCAGAAACCTTGTTAATGGGGGATTCTTACATTACGAGCATGATGTCACACGTGGGAAAAAAAAGAATTCAACTTCCGAAGCGTTGCTGTGACCAAAAATATGCCAGAAGCAGTATTTCTTAAAAGGATTAACACTCCACCCCATTTATCCACATCCTTTAGAATTACATCTAAATGCATCCTGGCAGTTGATAACAAAACACCTTCATCTTTAAACCATTGAAATCGTTGGACAACCAAGATGCCTCGGCAACACAGGCATGCCGCAGATTTCCAAGTCCTGGGCGAACGCCTGCTCAGCACTTTTCCCCGCACTGTTTTCCCAGCAGTGACGTGGCAGATCATGACATCTGCAGCCGCTAGAAGCTATGTTGCTCCCCTGTACCGTCTTTGAGAATCATCTGGAACTGGGATTATTCACTCAGTTAACCACAAGACCAAAATCACTCCTGAGTCACACTAGGACGTTCTTTGCCAAATCTTGCCAAGTCACACACTGCCCAAGAAAATGCGAGGTACCATTTAACAAATCAAAGCTCACAATCTCAACCAGCAGCATGGAGGAAGATGTGTTTAACAGGTATGCGGTGAAATAACGTGCATAGAGGTGATCGGGTTTCTGGTTGAGAATTGCTGAGGGTTTTCGACTTATATGTCAACACATCCCACAATGCAATGGGAGAAACACTACTAAGACAAGGCTTTGTGCCAAATAGGAAAAAACAAATAATCAGCTTGACTGCAGCAGTGCTATGAGCTCATTCCATACAGATCCAAAAAATGGCAGCTGGACGGTTTTCATCTGTTCGAAACAAACAATTAAATAAAATAGGGTATACTAGTGTTCAAAAGTGAAGTTCACTCACTCTCTATCTTTACCACTTTATCCTGTACAGTATTCAATGTTGCTGGGGGCCCTGGAGCCTACAGTATCTCAGGAGACTTCGGGCACAAGGCAGGGTAACCCTGGACAGGGTGCCAATCCATCGCAGGGCACACACACACACATGCTCATTCGTACACTACGAGCAATTTGGGAATTAGCCTAACCTGCATATCTTTGGACTGGAAAACTAGAGTACCCGGAGGAAACCCACCAAGCATGGGGAGACCATGGAAACTTCATGCACAAAGACCTCAAGGTGGGAATCAAACCCAGACCCTGGAGGTGCACGGCAACAGTGCTAACCACTAAGACACGTGCTATCCATTAAAAGGTGAAGTTGTTATAGTTTATCATACAAAAACTCAACACAAATTTTAAACCTTGATACATTTCCAGTAGAGTTCTCAATTTATTTGGTTCTATACGGAACTTTAAAGTGTTTCTCCAAACAAAAAACATAGATAACTTTTCACCCGTCATAGACAACTGCTTTCTCAATAACTCATAGGTTCTATCTAAGCGATTAGCAACAAAGTTCCTGAAAGGTTCTTTGAACAGTTTTGAAGAGTTTGTAGATTCTTTTTTTTTTGGATGCCCTTTCTTGTTGTGTTAGACAAACAAAAAAAAAGGGTAAGAGTGCTAAGACTTTTTTTTTTATTATTATATGTATGTACACCAATCACCCAGAGGCAGATGGCCCCTAGGGTATGACTCCGAAAAAACCTTTGGTGAAAGGTGTGCTGTTGTGTCGGTCACCGGGAAGTTAGCAGTGCCAGTGGTTGCAGTGTGGGGCCTCAAGGGATCGGACTTGTTTGTCCGGAGCATCCCATGGATGCTCTGTCAAACTGAGATCTGTTCAATTTAGAGGCCTGGCCAAAACCTTGAACTTGTTTCCTGCTAAAACTCCACAAGACCTCTGGTGGTGTGCTATAATGTCTGGCACCAGGATGTTGGCAGCAGATCCTTTTGGGTGGTGTGGGATTGTGGGGTTAAGGCTTCCATTGGTCTGACTTGTTTGTCCAGCGCATTCCATGGGATCTTAATCAGATTGGGATTTTGGAAGCCGGATTGGTTGTCTTGGGATTTTTTACCTGCTGGACCGGGCAAGCTGTGGTACACTGGGTGTTCGGGATTCTTTCCATTGTGGCCAGCATTGCCTTCTTTGTCAATTTCTGCTCCATTGGCTTTTCTGTGGGATCAGACCTGATGGGCTGGCCGTTGGTCCTTGCAGGCATGGGTGAGCCTTGGGTGGCCATCATTCTGTCACCAGTTTGCTGGTATATAATTTTAACAGTTTTATTCCCTTCATCTGTCATACACAATATACTTGTATAGTAAAAATGCACAGAAAATGTGATCTACCGCTTATCCATGCCAAGAGTATTATGGCTCTAAAAAGGAATTGAATACTGCTGCTCGATTAAGGTGAAATGTTAAAAAAACAAATCATAATTAAACCAAACAGCTGCCACAGGCTCAGCAGCAGGTCAAAACTCACCTTCTCAATGACCTAACTATGTTTGTCACAGCTCTTCTACTTTCTGCCCAGGCCTGAATGAAAGAAGAAATATGGAGTTACTATGAGTTATTTATGACACTGAAACTCAAGCGCTCTTGTTCATCCACGAATCCATCCTGACTCATCGAGTATCGCTTTTCATCTGAGATTACAAATGACTCGGTATCAAAGTTGGAAGTAAACGATTTAGCAAACGGCTAATCAAAATAGAGATTTTTATCGGAGCCTGACTGATTGTCATGAACAGATTGTTTTGTAATGGATACATCTGCTGTCGTTGTAATTATAGATTTTCTCTGTGATCTTTCAACACTAAAAAAATTTTAAATGGTGAAAGAGGCCAAGTCAGGTTTATAAAACAACTTGAAAGAATACATGAGGGAAATAAACATTAGAATTGTGGTTATTTTGGAAAGATTAGTGATTTGCACAATTACTATGACACTTAGTAAAAAAAAAAAAATCGCTCTGGCACTCAGCGGTTCTTTTTTTTTTTTTTTACATTTTGTGTCATTTAGTTGAGCTAAGTAAAAAAAATATTAAAACAAAGCAAGTATGAAATACAAAAGTATACAAAACTGTCATAACCTTTATGTTAATGGTCTTATAATGGATAGAAAAATTATTAATTGTCTCCCTTTTCATTATCTTCTGTCCTCTACATTCTAGAAACACTCACTCTCTATACTGCTGATCCTGTACATGGTCACAGAATGCCTGGAGCCAATCCCAGGGGACTCAGGGCCCTAAAGAATGAAAAATATAATTTACCACTACGAGAATATGGGATTTTTTTGGTCATAAAAACAATAGAAAACAACAATAGAAACACATAATCATGGTGTATCTGTGCTATTTCTTTGCCTATATGTGACCCAATTTTTAAAAAACGTTTTGCTCAGTCGTGTTTGGGTAGTTGGTTAAAATTAACTAAAATTCAGTTCACCAGGGCATACAAGCCATTGTCACACACACACACACACACACACACACACACACACACACACACACACACACACACACACACACACACACACACATCAAGTATTGCCCTTGATCAGGGTTGTAGAGCAATTTGGAATTCAGTCTTGTGGTAGGGGTTAGTCAGGATTGTAGCTGTAAATAAAAGAACACAGATGGTTCGGAGACATTTTGGAATGACTTAGAAGCAATTATTAAGGAGTCAAAGTCTTTTTTAAGATGACATAACGTTATAAGATGTGTCTTCTCACTGAAAGTGCTTCTGTAACTGGTTGCGGGTTTGGCAGGCAGCTGCTCTCTCCTCAGTACTGTGGACCATACAGACCTACTTTCACTCAGGCCGTATATATAAATATCACTGTATTTTATTGCTGTATATATAGAAAATCACTGAAGTGGAGGTGTGCTTACTTTAACTAGATATGTCCAACCACTGATGACGCACAAGCCCAGGGCGTCCAGCGTATAACAGCTTTTTGCCTCATTTATTAATTTTATTATTTATATTTGTTCCATGAAGATTCAATAATCAATTATCAATGTATGTTGTTTGTCTTTTCAGGTTGTCCCAGACATGGGTCACCACAATGGACCATCTAATCAGCACAGGTTTTATACTGGATGCTCTTCCTGAAACAACCTTCCCATTTTATTCATGCTTGGGACTGACACTGCATCCAGCGGGTGAGGTTTGGGCAATGGATAGAAATCAAACCTGGGCCTTCCACATGGTAGGTGGGAAACCTACCACTGAGACACCAATGCCCTGCATGTGGGGAAATATATTTAAATTATGATTATCAGTTTGTCCCTGATGAGCAAGTCGAGGACGATGGTGGCAAGAAAAAACTCCCTGAGAAGACAATAGAAAGAAACCTTGAGAGGAACCAGTGTCAACATTGACCCCATCCTCATTTGATGAATCTATAATTCACCCAACAATATACTGTAGGGATAATCAATTGCCTGAAATCTTGCTCAAAGTTAGAAACTCACTTGACTTCCAACCCCAAAAGATCAGCGACTCAAGTCTGTACCAACCCACCCAACAACTCACGACTGCAATCAATGGCGTTCCATAGTTAATGAACTTTCTGACCTTTTGGAAAATGTATACTGCTTAACCAGATTCCATGTATTTAATAATTCAGCTAGTGAGAGAATAGAAATGCTGGCCTCAATAAGAGCAGGAATATTTGTCTGTTCAAGAGAGACAGTTGACATTTCAATGCTTAGGCCAACCAACAAAAAACCTCATTACGTGCCCAATCCTTTCGGTGGATTTTATTAAGAGTGAATCTTTAGCATTTATCAGACGGGCTACGGGAAAATCCGGGCTCGAATTAAATGTCCGGTGAGGCTCGTGAGGCACGAGAGAGAAGTGGAGAGTAACACAGTGTTGTAGAGCATTAGCTCTCCGAATGTGATACATTCATAACAGTGAGTGTGCTCGGGGACTTGCAGCTACTCGGATGGACCTCGGTGCGCCCGCTCTGCTCTGCTGTTGAATCTTTCGTGCCGGAGGATCTCGTGTGCATTATTGATGAGGTCTGGTGTTGGGTTTCAGTCGGAGAGGAAATGATAAGGTACAATGTAACGGCATGCTGTGATCGGCGAGAGCCGTCACTCTCAAACACTGCTGAGGTGGCAAACTGTTGCGCCACTTGCGCATCATGGTGATCTGACTCTCGATTTACTTCAGTTCCTCTTTGGTTACCGCTGTGCCACCAGCTGCACTTGCCATTCATTTAATTGAGATCTGTGATGTGTCTGTGTAACAGACTTGTAAAATCCAAATACTAACCAGACAGATCAATATCATATAATTTGCATATACTCAAAGACATATTTTAAAGGTTTTAGTAATGCAACCTTGTGCTTGGTCCAGTTTCATGGAGGTACTACATGGAGGTCTGTATAAAAGAATTATTTTTCTTTCTTTATTTATTATCTTCAGGTCTCTACACTCACTCACTTACTCATTTACTCACTTTCTATAGGGTGCGAATCCACTAAAGGGTTCTCTACAGATCTTTCTTAATTTCGTTATTAGACTAAGAAACAGTTATCCTTATCATTGTTCCATATCCAACTCTGACAATGCTTTACTACCATCCATGTGACCATTTATTATTAACAGATTATGATTTGTTTCTTCATTTAACCAGTTATTTTGCTCCATCAACACATTTCCTTTTGCGACTGGTGGAACATGTGTGACTGGCAAAGTTAATGACCAACAGTTAGTGTAATGTCTATTTCCTTTGACCTATTATTAATTTTACCCAATTCAGTTCCTTCCTGCAGTGGTTCACGTCAGTTATATGTCCCAAAATGTTTGGCCAACCCCTTCCTCTGCATTTGCCCTAAATCACACTCCCTTTCATAGAGACTCATCAACACTGAAAACCCTTTGCCTATGGTATCTGATACTACCATACAGTACATACATTACATTGCGACGTTTGCATCCACTTCCAGCAAATTTGTTACTTTATTATACCCAAATCATAACTCGATTTCCCAGCATGCACATCACCACTTATATCATCCTGATTCCATTCACTTGCACATTGTTCTGTCTTTTGTCTTTTTATAGTCCATGTTTCAATCGGGTCTTGCATCTGTTGTAGTATCCTTTGTGATAGTCTCTGGGAGATTCCTGCTTCATTCCCAGATGTTTTGGTTATTAACCTGTACTTTCTAGCATAACCTAGTCTGGTTACTTTTAAGTTGTAAAGGTTCTGTTTAGATCTTGTCTTTGTGTTTTATAATGTTTAAATTCCACTTTCAGAACTTGCACCCTACCTCAATTCCAGTCATGACAAGTTTAAAAGAAATTTGATCTTTTTTATTTTTCTTTTGTAGTGGTTAGCACTGTGGCCACGCACCTCCAGGGTCAAGGGTTCGATTCACGAGCTTGCACGCTTGGTAGGTTTCCTCCAGTTTTCCTCCCACAGTCACATAAAGATTAGACTAATTGGTGTCCCCAAATTGCCTGTAGTATGTGTGCCCTGCAATGGATTGGTACTCGTCAAGGGTGTACCCTGCCTCGTGCCCTAAGTCTCCTGGGATAGGCTCCCCCGTGTCCCTGTATACAATATAAAGCAGTATAGGCATGTTTTAGAAACATATTTTTAGACAAGGTTATCAAAAACTCAATACTGTATATACCATGACAATGCTAAAGGTCACTTAAAAGTCAGTAATAATACAGCGATGCATGTAGATGCATGTACAGTACAGTACAGTAGAAGACACACTTTGGTTATGTTGTATTTGTATTCACGTACTGGCCTTGGGAAAACTCTTCACAAACTGCAGTGGTATAAGAGGAATAAAACCTGATGTGTTCTAAGGGATGTAAGAAGATTTTTAAACATATCTTAGATGTTGAAAACAAAACAGAAGGTTGCTCCCCTCAACCGTCTCCCCGGTGAGATTTGTTTATGAAGACGTTTAAGTAATGAAAATTAGGATGTACAAGATGTTCCTCTAGAGCTGCACCTTTCTTAACTACCATCAACCCTCTCTGTAAAGGGGAGCAAAAAAAAAAAAAAAACTACAGGCTAAACACACGGAAGCCTTTGGATAGCGTTAAATTGGCTGGCTGTGAAAAATCCAATTTGTTCATTAGGCCCACAATCAATACGATGGTTTATGTTGGGATGCATCTGTGATTGGAAAAGCTGCGCCGAAGCCTTTGTGTAAATTCCATAATTCAATCCATTAATTCTGTTAATTCCACATCTGTTTCATCTTATAACATTAACCAGTGACACTAACTCACCATAATGCGGATCAATCTATGATATAATATGCTCGGTTATGTTCAGACATGAGGTCGTAATGTTCGGATCAGATCGAGTTTTCCTCTTTATCTGATCATATTCCTGCCTTTCATTTACTCATGCCATTATTTACCGAGCTAGTGTGAAAGCGGACCTGATTTGTCAGCGTTCGACTTCGACGTTGTTCAGGTTTCAGCGAAATCAAATCGAATTTGACCTCTAGTCTAAACACCATCATGCTCTGAAGCATCTCCTATAGGCAGATGAATGAAAGAGAACGACCTATAAAATTGTCTGGCAACGTTATGGGGCACTTAAGCAATGACTGAAGCGCAATGGCTGATAAAAGAAAACAAAATCAATATTCGTCATTTTGCGACTCGATTGCAAAACTCCATTTGCTCATAATGACTGCTGCTAATGAGGAAGCCTCGGTGACTCCTCGAGCCACGCCGTCCGAACTCGCCTAATTATTTGAGTGTTACAGTAAACCATGACACTTTATTGGCATACAATTCCATAATGGCACCAATCGATAGAAACCGGGAGGCTTTTGCACGGGTTCATTTTGACACTTTGAATAATTGCCTTGCAAAGAAAAAAAAAGTCAAGAGTTTGGTGGTCTGGAATGTTTCCACTGCTAAAAGAAAAAAGAAAGAAAAGCAGCACATAACCATGGGTCTGTTTCGCCTCTTGTTGTCCATATTTCTGCTCTGGCCACACCTTCTGATCATTAATGTCATCTGTATGTAGTTTTTTTTTTACAACCATGTTTTGTCATATATGTAAGAAATAAATGATAACAGAATGTGCTGTTATAGGAATGGACTTGTGTAGAGGTGTGATCCAGGTAAAGGAATACCACCAAGAGGTCAAGCATTATTCTATATGGCACATCTCATATATATTATTCCTAAAGCAGTTTTATTTTATACTCATTTATATTTGTATAAATTTAAATATGCCTTTCTAATTCCTTTTCGAAGATATGACATTAGAATTGCATCAGCATTTTACCAGGAAACCTGGAAGCTCATCATCACAACTTTATGTCTGACCAGGGTTAGGGTTAGGGTTAGGGTTAGGGTCCATGGAAAAAACTTTTTTATTATTATTATTTATTTAAACAAGGTCACTAATATAAACCTGATTTTGCTAGCCACTGGAACTAAGTCATTTAGAAAATGAATGAATACCTCTTGACCAATCAGAATTGCGCAATAAAAAGCTTTCTTTCACTGTAGCCTGTATAAAATATTCTACATCATATTTTCTATTCATCTGCTCTCCTAATCCTAGATAGCCCCATAACCCCACATAAACACATGGTGCACTTACATTCACGCATCTCAGACACTCTGGCACAGATGCTGCCTGAACGAAACAAAACCACTTCTGGATCAGACACGCCAAATCAGTCCTTCTACACTTTTATGGGAGACGCAGGTGATCCAATTACGGCGGCCATTTGGCTTAAGTGTCTCTTCACATGAGAACACGAGCAAATAATCTTCAGATATGACACAATCAACAGCGCACACACTACGTCCCGTGCTCAGGCTTCAAGATCATCATGAACAAATGCCCAGAAGATACAGATCATCCCCAAATACACACACACACACACACAGTTACACATACACTCTGCTGTTGAACCCTAAGATTTCAGTGTTGGGAAATAATGTAAGGCCTCAGGGTTTGGCGTGGGAGATAAAGGCTGCAACGCGGTGATGATCTCTATTGATCGGCAAGCCTGGGTGTGTAGAGAAGTTGGAGCATTTGTCACAGTGCCGTGAGGCTCAATGACTGATCCCACCACACGCTGATGAATGTGCTTGTGCTCCGAGCTTCTTTAATTGATGATGTGCTGCTTTAGGGTGATCTGCTTTCTTCGATACATTCATTTATTTTCAAAACAGATCCCTTCTTAATTATGTATTCTGTTACCTTTTTTCAAAATGGGATAGATAGATACATAGATAGATAGATAGATAGAATACATACATACATACATAAATACATACATATTTAATTGATTATTAAAGACTGATAAATGTTTATTCATGGAATATAATCTGAGACATACAGTATTACAGTTTATGGAAGAAATAATCTATTCTATAAATCAGACCTAGTTAGCTGGAAAACTAGCTACACAATTTTCCCTACTGTTCCGGTCAATAAGTCCTTTATTTTTAATAAAGAAGAACATCGTTTTAAAAAAATAATGCAGGTAGTTCTCAATAAGGTGATACGGTAGCTTAGTAGTTAGCACTGTCGCCTTGCACCTCGAGGGTCTGATTTGATTCCCGCCTTGGGATGTGTTTACATGTTCTTCCAGTGCTTGGTGCGTTTCCTCCCACAGTCGAAATACAGGCAGATTAGGCTACTTAGCATTCCCAAATTGACCATAGAATATTGAATATTGAGGTCCGACCATGATCGAAAAAATGGGAATAAATACGGTGGTCACCACTGGCCTCCAAGTTTCTAGATAGACTACAGAGGTTTCTAGAAGTATGCGTAGAGTTCTTAATAGTAGGATTGATTTGACCAAAAACAGAATTCCTTGATATTGAACTCTAGCTAGCTATTAGCTACATTTTTTAAAATGTTACTAATAACCAAACTGTAGAGGCAGAGAAAAGAGAGTGGGAGAGAGACACGTGGATGGAACTACAGATGTTTATTTAAATTAATAAACAATACTGAATGATTATCTGGGAAGTACAAATCGATAAGGGTTTGATATTAGTAACTGAATGAAGTGTCTAGAAAGCTTTGCATCTTTTAGTCAACAGAATCTATTTTTAATGTTTAGGGGGGGAAAAAATAGAAGTTTAAGTTCTTCAGTGGGAATGAAAACAATAGCACATTAATTATTACAGTATAGTTAATTATATACAGTATGGGGGCGGCATGGGTGGCTTAGTTGTTCAATTCCCACCTCGGGTCTGTGTGGATGGAGTTTGCATGTTCTCCCTGTGCTTTGTGGGTTTCCTCCGGGTACCTCTGGTTTCCTCCCACAGTCCAAAAACATGCAGATTAGGCTAATTGGCATTCCCAAATTGCCCATATTGTGTGAATGAGTGTGTGAGTATGTGTGTGTGCAATGGATTAGCACACCGTCCAGGGTGTAGCCCACCTCGTGCCCTGTGATGGTCTCGTAGTCTCCTGAGCTAGTGAGTATCTATGAATAGCTAGCTAGCTAGCTATATATTATATATGGCTAGAAATAGATAAATAGACACACACACACACATATATATATATACTGAGAGAGAGAGAGAGAGAGAGAGAGAGAGAGAAACGAGGAAACATGAGGGGAAAAAACAGTCCTTGCTAGCTGTGTCATACTTTCAGCCCTTTGTGCCCCTAGCTAACTAGCTATACAGCATGATTTTAGCTAAAATGCTATTATACAATTATGACATTAACTTGTTTCAGAAATCTAATATATACATGTTGTATTAGTCCATGGTGGGAAAAACTTGATATTAACACAAGTGAGTTCAAGCTAGCAGAAAAATCTAACTTTTACAATTTAATGTTGCTATGTTAAAGTGGCTTATATTTAATCTGGTGGCTAATGGGGTACAAACATGACAGACAGACAGACAGATAGATAGATAGATAGATAGATAGATAGATAGATAGATACCATTAAAAGTGTGTCTTTAATGCTGTCTTTCAGTTAAAGTGCATTATGGGACACAAACCCACTCACATGAACCTGATCTCAGTGTGTGTTTAAATCTGGCTCAGACCTTGTCGGAGCAGACAGAGTGTTTTTGTGAGACCTCCACACACGCTATGTCCCACCGGAGTATCGCATTCAACCTGAGCACACTTTGCATCACACATCACCAATTACACTGCCCTCCACCCCCCAACCCTTCCCCATCTCCCTTCAGAAAGCCCAAACTAATTTGTCCCATTAAAGTTCAAGCAGGTCCTCTTTCACTAGTGCAGTCATATACAAAAGCATTCACTGTTTCCTTTTTGTTTAAATATTAGCTGCTTGTAATTTGTTCATGAAAACCAGACCGTTGTTCATATCTCGTATTCAAAAAGGACAAATGTGATGATGTCAAGTACACAAACTGGACATGTTTTTATTAGCGCTATAGATATATAAAAAATATCAATAAAGAAAAAGTTGTTTTGCTTCGAATGCTTGGGTAGAATGTAAAATAATGCATTAAAAAAAGAATCCCTCTTGCTGGTGGAGCCAGGAGTGAAAGGTGAGCTGAGGATTATGGCCATGACTTTTTAGCTGGCCCTCTAAATGTGTTATACTTCACTAAACCATCACAATAATGCTATTGTGGCCTCTGCTTTCCATCATAACCGTATTTTTTCCTCTTAAGGAGGTCATATCACATTTTGCAATAGAAACACTTTAAAGTAGGGATGCATTGATGCCCATACTCGTATCGCATAAGACCCTTAAAAATTCTCTGATACCAACATCTGATACCAACATCTGATACCGTCTGATCCACTGTGTGACCTCAGCCTAGGTTGTTTTCTTAGACTAATAAACAGATGATGTGAAAAGCAATCAAGCAGGCATGGATTGAGCAGGTTACCCCAAAGTACTGCAAATGACCTTTTGACTCTATGGCCAGCCGGATCTTGTAGGTTTTGAAGTGTCATAGACTTCATATTAAATATTGATTGTTGTATGAAAATTTTATTGTATAAAATAACAAACTATTCTATTTTCTTGATTAAAAACATCTTACTTTTCTATCAAACCCTTGACCACCCTGTACACTTTGCCCTTTGATTCTTGCTCATAAGTCCAACAAACATTGTCTAGGTGCTAGGATACTAACACAATTGGCTTCACACAGATTAAAAGTAACAGGTTTAATGATCTTGTCCTTGTTCTTTAGGATTGTGCCAATGGTTGAACGATTCAAGTTACCATCTCAATAAAAATCTAAAAATCAGATGAGCTGTCACTGGGACACAAGAGTGACTGAATATCTCTATGCAGTCTCTATGGATATCCAAAATAAAATCATTCTCCAGCCCACTAGAAAGCATACAAGAGTCTGATCAGGTTGAGAGGCTCTTCATATTCCACTCAGAAAAGAATCCGAGTAGGTAAAACACCCAGTCCAATTTCAGGCGATCTGGAGTGCATAACTTTGTCATCTTGAGAGCCATGCTGAAAAATAACACTTAGAAAGCCAGCCAAGCGGATGAGCGAATGCGGCAAGACCATAAAGGAAAATTCCAGCCAGAAGAGCGTTTATAGTTTCCAAAGAAAAGAGCCAACTTTGGGTCACCTGATAACTCCAGTGTCACAGGTTATATTGGTGAAGTGCAGTTTTTAAGATGTTAAACAAAAATTACTACTTGTGAGCTGTGGAACAGCAAAACTACTGTGTTATCTGATATCTGACACACATATTTTACATTTTGTTTTGTATTTCTGACATTTACAGAAGACTTCAAGCACAGTACAGCGATGAGACTCGTAGCTGGAGTAAAACATTTGAATGGAGCAAACATTTTAAAGTAGACGTGAATGACAATCCCAGCTGAAGTGGCTCAGAGCCCACTAGACTCATTCCCATAAACATTAAGCGAGTGGAATGCCTGATCCACAAAAATCAAGGGATAAATTCACCAACACCACTTGCACATTACAGGAACTTACAGGAAGTACAGTCCTGACCTCGCTCCAAGCCATTTCCACATGTTTGGGTCATTAAAAGAGTTCCTGGAAGGCCAGCGTTTTAGACATAAATCAGGCGGTCCGATCATGGCACCAGCATACTGACAAAACGTTCTACCTCGATGGTAGTGAAACACTGGGATAAGTGCATTTGTGTAGCAGAGAAATAAAGGGTGTTCTGTTTGAATTAAATGCTCCTCATGAATAAATTAAGTTTGTCATCTAGCTAGCAACCACAATAACTAGGAAATAAGCACAATGTAAAAAAGCCTAGCTAGCTTAGTTATTGTTAAGTCATAACACTATAAAACTACATTAGGTCCTAAATATCAGTCAGTTTACAGTCTCAATCCTATAAGAGCAACTTCATAAAAGTTATAAGGAAGCTACACTTATCCTTTAAGTATCCTTTTAAATTAATGTACGTGGAGACTTGTAGCGTGGTGAAGCATCTTTTAAGTTTAGGTCGGGGTAAATCAGCAAATCAATGCCGCACAGGCATGACAGCTCGGAGATGGCCCCATAAAAGCAAAGGTGCGAAACAAAAAGAAGACAAGGGGAAAAAATGGAGGGAAAAAAACCAACAACAACAACAACAAGCTATTTCGATTTAAAGCACCTATCTGAGATCCAAGAGCCTTGAGAATTGGATTGGATTACTGTCGGGTAGATTTACTCCGGAGGCACACTGGCTCTGCATCATCGTAGGGCCCCCTGCTCCTCGATCAATGGCAATATTTACGGCGTCCGTTTCAGGCGGCCCTTCACCACCACGCGTGGAGCACTAAACAAACGCAAGGCAGTGCTTTCCCAATCACACATCCACTCGAACATCAGGCTCATCTTTCCATCCGGACATGGGGGGAATGACAGCGTGGCCTGCTATTCATTTATTTAACACTAAAGTGGATTTGAAAAGTGGGTTATCAGATGTCATAAAATTGTTTCAAGTCAAACTTTAAGTTAAATAAAATGCTTTTTTTTCCCTTTCTCTGTCACTGATATTAACACTTCAATTAAGAGCAATGATAATGAGGGTGTCTGTAGCTACAGTATAACCCTATATAACTGACATAAATCTGCACAACAGATCTAAGCTTACAATAAATTATCAACATAAACCTATGTATAAAGTTGACATAACCCCATTAAACTGACAGAAACCTACAATACTGGCTAAAGTCTTAGGTGCTATATTATCTTGAGTACAAATTGCGCTTTATATGTTTATTATGTCTGCATTATTATGTATAAAACCATTGGCTATTTCCAAACATAACTTAAAAATTTATGAACAAATAACATCACAGAAGAATATTTGCAGGCCTGTTAAGAAGTCACCATATGACATAAATAAACCTAACGTAGGCTCCTAGGTTTTGCATGAAAATAGAGAGGAGTGAGTGTGACAAAGTTACCAGAAGAAATCATATTCACAAGCACGCTCAGTAAAACCTGTAAAACATCTGTTTTGCTTACAATACTATACTGTACAAAGGTCTTGGGCATAAAAAGCAAATATGCTTTTAAAAACATTTAAAAACATTTCTACATAAGCGAAACTTCTACAAATATCACCAAAGAGTGCTATTGTACATTAAACCATGTCAGTACTTTGCTTAAAAATAATAAGTAGTGTTAGATACAGATTTGAATAGTTTTATAAGTAAAACAGCTGGGAGGTTTTACTGAGTGTGCTGGAGAATATGCCAGAAAACTGTCATGTAATATGTTGCTTTCTTTACAGGCATGCAAATGTTCTTCTGTAATGTTATTTATTTATAAATGTTTAAGTTATTTTATTTATAAATGTTTAAGTTTGGAAATATTGAATGGTTTTGCACATAATAATGCAGGCAATATATACATACATAACAACCTTTGTAGTAAAGATAATGTAGTGCCTAAGACGACTATATAGTACTGTAATTAACATAAGTAACATAAATCTATATAGCTAAACTAAAACTACATAAATGTCATAACCCTTTATTGCTGAATAATTGCTGAACTAAATCTACATGGCAGACATAATGCTACAGTCACGGGCAAAATTATTGAGAATGACACAGACAGCTGCTTCAGTGTTTTTAGATCTTTTTATCAGATGTTACCCTGGTATACTGAAGTATAATTACAAGCATTTCATAAGTGTCAAAGACTTTATTGAAAATAACATTAAGTTTATGCAAAGAGTGAATATTTGCAGCATTGACTCTTCTTTTTCAAGACCTCTGCAGTTCGACCTGGGATGCTGTCAATCACCTTCTGGGACACGCCCTGACTCATGGTGCAGCCCATTCTTGCTTAATCAATGCTTGGAGTTTGTCAGAATTTGTGGGTTTGTGTTTGTCCGCCTGCCTCTTGAGGATTGACCACAATTCTCAATGGGACCCAAAATTTCGAAGTTTTGTTCCCCGAGTTATCACTTTTGCCTCATGGCAAGGTGCTCCATCATGATGATTCATCACCAAACTGTCCTTGGAGGGCTGGGAGAAATTGCTTACTGTACATACATAAACATTTTAAAAAAGCCTTATTCTAAAAGGTATTTTGGCATGAGGTACTAATGTTATGTTGTAAAGACATAATCTTACATCAACACTCGAAATGAAAATGGTGGTCTTCCCATCAGCTGATATTAATTTTTAAAGATTTTTATATCAGTTGTCCTGCACAGTATAGCGCTACCTAATCAACGAGATATTTAGCGTTACAAAGTGTATCTTATATTGTATAGTAGTAACCTAATGGCGCTTTTCCACTGCGTGGTACGACTCGGCTCGGCACGGCTCGTTACGGCACCGCACGGCTCAGTTCGACTCGG
>JAQMYJ010000018.1:4020222-4044258 GCA_030014305.1 Clarias laeviceps | reverse complement strand
CAGTGGAAAACCCCCCAAAAGTGAGCTGTACTGAACCGTGCCGTGCCGTACTATGCAGTGGAAAAGCGCCATAAGATATCTGTAGCTACTGTTCACACATCCTATAACAATCTATGAATAGATTTACTCCATGAACCCTATTTCACCTCGTAGTTCACCGTTCTGGTGTATTTGCTAATTGAAATCACTTGAGGTAAAAATGACTGCAGAAAACAAAGTGCTCTTATAGAAATCCTAACTGGATCATATTGAGTTATTGTATAACCGCTCAGCTGCTCAACCACGAACAACTGACTTTATATTTCATCCTTCTGAAAAAAAAAAAAAAAACATGACCATATTCATTAGCTAATGCCTACGAATGGACAGGACGCAACTCCATGTTAAAAAAAAAACAAAGCCTGGTTATGAGGAGGAAATCAGTAGCCATGTATCACGCTGGGAGAATCGGGGCATTCATTTTACGAACTGAGCAACTCTTCAGCAGTGGAGGAGAAAAAAATGCAAGATCATAAATTAAAATCATATGATTTTCCATTCCTTCACTCTGAGAGTGTGTAATATAATCTAGCCTTATAATGCCCGCGTGGCACTAACGACCAAATTAGATGAGGTGCATGTATCCTTAATTTTTTGGCTAAAATCAGAATGCGCTGACATTTGGTTTTACTTTGGATTATCATTTCATTCTTCTTATCTTTTTCTTGTACTAGGTTTAATGCACTTAAATATTAATAATATAAATAACACTGAACGTGTAGATTACGGGCATTTCAAATGATCCAAAACGTAATACAGTCAGGGTGACACTATCACCTTGCACCTCCAGGTCCCGGGTTCGATTCCCAGCATGGAGTCTGTGTGTATGGAGTTTGCATGTTCTCCCTGTGCTTGATGGGTTTCCCTCGGTTTCCTCCCACAGTCCAAAGACATGCAGATTAGGCTAATTGGTGTTCCCAAATTGCCTGTAGTGTGTGAATGAGTGTGTGAGTGTGTGCCCAGCGATAGATTGGCACCTTGTCTAGTCTTAGTCTCCAGGGATAGGGTCCAGGACCTGCTCCGACCCTGTACAGGATAAAGTGGTATAGCCAATGAGTGAGTGGGAGGAATATACTCAGGTGGCAAATTAAAGGAAAGACTGACAATATGTCATAGGTAGGTGAAATAAACAACGGCTTGGGATTCTTCCTACACATTTTTTATACTGATGCTGGATTTCAACTGGGTTAAGATCTAGTGCCTGAAAAGGCTCTAGCGTTTCATTTACCTCTTCATCAAACCAATCGGTGAGCTCTTGCCCTGTGGATGGGGGCGGAGTTATCTTGGGAAAAAACCACGCCAATCAGGATAACACAACCACTTTTTTTTTTTTTGCTTTAATTTGTCACCCATCATATACTGTATGGTATGTATATACAATATAATTTGTTCTTTTGGGTTTGCCTGGGCATGTTTAATGCCATTCCATAAAATCACCATTGTCCATGTGGTGTTGAGTAAAAGAAAAAAACCTCATGTGGTTTTAATTCCTCGAAAGTGTGCTATCGCAAATGCAGAACACCAAATCACGCCAGCTGCTTGAGTCAAATGCCCTACAGTAACTCTGTGTGAGTGTGTGCAAACTGTGTGTGTAGGGAGTTACAACGTGACACACTCTGGGTGGCAGTCGTGGGCGAACACCAGCATTTACACTCACTGTCAGCGTGACAACAAAACTCAGCACCCACTCAGCGTGACATATGAGGGGTCTCTCTCTCTCTCTCTCTCTCTCTCACACACACACACACACACACACACACACGGACACACATACACATACATACATGTGTTTATTTCACTATCCTTGTGAGGACATTAATACACCTAATTTCAACTGTGCTACACCTAAATCAAACCTTAATCTCAAGAAACAAAAGAAAATATTCTATCATTTAAAATAAATAAATAAAGAAGGTTAAAATTGTCAAATGTTTATTTTATATTAAGGGGAAAATTTGATAAAAAACATATACACACGTCTCTTTTTTTAGGAATGTCAGCCTAAATAATTTTTTTAAAAATCAGCTATACTTTTTTCAACCTAATAAAACCTAAAATATTCAAAGAAAAAGTAAATTTTTCTCAATATTTTTTATGTCCTATAATTATATAAGCCAATAAAATCATTAAATAAAAAAAATATTTTATTACAATTTCAAACAATGAGGTGTGTAACTTATTTCCTAAAATATCAAATTTATTTGATTTAGATTTTTTGAAAATAATTTTCTTTCTTTTTCTTTTTTCTCTTTATTTTTAATGCAAATATTTTAGTTTCCATTTTTCTCTGTGTCTATATATGAAGTATATATACTTATACCTTGATCCCCTTCTCCGCACATTTAACATGGATTCAAGTATTTTCTTTTGAAACAGGAAGTCACTGTGTTTTAACGAGTTTGACTTATTTCCAAAACAGATTATAATTCTGAATTCTGAGCACTAAATTATCAAAATCTGTTTTAAATTATTTTATTTTCTTCTCATGGATGCTTTAACTATACTCATCTAAAACATTTGTATGATATAGTTTATAATGTTTGACTAACTATGTGTCAATTCTAATATATCTATAAATAAAACATCCATTTGGAGGTAAACGTTAATTTTTCAGTATATAACTGACAATACTGTAAGCTCTGTAAGTACTGAAGTTTTTTCCTCTCTCTCTCTCTCTCTCTCTCTAATACCCGTTTCTAGCCGGCGTCAACTGAGTGTGTGCTCGCTGAACTACAACTACACTCGTGCGCATTTGCAAAAGACTCACATTTGCCACCACGGTAGCTGACGCACACATCCAATCATTGATGCGTTTTACTTTTTATAACTGCTACTAATAATTTCTATAATTTTTTTAGTAGCATAAAAAAGATTTTACACTCATACCAGTTAAGACTGCATATTTAAGAGCACTATTCAATATATATATATATATATGTTATGTTACTATATGTTATATAATATCACCATATAACATTATTTATTCTTTATGTGTGTGTGTGTGTGTGTGTGTGTGTGTGTGTGTGTGTGTGTGTGTGAATTAGAACGTATACTTTTTATGCGTTGACGATTAAAAACAGGAGTCCTATTGAATCTGTCCTGGAATATGATTATCCATGTCTTCGTTTTGAACACTGGTGTTTAAGGCCTGAATCTGGCCTGTGAGCATTTAAAGGAATAAACAAGTGCATTTAAAACGGCTACAGGAACTAAATTTGGAAGCAATTACAATGATGGCAACTGTGGTCGTTTTGAAAGGAGCCATTTGCTTGTGATCAAATAGAAGCGAAACATGTGCGTCTTTGTGAGACAGATCTCTGCTAGAACATCCCAACTCGTTCGAGTACACGCTTCAAAACCAAATGTGACATGACGCATAAATAAAGCTGCAACCTGTATTATTGATAGAAGACAGAGTACGGTTTGATTTTTTTCCCCTTCTTCGAGTATGAGTGAAAAGGGGAGTTGTTCTTTCTCAAATTTGTCTAGATCTATCAAGCTAATTATTAGTACAGTAGATAATATTATGTGAATTCGATGTATATGCGTGGTTATAGAAATGGACAGGGTTGTTAAACGTGTCTTAATGCATGTACAATAATAGCCCTTATTATGTATATGAGTAGCTGAGATTGTGCAACAATAAATGTAAGCGTAAAAAGATAAATAGGCACAACGTTTCATTTATTAATAAATAACATAATTCAAATTGAGAGGATGCTCAAGGACTCAAGGACATGCCGTTATAGGAACGCAATTATCTTCAGGGTGCGAAGAGTAATTCTGCGTCATCACACCACCTTGTATTTATTTATTTATTTATTTATTTATTTATTTAAAATTTGTTTCCTGCACTTCCTGTCGTGTTTTATTCCTTAAACAGTTTCAATGCCTGAAGCCCAGTACAAATACGAGGTCATAAAGCGTTACAATTCAAGATTTTACTATTTAAAAAAAAATGGTTCTCAGGAAATAAATTACATCAATTAAATTTGACAAATTCTGCTTGTTAATCTGGTTAATTATTTTCTTCCCTCAATTCTGTCCCACTTCTGGTCCTAATTCAGGGTTGTCCTTCAGATGAGATCTACTGGGGAAAAAAAATCCCAAAAAAGACAAAACATGAAACGATTAAAGGCATTAGACAACAATTAGATGAATGGCATCCAAACAGACACGGTCCTTTCTCACGATTTTATTATTTGATGTGAGCGAAGGGTTGAGGATTTCAGTACAGAGCCGTAACTGTCCCACTCCTTCACCCTTGTTTTTTTTTTTTTGTTTTTTTTTTTCTTCCAGAAGTTTCTCAATGACTCACGTTTTTAAGAACCCCACGGGCAAAAAAACGCAGAGAAAACAAAACAAAACGAATCGAAAAACAAAAATGAGATAGATAGTTCAGTCAGATCATTAATGATAAGTCACAGACAAGACCGTTCCTCTAAAAAGTGCATTCACAAACATGACAAATCTCAAATCAGGATATCCTTTTTTTTCATGATACAAAATATGCATACCAATTTTGTTCTTTTTTTACTCTATACACAATAAGATTCTGTATATCTCTGTCTCTCGTCTTTACAAAGGTTAAAAGCGAGTCTGTAAAGGCAGCAGCTTTTTTTCAAGATCCTAGCTTTTTCATCTTGTACCAGGTCCGTTACACCGACATGTGCTAGATTTCCAAATAAAACTTCGCGATGTGTCTGCATCGGCCAGATGAAGAGACGTTTTGTCTTTATTGAAAGAGACAGCCGTAGTAGAAGTCTTAATTTTAGAAAACAAAAATCAATAAAATGTTGGGGCTGTTAAATATATTTTTCTTGTACCCGCTTTTGTGTATATTATAAATACTAAAGACACTGGACATTAATATAAGACAATGCCAAGAGACTAAATGCAAAGATTAAAATAGTTCAATTTTTTTTTTTCCATCAAGTATCTACTTCATGAGTGAAAAAAATAAGCACACATTACAACAATGTATTTCGGTTTCACCTACTCCCATGTCTTGTACCTCGAAACATACACCGTAACCAGATAAACATTAGTCAGTCTATCCACAATGAGATTGCTCTTCATTTCATTTTTTTTTTCCTTTTCAGAGATCAACTGAGTAAAGATATTCTTCTTTTATGTGACATAATCCTTAAAAGCAGTCAAATGTACTGATAAGAACCAATAAAAGTACCATGCAAATCTTGCAAGACGACAAATTCTCAAACATGGAACATTTTTTTTTTCTTCATAGCTGAAACAGGAGGATGGGAAATACTTCTACTCAATACCGAATACTATAGATCCAAAACCAACAGAATATCAAACTTCAGCTGTACATAATATAGTACATAAGAGACCAAATTGGATAAGGAGGAACTTTTGAAGTCTTTACTTAGTCTGTTTGTGAATAAGGGCTTATCAATTGATTCCGATCTCTTTGTTGTCCTCCAGGAACCTTGAGAAGGGACGTCCAGTTCCCACCTCCAGGCTTGTCTTCTCGAGACCAGTCATCGGAGGGCTGCTTCCGGTACGTGCCCTCTCCATGCCCCCTGACATGCTGGCCAGAGAAGGGATGCTTCCCCCGCCGAGGCTAACAGGAAGAGGAGGAATGCCTCCGTTCTGAATGACGGAGATCTCGTTGTTCTTCATGGCCAGTCCGTTGGTGATGGCTGCCGCATACTGGTTCCAAAACCCCGGGTCTACATTCATTGCCCGAACTGCTAGGTCTTTCTGGAACATCTCGCTGAATTTCATTGCATCACCACCCAGCAGGGCCATTGGATTTTCCACTGAGAGACGCCGCCCACGTCTGGCTGGGGCATTGTTCCACATGTGGGTGCCCATGTGAACCTGCAGCCAAAAAAAAAAAAGAAGAAAAAAAGAGTTAAGGGTTGTGTAAAATTTAACAAAATCAAAATACAAATTGTATTTTTAAATAATTATATCTTCTTTGTTTGTGGATAATTTTATTTAAATTTACAAGATTAATACAATGTTAATACAATATTAATGCAATGATTCCTACTTACATAATATTTTCTAATTACTATTGATATATAAATTAAGTTGGTTGAATATCGCTTAATTACTTAAAACAATAATAATTTCTTAAATGTGAATATTCCTAAATTTTACTGCTGATACATTTTTAGTAAATGTTTTATTTAATTAATTTTCAAAGAGCACAAAACAAAGAATATACAAAAGAAATTAAACTTAAACTCAAATACCAAGGAATCAAAAAAAATATTTCTATCCTTAAATTATATACAATTGTATTTTTACATTTAATTATTTGACTTGACCTAAAATATACAGCTATAAGAAGAATTTTTTTTATTAACATATTGAAATTTTACTTATTACTGGTGCAACATTATTATTGCACAATTTAATATTAAGAAATGGTTTGAGTCGCATTCATGCATGTTCTCAGAAAAGTATTAAACGTTTATAAAAAAAATTTATAAAAAATGAAAATTTGCATTTACCTTCAGATTTCCCTTCGTAGTGAATGCTCTCCCACAGATAGAGCAAGCAAAGGGTTTTTCTCCTGTGTGTGTGCGCTCGTGAATTTGCAGGGCACTAGCTGAGGAGAAGTTTTTCCCACAAGAATGGCAGTTATGCTGCTTGGGGGTCCGTCGTGGTGGAGGTGGTGCCAGCATTGGGTTGAGGCTGGGGCTCATTGTTGTCTGAGGTGCTGCGGCAGGCACCTGAAGGCCCATGTGTAAGTGGGAACCCTCACTCAAAGAAAGCGGTTTGCTATGGCCATTCAGCTCGAGTTTGACCAGACCTGGTGCTGAGCTCATCAAACTTGAAGCAGTTAGACCTAAATCAGAAAAAAATAGAAATATAAGACCTTTTAAGGAATATTCTGTATTTATTTCAAACACTGATTTTATGGAAACACTGAAAAATACCACTTGACAAACATCATCGTCATCATACCTCGATCTCTTCCCAAGAACAGCATGCTGAACTGATTCTCCTCTTTAACATAAGGCCTGGCAGGCTGGGCAGCTGTGAGGTCTAGCACACCAGTGTGCTCAGCTGGTACAGAACCTGGAGATGGTGTGTCTGACTTTTCTGACTTCACAGTCGTTGTAGCTGCACCGGAGTCCTGAATATCCTCGGCTACATTGCTGCTGTTGTTATTCACCAGACTTGGAGACCTGGAACGATGGCTCTCGGGCGGACTATGAGCAGGCGAAAGTGCCTGCATAGAGCCTGATGACTCAGAAAGGGCTGGACTCCCCACACTGTGGTTCTCCAAGTCTCCCACAGCAGAGGATGAGTCGTTGTTAAACACATCTCCACTTTCTCCACTGATCCCACTTCCGTTCTCTGAGGGCTTCAGACTAAAGGCGCGGTTCATGTTTGCTGTTGAGTCAATCATCTTCATTTGGTTTTCCAAAGCAGCAATGCTGGAGATGACTGGGGTTGGGGGAGAATTGCTAGGAGACATCTCTCCATATGAATGTGCTGGTTTTGATGGGTCCATATCCCCATCTTTGACATCTATTTCATCATCAATGGCCTGTTCCATCTCATCAATCAGCTCATCATCATAATTGCTCATGTTGTCTATGCTCTTTTCATCAAAGTTAAAATCTGTGTCCATGTCTTGAAAGCCCTCAGGAAGAGGTGTGTTTGGAATCTGACCTCCCATGTGCATGCGAATATGCTGTTGCAATACTACAGCATTAGTAAACTTTTTCTGACATATAGGACATGAGTGCTGCACCCGTAGAGGTGGCTTAGACCTGTGAACCCCAAAGTGTGTTTTTAAGTTGCCCTTAGTAGTGAAAGCACGGCCACATATTTTGCATTTAAAAGGTCTTTCCCCAGTGTGGATACGGTAGTGCATCTTGAGGGCACTCTGACAGCTGAGCACTCGATGGCAGATGACACATTGGTTGGGATCTGTCATCTTTTTGTCAATGTTTTCCACCAGCTGCTGCAGCTTTGAGGTTTCTGACGTTTGCATAGAGTCCAGGAGGCCACCAAAGGGAAACTTGGCCTTGAACTGATCTGAGATCATTGGAAGGGCAGAATGAGAGCCAGAAGATGGAGGGGTCACTGGATCTGTGATCTGTGTGGTGGTAGTGGTTGTGGTAGTGGTTGTGGATGACTGCAAAATCTGGCTCACAGTAGTCAGGGGCATGCTGGTTTCCCCAGGTCTGGTGGTGCAGTTAGATGGCAAGTGAATCCCCTCTGGCTTCAAAACTGGGGGTGCATCGCTTCCCATTGTGGGCTGCGGAGAAGCCGAAGTGAATGCTGTGCTTACTTCAGTACTGAGAACATTAGGTGACAGGGATGCACACTCACTTGATGGAGGCGATGGCCTTGGAGGGGACCTGCTTATGGGAGTAAGACTAGGTGAATCCCCATACCCCCCTATCATACTGGGTAAAGTTGGGGGAAGCTGCAGCCCCACTGAGGTTGGAGCTGTGGACAAAACAGGCTTGCTGTCCAGCCATGTGGTAACAGGCTTTTCTGGAGGCAGCGACATGCCATAAGGAATGCCTGAGGTGGTTGGCACATTGTCCAGGTACTCAGGGACTGGATAGGGGTTCATTGGAATGTGTGGGTACTTTTCTTTGTGCCTCTGAAAGTGGACCTTCAAGTTTCCTTTTGTAGAGAAGCGGTTACCACAAATGTTGCATTTGAAAGGCCTTTCACCAGTATGTGAACGAAGGTGTATCTGAAGGGCACTGTCACTTCCAAACACCTTTGCACAAAACCTACATTTATGTTTAAAGAAGGGGTCTTCTGAGCTAGGCTTGGTGTCAAATACAGAGACATTAGGAGGTTTTCCTTTGCGGTGCTTCATCAGGGCAGAGAGCGGATCGAGTGCATTAGCAGTGGCTGCAATACTGGCCAGTGGGTTGGGAAAAATGACACTACTTGAGGAACTTGATGGCATCAGGGGAAGGTTGGAAGGGGAGCTCATCAGGCTTCCATGGGTCAGTGTTGGAGGACTTGAGGTGTTTCTAGGGAGGGAAACACTGCTACTGATGCCAGTTCCAGCTCCACTGCTGCTGCTGTTGCTGCTGCTGCTACAAGTGACTGAACTCTGAAGCGGCAACAAGGAAGGAACTACACTACAGCTAGATGGTGGATATGAGGAAATTGTTGAAGTGTTGCTGTTCATTATTGAACTGGACAAATGGCTTCCTGTCTGTGAGACATGTGAGTGACCCCCTTCCAAGGCAGAAGACAATGAGGTTGGACCTTGGGCATTTAAAGTGGGTGGCACCCTTATAGCGAGCTGGTGGACAGGTGGTGTAATGAATCCATGTAGCGGGAGCTGACTGGGGATTGTGGGAAGGCCAGTGGCAGATGATGGCTGTGAGCCACCATTTGTATTGTGGTGTGAATGATGGCCAAGAGATGCCTGTGTAGGGTTCTGCCTGTTCATGAGGGCCACTTGGCTTCGGATCTGCTCTATCAACTGAAGCTGGTGAATTTGCTGCTGCTGTAAAGCCATCAGCTGGTCCAGGATCATTGGGATGGCCATGGTGGACATGCCACTAGCTATTGCCCCACGGAAGCTTTGAGCAAACTGCGCCACAGCCACCCTGGTTCCATGCAGTGTTTCCAAAGTGACATTTGTGCTGGGCATGCTGTATCCTGTTCCAGAGGGCTGTGCTGTGTCGAGCTGAGGTAGGCTGACATCAGGTTCTGGTGATGTATCTGGATCTTCAGGGTCCAGTGTTTTCTCAGGAGACATTTCCACATCCATAGGCTCATCATCTTTGTCTAAGGTGTTTACTTGCTCCAAAGTCATCTCAGCTCCATCGTCCACGTCAGCTGGGGAGTGCTGGCCCTCAGCTGCCTCCTCACTGTCTGCAGGCTCACTCGGACAGCTGGGCACCGGTGAGGGTTCGGTTAGGTACTCCTGTGTCAGGTCCGATGCAATCTCATTCTCACTAATAATAAGCACAAGGGGATTCTTGGTGCAACTCTTTAGATGTTCACAGAAGTCAGACCACTTGAAAAACTCAGCGCAGCATTTCTCACACACATGGGTCTCCTCACTACCACTGCGGCTCTCATTACCGCTGTCGGCGTCGTCCAGGATCTCACCTGAGGCTGAAAGAAAGAAAGAGGCAAAGAACAGAATAAATGAATAAATAATGCACATACATTCAACACACTTTTCAGCACAACACCTACAAATTAACCTTTAATTTTTTTTCTCACTTTACCATGACTAGAATCAATATTCTTTTTTCTGTTTTATTCTGAACAAGTCATCTAACTTCACCAATTCTCCGAGCTGGGTTTTGTGCATTCTACTCCTCTCCATAGAGCCAGCTAATAATTTTCTTTGTGCAATCCATCAAATTATGAGAGCCTATCAATTGTGGATACTGCTGCTTAATGAAATTCCATACGAGCTATTGATTTCCAATATTTTTATACAATTCACAGCTGCCTTGCCTGTTGAGTACAAATCAGGTCTTTGATGGCCCTATTAGGATTCCCCTCTGCTATCAAGCCACCTCATTTCCACCTGAATTTCAAATGCCTAAGCCTCTTATTTAGCATTGCTAGGGTAACATGCAACCTCTGCATTTCATGCAGGTGATAGATTTAACCTTCAGCAAAGTCAGTCCACTCATCAGCACAATAACTGCTTTCTGACAGAAGCGACGGTTGTCGTGTCGGTTCATAATTAAGCCTCAAATGTATGCTTCATAGATTTGCAACACGGTATAAATACTGAGTAATTTTTAGGGAGAAATTGATTTGTGGGTGCACTCCTACTAAATGAGAAACGCATCGTCGTTTAGTGTTAGAGCATGGCGTTAGTGGTAGATAGTGTGTACACTCCAGGATGTAGGATGTATTCTTTCTTTCGTTCTTTCCATCCTCATGTCTTTCATCATGCACTGTCTCTTTGGTCCTTGCTGCGAGAGCAAATTACATGGTTCTGCCAAAACAGCAATGCCTCTGATTAGTTACATATGTTCAGTCACAGTTGTTGGAAGCCACTTCCTCTTCGTATAGCTGTCTTGTGGACGCAGCAAGAGACAGAGATGCTCGTCGAATGATCCTGAATTCACACCTAATCAAACTGTGAAATACCAGCCTCGAACACGGTTTGCATTTCCACGCATTGCAAATGAAAGCAGGACAGGACCGGTACTCGCATGTTTGTATACGTGTGTGATGTGGCGTATGTTAATTATCTCCAACGAGTGCGCCTGCTACTTTGTTACATGGAAAACTGAGTGACTGCTTCACTTCAGAGACCCACTCGACCCTGCCAAAAGACATGATTAGTCGAGCCAGAGTAAGAAGAGATTTTCTCTCTCTCTCTCTCTCTCTCTCTCTCTCTCACTGGTCTTACCGTTCACAGGCATGTTTAGCTTGTAACGAGAGATGATTAGTCTAACGGGAAAGCATATGCTTCTCGTGTAACAATATGCCTTAATTATTTGTGACAATACATTTAAATTTTATAGCATCGTGCTGAGTCCAATTACCAACTTCCACTTTGTGTAGAAGAACTATACTATATAAAACCTATATATATATATATATATATATATATATATATATATATAAAGTAAATGTAGCTTAACTATAGAAAGATGTTAAAGTCAGCTTTTCAAGCAACCACATTATCGAGCTGCACTGTTCAGGAGGCGGAATGATTAAGTCCAACGTTCTGCCTTAACCTCATACACAAGCGCACACACACACACACACACACACACACACACAAACACACACACACACAGGAAACGAGCACTGTAACATAATAGATTCCCATGAACCTAAATTTTGTGAATGGATTTGAGGAGACGGCAAGTGATCACGATTTCCTGTAATGTAAAAAATCAAGTTTTGGTGATAATTTTTTTTTTTTGTAAATTAAATGAAATTAAAAAGCAGAACTTTCAACAGTGCAGGGGATATTTAGAGAAAAATAGGAGAAAAATTCATTAAAATATGACAGTAGAAATTTTCAGAGAGGCAGAAAATATTGCAATATTGATTGATTTTTTTTTTCCCGCAGTCACTGACAGTTGAACTCGTTTCCATAATTGAAGGGTGAAAGGTCAGACCCTACTCAGAGTGGAATAATCATTAAGAGAAAATTATCATTTTGTTTGGTTTTCTCTCCAAATGAGGCAGATGTCTTTCCTTACAAAACAAAATACAATAAATCCTCATATATTAACTAAGTAGAAGAAGGAATTGATTTTTTTCTTTTCAATTTCACTATTATATTAATATACTTAATGTGAACAATTACAACTATTGTCACATTAGTAATAACAGTATTTACACTAGTAATAGTCTTCAAGTCATGTGTAAATATAATATGTAACTTAATGTTAAAATGTAAAATAAAAATCTCTATCTTCTGCAAATAAAATTGAAATTGCATAATATATATTGCCCTTGAAATTATCTTGAAAATATATATATTATATAGGCAATTTTTCCATGTGTGAGGAAGCGACGAGAAGAGTGTGTGTAAGAAAATAAGAGTGAGAACACATGAGAACGTAGGAGTGTGTGTGTGTATTGATTCTTGCGAGAAAGGAAGGTGTTTGGGAAAAAAAACGCTCTGATTCATTTTCATCCCCTTAAGAGTCTTCCTTTCCTCAAATGCAAATATGAAGCGGTGAGGAATCAATAGGGCGATTGTAGGCTTCGACTCGTTGTGCGCGCTATCTTGGCGTGCGATCTCGGCCGTGCGAACTGAAACCCGCTAATCTGACATATTATATCAGATCAGGTTTTTGAGCTCCTCGACTCGGTCCGAAAGGAAGACGGAGAGCGCGGGGCGATTACACGCTCGTCTTTCCAGGACATCTTCGATACCGAGTTAAGGAATGAGACACGGCTCGTCTTCCTGACACACACACACACACACACAGATACAAACACAATTTTCCCTTTAAACATCCCTTTTATTCATGACTGCATTCCTATAAACACAATTCTAAGCTTGTGTGTGTGTGTGTGTGTGTTTTTTCCAGGTTCTGTACACGTTTCCTGGTTCCCCTTTAACCCACCCCTCCCTGGGTTATTTTAAACATTCTCATCTTCTCGTAAGCGCTTTCAAAGCGCTTGAAGCGAGTGATGAAGCGGGAGGGAGGAGAGCAACATGAGGATGCCTGCTGCTTTTAACAATGTTCACAAATTCCTCCGCAAATGCCACTTTCTTTCCATTGCACCTCTGTGTTTTCTCTCTCTCTCTCTCTCTCTCTCTCAATGCACTGTTTTCATTGACAAATCCTTCTTTTTTTTCTTTTCTTAGCTCCAGTTACTCAGAGGAGTGACTCGTGTCTAAATCAGAAAAGCGACCCTATGCTGAAAGGAAGAGGGAAGGCTGTGACAAAAAATAAAAAAGGAGAGGAAGAAAGAATGAAAAAAAAAAATGCTTTCCTAAAAATACATTTAGGAATTTTATGTCAAATTGTGATTTGGCTGTGAGAGGAACGATCAGTGAAAAACCTCAAAGTGAGTAAGCTAGAAAGCAAAGGCTTACCTTTAAAACTTTTAGAAAAATGTAATTTTTTTTCCCAACATTATTATTATTATTATTATTAGTTTAAATTATATAAGAGCTAGAGATATCTTTCTAAAGCTAAATAACTTTTTTTTTTGTTGTAAAGATGTCTCCTACTAATGGGTCTGAAAGTGTGTGTGTGTGTGTGTGTCTCTCTCTCTCTCTCTCTGTCTTATATTAAAAAAAATATTGCCTGCTGTTATTTTTTTAATTATGACTTCTAGTGATTTTTTTTTTTCTAAATATATATATTTTTTTATTTAAGGTAACTGAAGATGAACATTGTATTCGTGTGTGTTAGGATAATCGAACGTCTCCCAAAAAAAAGGGTGACCTTGAGAGTTACTCTATAGAAAGGTACTCTATAAATAAAACCTATTATTATTATTAGCAGTAGCAGTATAATTATTATTATTATTATTAGTAGTATTATTAGCAAGTTAATTCCAGGTGTGTAGTGGCTCTCAGACACAGAACCCGAGTGTGTGTTACAGATAAAGTCTGAGATAAAGACAGAGAGACACTGAGAGCTGCTGGTTGTTCGAGTCATTATGAGAGAAGGAGAACGGGACGTGGACGATGAAGACTGGTAAAAGCGTGATGGCTTTCTCAGAGCCTCGGCCGGGGTGGTACAGTAAGCGCTCTGTGTCCGCGTGAACAGAAGACGCTTTGTCGTGGCGCGCAGATGCGCCGCAGCCGAAACATTAACGATTTGTTTGTGCGGGTCGTGCGATACAGGCTTCGGTGGCGGCAATTTGTCCAACAGCACCACGTCCCCGTGTCCCCGCAGCACTACAGCGGCGTGGCCCCTAAATCTAGACTCGCATTTATCTCCTCTCAAAGCACTGAGCTATAATTAGGACACGCCGGCGCAGTGTCTGTAAGGCCTGGAGGGTCCTCGGCTGGCCCTGGATGTCTGGCTCTCAGACCCTCAGATAATCACAGGAATAAATGGAAACATGGTGGCGCTGATGAGCTTCGTAGATTTTCATCATCGGATGCAATTCCGAATCTTTATCCACCAGTAACTCGGGATGTGATTAGAGATATTAATTCCTGATGATAAAACACATCAAATTTAGGTCTTTATATGTTGTATAAGCCCTCATGAACTTTAAAGGGCCAGGATTCTTTTTCGACATGTTTTTTTTTCTTAAGAAAAGGAAAAAGATTTATGCTATGAGTAATCTGACTATTCAAAAGCTGATCATCTGAGACAAATCAGTCTCATCATATTTATTTATTACAGCCATTAGAGCTTTTTATTCCTTAATTACTTCCCTTTAAATCCTCGAAACGTTCTTTCCTGGCTACTGAACCGAAACCTGGGGATGCAGCGTTCGAATGTTGATAGTACTAGTTTCGTTAAACATTTTATTTAATTGAATTTTTTTTTAGAGTTTTAGATTTTAAACCGGATTAATTAAAGTGACAGGCTGATGCGATAGCAATTACGCAGCAGCGCTGATGGTGAAACCCGCACCGGAAACGAAAATGGTCAAGTAACTGAAATGCCTAACAAAATTTTTACTGCAGGAGAAAAACTAAAGGAATAACAGACAGATATCATAAATGAAACAGTTAAATAATTTAATATTTACTACGGTAATGGTCATTCATGCAATCAAAACTTTCAGAGAGAGAGAAACAGAGAGAAAGAGCGAGAGAGAGAGAGAGAGAGAGGAAGCAACAATACTCATAAACATGGGTACTCATGACCGTGTGTGTGAGTGACTGAGGATATTTGTGGCTTCCGAGGACCCTCAGGCCCCCAACAGGGTTGGTGTGTGGGGGGATAGAATGTGTGTGTGTGTGTGTGTGAGTAAGTAAGCGAGTGAGTAGATGTGTGTGTTCTGAGGACCCTCAGGCCCCCCCACAGTGTGAGGGTGGGGGGATAGTGTGTGTCCATGTGTGTGTGTGTGTGTGTGTGTGTGCTGATCTGAAGCGGAAGCGGCGGTCGGAGATGAAAGGCCGTCACTGTTAACACTTTGGAGGACGGCCTGCCAAGGTCACTGGCACACATGTACTAATTGTATTATAAGCTTGACGTGCAGCAGACGCCTCTGGCAGAGCCGCTCAGGCAAAGGTTAAATCAGCGCACGCTATCAAAGCGCCACCCTCGGGGGGTACTGCGGGAGGAGGGGTGGAGCGGGGGGGGCAGGATGAGAGAGAGAGAGAGCGAGAGGGAGGGTGGGGGCATGGATCGGTCGCTGGCACGGCATGAGCTCGCACCTTTTCACCAAAAAAAATAATAAAAAGCTTCGACGGTTTGACGACAGCAAAGTAAAAAGGTGAAAGGCTTCGTGGGGGGAAAACGTCAGGTGACACGAAAGACAGGGTCACGAGTACGCTCCGAAATACGCCACAAAATTCTACATACATGAAACATGGAATGCTTATTAGAATTAACTGAAGGAGAAAGTTTCTTATTTAGGGTCGAACTTGCAGTGTTAAATAAATTCCTTTGATTTTTTTCTCTATGAATGTAGAAAAAAAACAAATATTAGGCTCATTATGTAAATATGTATAATAGTATTTAATTTATTTATTTATTGGCGCTGTCAGTTTTTTTTTTTTTCTTTTTAACAGATTGATATTATTCCTGTGGTTTGAATGAAACCTAATCAATTCAAAATGATCAGGAAAATATGCTCAGAACTATAAGAACGAAATAATAAGTAACAATAAGTATTTTAAAAAATGAGTTTTTATTTGAGGACTGATTTTAAGAACAAGGTTTTAAATGTGAAAAATATGACTGCGACTGATTAAAATGACATTGAATTGCTATTTAAAGTGATTTTGAAAAGTAACAAATTTGCTGTGAAAAGGAGATCAAACTTCATCAAGTCTTCAGCTTCTCTACACTGTTATGGCATTGAAGATTTTTGAAACTGATGATGGTGATGATGATGATGAGTTATGACAGGTGACTTGGTGCGTTTTTTAACCCCTAAGAAATCGAATATGCAAGAAACATGTGATGAAATATAAATGTAGTCAGAGAGTCATCCTGTCTAATCAAAGTTCCTCTCAACGAACAAAGCCTCGGTGCGGATAATCAGACGTTCAGGATAAAGATTTGTCATCTAATCACACAAGTAGACGGAGGGTTCGTCCCTCAGCAACAAACTGCGTCACTGCTTTAATGACTCGCTCGCTCGCTTGTGTGTGTGTTTTTTTAATTTTTTTATTTAAGTATGTCTGAATTAAAAATTTAAGACAAAAATCTCAATATGTAAAAGTATAAAAATATAAAAATCTAGCGCACAAAAAAAAATTACTAAGGTCTATACAAATACGGAGTGTGAATCTGTGACATGTTGCTGTTTCTTAATATACACCCAGAAAAGTTTTAGAGAACGTCTGAGACTGTAAATGTGAATTTTTAGACACAATTTTAAAATTTCATGCATGTGTTTCAATCTGCGTATTTATTTATTCATGCGTTTTTTGTTTGTTTCACTGTGATTTTATTTTTCATTTGTTTATTTGTCAAATGTAAGCATTTTTCCAGTTTTCTTTTGTTGTTGTTGTTGTTGTTGTTGTTTTTTTTCAGGTTGGTGTTGTCCACATGATTAATGGATTCATTTTCATATCTGATTTTTCTACATAATACATTTATTTTAACCTGCCAGTGCATCACATGTAAAGTGTAATGTAATGTGTATATATATGTGTATAATGTATTTTTTTATGATTATTATATATTATTATATATTATTTATATATATATTTGTTAATTATCATAAAAATATTTTTTGACTTAAATTATTTATTCATATTCTCCTACATGATTAGTTTATTTCCACATGCTGGGCGTTTCATATTTCCATTTCCGATTTACTCAGGATTCATGATTCATTCACTTCTGGAATAAATTTTTTGTCACATTTCAATATTTCACATGTAGGTCACATGTGGTTTTAGTTTTTTTACATGTGATTTTAGGGATTTTTTTGCATGATGACTATATCCACAAATATTTACAAAAGATGACGACGATGAAATGCACCATGATGTCTATCGTGCACGTGATTGTACGCAAAATATATGTGATTTGTTTTTCTTTATAAGGTTTTTCTATGATATGAGTATTGCGACTTCTATGCATGATGTGACGTAGTGGAGGATAGAAATAAGAAGGTTCTTGAAACTCAAAATATAAATAAATAAATAAATTCGTTTATCACCGAAATCTGTAAATGTTTAGATCAGGTCCATCGTCTAATCAAGCTTCCCCAAAAGACATCACACATCTGGGTGCAAAGAATGAAAAACAGGTCAAATCCTTTCTTCTTTGATTTTTAATTTTAAGTCACAGACTTGAAGGTCCAAAGCAAATAAACCCATAGAAAAAAAGGTCGAAAAGAGAGTCGCAGATAAAAAAAAACAGAAACAGTACAAGATGGAGGACTTTTAAAAAGATCATTTTTGCTTGGCGTGTGTGTGTGTGTGTGTGTGTGTATGTGGTGTGGTGGCTCGAGAGGAAAGCTAGGCCTCGGTTTCGTCACCCTGATCATCCTGCACTGTTCGTAACTCAGTAGCGCACGACGTCATTAGGTTACCGATCGAGTAAAATGAATCGGCGGTTATGTACAGTGTTTCGGTGTGATAGGTGACACGGTGTGTGCTCTGTTTAACGCTGTGTGATGTGTGTGACTTCGTACAACGGCGCTGACGTCAATCACGCCATCTGTCTTGTTAACAAATCTCTTTAAGTTGTACATATGAGCTGCTGTTATGGTGTTATGCCTTATATATATATATATATACAGTATACACTTAGAACATTTTCCTTCGTCTGTATTGCAGGGTGTGTATAAGCATTTGTTCAAGAGCATAGGTGATGTGGTTCTCTCTATGTGTGTGTGTGTGTGTGTGTGTGTGTGTGTGTGAGAGATATTTTCCTGCCAGTCTACAGCTATTCTACTGATGCTGTATGGAAGTCACAGGATTTCGAGATCCAGCAAAAGAATCAGATTTTTTTGTTTGTGTGTGTGTGTGTGTGTGTGTGTGTGTGTTTGTGTGTGAATCAGGAAATTAGATTCATACAAAATTAGTCATACTCAGTCAGGATTCGAAGATTTAGACACATTTGCTTAAATCAGTCCCCAGAATCAGAATGAACATAAATTCTTTGTATAAGACTTATATAATGTCTAATTAGAGTCAGAAATCAAAGTCATATTTTCTTCCTTTCACCTTGCAATGTCAAAGCGAATGAATCATACCAAATCTGAACGTTTGTGACTGAACAGGGCTTCAGACGCCATGTCGAGTAAAAATGCAAATTCACTGAATATTTTTGCTAATCAGATCCAGAAAAATGAGTATAAATTTAGTAATTCTAAGTACAGCATAAAGTACATACAGTTTAATGTCCAGGGAATATATAATAATATCCAAGAATTCATACCTATACTATACTCAGTACTCAGATTTTACATCGTCACAGAAATCCTGCCATCATTGTATAGATTTTTAAGTATTTCTTTCATAATTTCAATATTAAACTGGGATTAATTCATATCTGGCTCGTAGTGTTACTGAAGCATAATCTGAATGCATGTGGTAGAAGTTACATTGAGCAAGAATTTATATCACATGTTTCTGAGGTCCTGGAAACCAATCAGATTTTCTGTACATCAGACCAAATAATCATGAGAATAAGTATGTATATAACTTACACTGTAAACCTTATGATATAATGTCTAGTGAAATCTAAAAATATATTCACTACACATCAGCACTCAGGATTTTTACAGTATAATAGTTTTTATTCTTCAAGCTTAAATGTAGTATGAATATTATAGTCCTTGTTGAGTTCAACATCCAATGACTCATAAAATTTACATTTATTCCAATTCCTTATAATTAACCTGGTCTAGTATTTTTAAAGAATCAAATTTACAATCTCGAAATCAACAAATCACAATCAGAATGTATGTCTAATAGGACTTTGAATGCTGCGTCCGGTATTGATGTGAGTCACATGACTTCGGTGATCAGCACTTTTCCTTTACAAAAATCATGCATAATGCATAATAAACATAGACGTTTCGATGAATCTGATTTTTTTTAATATTGTATTTTTGTTTCCTTTGAATTACATCCATGACGATGATAATCAATATAAAATCAGTATCAAATCAGTAAAACGTTAAGCCTTCCAGTGCTATTGAATTAAATTTTTTTTATATATTGTTTTTTTAAGCTTAGAATTTACATAAATTTAGATTGTAACATTAAACATATCAAATCAAAATCCTAGTCATGATGATCACATGTTTTTAAAAGACATCGTATTACATGCCTACTATAAACCTAAATCACATGACTGAGATGTCCAGCAAAAATTAAAAGCAGCAGCATTATATGCAGCATCAGTATGGACAATATATTGTCATAAAGTCCTAAGAATCAGAATCAGTACACATGCACAATGTACATCTTACAATGCTATGCACTTTATGTCCTGAGATTTCATGCTGTTTTCATACTCTGGGTCTGGAATTAATGTACATTTATATTGTAGGACGTGAAAGATCATATCCAGTGAGTTGTAAAAAAAGAATATGAGCTTGGGAAAATCAGACTATGTGTATATCATGAAGCTTGCAGTGCTGCGTCCAGTGAGACAAAGAGTCTTTGACTTTCTGGTGATCAATAACAGCACGAGCAGCCGAGCGCTTCACACTGCAGCACTTCAGGAGAGCGAGATGCGACCTGAGAACCGACAGTCCGTCTCTGAAAAGCTCTCAGGTACAAAAAAATTTTTTTTTAAAGAAAGGCTTAGGAAACATCCATAGTTTAAACCTCTGTGAATTAAGAACTTCTTGACTTTCTGATGTTTGGGTTTCCAACAAGTCTTGAAGCTTGACTTTGCTGCATCAAACACTCTCATGTGCGTTTAAGTGCACAGACAGAGGGGTGAAAATTCCAGGTCGCTTTACACCGTACACAGTGCCTTTGTGTGCATGTGTGTGCGTGTATATGTGTGTGCGTATATATAAGGAATAAAGAATCATTTTAATCTCTTCAGCTTCATTCTGAAAATTATGTCATAAATGACATGAGAGCTAATAACCCATTAACCAAAGTCATGCTTTCTGATCAGCCACAGCATGTTTTTTTTTTCTTTTCTTTTCTTTTCATGCCCTTTCATGAAATGGAAAATTGTAGAGGAAAAACAAATGATCGGAAATGATGCCAGAGAGAGAGAGAGAGAGAGAGAGAGAGAGATGATTTAAGCGCAAAAATCTTTTTGCAATCTGTAGAACGCATGTTTGCAGAATATTTCTTTTAATGTTTACATGTTAATATATTTGATATATCTAGTTATAGTTTCACACAGTGAATGTCTACATTTTAAAATGACTTGAAACAAATGGTTATGCCATTTGTCTGCTAAAGGACATTTCAGAATTAGTGACACATTTTACTTATATGTTTTCAGTACTATAATAATAATAATAATAATAATAATAATAATAGGATAAAAACAATTATAAAAACAATAATCATGAAATATCCTTAATTATATAACTTATCTAACATACATAAAACAGAATTACAAAGACTACACACACACACACACACACACACCTATACACACACACACACACAGACACAAATTTCACACAGGACATATCTAACGGAAATGAACAAGTCCGGTGTGTAACAGCTCAAGTGTGAAAGTGTCATGTGAAGTAAACAAACAAACAAACACAAACAAAACACATTTCAATGCCACAAAACAAAACAAAAAAGCATAGCTCTGCACTTAATCTAGCTGGGAATATGCAATAGGCTTCTTTACACACCAGCACAATGGACATCTGGGTGCAAACAAGGGCTCAGTGTGCAAGAACTTGGCTCTCCTTGGCTCTCTTTTTGAATCTGGGCTTTCTCTTTTGCACAGAACAAAAAGAAAATTGGGGGAGGTTAAAAAAAAAGATTTATCTTGTCCAAAACAATAGGTTTAATTAAAGTTGGGGGCAAAAAAAAAGTGTGGCACTGCAGTGCAACACGAAGTTTCTGTAGAGCAGATGGATTAAAGTAGGAACGAAAAAAGTTTTTATTTAATGCACGGTGTGTGTGTGTGTGTGTGTGTGTAATTCTTAGGTTGGCGAAAGGTGGAGAAATAGTTGTGTATAAATTTGCATGGTATAAACGCGACTGCGTAATCTCTACACAACAGCTGATATTTCTCTGAATATATATGTATATAATCAGAGATTTTCAGACATTAAAAATGTGTACGTTTTTATTATCTCAGCGAGCGTTTAATCCGTTTAATGAGCTGATAGATATTTAACGGATCTTTCGGAAAAACAAACGTAATTTCACTTGATTTTATTCAGACATTAAACTTTTTATAAATGATGTATAGTTATGTATGTAAAAGCAAAGAATTAAACATAATTTTAAACATCTTAAACATTTGTTTTTCGTGGCTCAGGGTTTTTATTTATTTATTTTTGGGGGGTTTTTTGTGCGCAAGAACGAAAAGCAAAGCAAATCTTTTTCTATCCCGCTCCAAAGTTCTACATCATGATATTTCTAACTTAGAAATGTGTGTCTATAATAAAGCGAACACACTCACCGTTATCCGATTCCAGCCCGAGCGCTGAAGCCTCCTCGTCCGATTTGAGATGCTGCGGCTTGGCCTGTTTCCGTCGGGACATGATGATGATGATGAAGATGATGGGGATGGAGAAGATGATGCGCTGCCACCCGGCCCCGCTTTTTGAACGCGCATCGGCGGCGGACGACCGGTGCAGGGAAAGAGATAACAATACTAATAAAAACAACAATAATAAAAATAACAAAAAACAGTCAGGTGGGAAGGAAAATTAGGCGAGGTTGCGGCGTGGTGGGCGAAAGTCCGGTATATAATTATGATAGTGAATAATGCATCGCGATTAACGGCGCTGCACGAGGGGGGATTGGCCGAGCTCCAGCCGGATATGGAAATGAGGGACGGACTCGGCAATTAGCCGCTTCGCCCTCGAACTATCTCTCTCTCTCTCTCTCTCTCTCTCTCTCTTTCTATGTGTGTGCGCGCTCTCTCTATCCTCCTCCTCCTCTTCGCGCAGAGCTCCAAATCCCGTATTAACGCCCAGCACTCGGGGGGGTCTTCAGCACAGGAAGGTCAGCAGCTTCTTTTCCCTTTTTCGCCACGCGAGTGCCGGGAATTCGTCGCTTTGTTTATTGGCTTGCATACCGTGCATGCGTCACGCGTTTTTTTTTTCTTCTTTTTGTGCGCCGCGCGTTTCTCTTTTGCGCCGCGTATTCCCCTGGACAGCTGTTAACTTCGCGCTTCCATGTTCAGGATGACTCTCTAACACCATGCGATGTTTTGTTTTTTTTGTCTTCTTTTCTTTTGGAAACTGTGCCTTCCAGTCAGTACCTTTAGGGTCCCCCGGTTCTGTCCTCCGGTCCCTCTAATAGTGCGCTATAGTGAGTGACTCTGTAGCGTCCTGTTCATGCTCTGTCCAAAAAAATAAAAAAAAGTTATTCCCAAGTGCTGATTAAAATGAAATCAGATTTCATAAAAAAAGAATAGCTTGAATGCGTTCTGGAAAATATATATATAAAAAAAAAAACAGAAGGAACGTGCGTAAAAAGTTTGCAGAACGCGCTCTTATGGAGACGTGAAGTTCAATAGCGACTTAAAACCAAAAATGAACCAAGTTTAAAAGCTGAAGCAGCGCTCAGGCTCCCGGTAACTAACGCGCTTAGCTTTCTGAAAGCGTCTTTTAATGTCTTTCGTTTTCAGTTTTCCAAAAAAAAAAAAAAGTCGGGCGACTGCTCGGCTCGTCTCCGCGTGTTCGGGCGCAGCAGCGATGAAAACTTGCGCGCGTCTTGCTGCTGCTCGGCGTCGCCGCTTTTGCGCCCCGTAGTTCCGCGTGTGGAGGCTGCGTGGCGCGGGAGAGGGAGTTTAAACCCCCCTCCTCCCCTCCCCACCCCGCAGGGCTTTAAGTTCAGCCCATTGCGCTTAGCGACCGCTAGGATGTAGCCTACCGCGCCGTTTTCTTTTGTTTTTTTTTTGCACCCCCCAACCACCCCTCGCACCGTGTTTTTGCCCGCGTGTAGCGTTAAATAAATAAAAACGCCGGCTGTCAAATCTAAGCGCACGTTTTTACTTTTTTTAAAAAATTTTTTAATAAGGATTAAAGGTGGATTAAAAGGTTTGCGCCGTCCTTGAATACTGAAAACAAATGATGGTTCTTCATTTATAAAGATACATTTATTCCAAAATATAAACACACACTCTTTGATGTTCATATCAAAGAATTCATAAATGACGCATGACAAATCTCATGCTGTTAAGTTTAAAACTGTTTGTAATTAAGTGAGCTTTATGCCTGTACAGTATATTTATATATATATATATATATATATATATATATATATATAGAGAGAGAGAGAGAGAGAGAGAGTGTGTCTCTGTGTGT
>JAQMYJ010000018.1:4018217-4020122 GCA_030014305.1 Clarias laeviceps | reverse complement strand
CTGTTTGTAATTAAGTGAGCTTTATGCCTGTACAGTATATTTATATATATATAGAGAGAGAGAGAGAGAGAGAGAGTGTGTAGGTATGTGCATTTAAAATGGCTCTGCAGGCTGTAGGGAAACTTCACTGTTATTATATTTTTGTCATTGAGGAAACAGACATGAGAGAGCTGTGGATTGTAGCCAGAGGAAATGTCTCCAGTGTTTTTAGGGAGAAAAAAAAAGTTCATTTGCGTTTAAATGTTGACCTGCCCAGGGAAAGAGGGAGGGGTAAGTAGGCTTGGGTTGGGTAGGGAGGGTGGGGTATCTTGAATTTGACATTATCACACCACGAATAGAGCACGGCTTTTGCATTCCTTTAGAAAGAGTATTTTCATTCAGTCTGATCAACAGAAATTTTTTTTGCAATGCACATTTTATGGATGCGACAAAATAAGCAAAGCAACCTTCATTTGTTAATATCTTCTTAATCTGTTTCAAGATCCCAGATTTAGTATACAAAATCAAACATTACTGTTATATAACAATATCTTATATACAGATCTATATACAATACAATAACGGTTTCGTTTTTAATTCGCATTAATTTTCAATCTTGTAAATGCGAATAAAAAAAAATCTAAATATACAATTTATAATTTATATCCGGCATTTTTTTTATACATTTGGGCACATAACTCAAACACCACTTTATTAAAAATATATATATTGTTTTTCTTTTTCTGATTGCTTATTGTAATTCGGTCTTGTGTAAAGAAATAAATCACGGGGCTAAACGGTGCTGCTGTAGTGCCGTTAAAAGGAAAGAAGTAAAAAGCATCAAGTGCAGATGTTGCAGCTCTCACACACACACACACACACACACACACGTTGTTCCGTTGAAAATAAAGTGTGATCACGCCGCGTGCATACAGGAATAACGGTGTCCTTTTGCTCTTTGGCGCTTTTTCCTCTGTGACGAAAAAAAAAGTGACAGTTATTTTTTTTTTCTCTCGACAGCAAGGTCATTGCGTGTGCGTGTGTGTGTGTGTGTGCAAACTTTTCTCCCCATCCATCCTCCATCATCCCCTTCTAGAAGTTTATGTCCATTATTATCATCTGGTATTAATAGATGGAAGACAAAAAAAATCAGCTATTGATAATTGCAAGGAGTAGATACCCCCAGCCTCGTGCATCCTATCGATCGCCTTGTCCCTCCACCTCTCTGCTATAGAGAGATAAGGAGGCTCTCTCTTTAGTGCAATATAATTTCTTTTGACCTATCTGCTTGCTACAGGCTTATGATGAATAGCTGGAGTGGCTAAAGTCCTTTATCACAGAAACTTACCCCTTGATATAATATTGATTCTTTATAACGAGCTCGAGAGCCAAAAAAGGCAGAAAGAAAGAAAGAAAGGGAGGGAAAAAAAATCAAGCTGTCCATTTGGTCATCGTCATCATCAATATCATCACAAAAGGAGGTCGGGATGAGGAGCTGCTGCCTCTTTGTAATCTCCTCTCCTCTCTCAGCTCTGTGCTGCTGATGATGAAAGGAGAAGAGGAAGAGGACAGCAGACTGATGGAGAAGTGTCCCTTAATCCAAACATTTAACTCGCGGTGAAACCACACTGGAAAAAAAAAAAATGGCGACCCGACAAGCCGAGCCGCCAATTGGAAATAAAATAAAATAATTTCCCGGTTAATCAGATTTTGACGTTAAATCATGTATTTTAGTCTTAATGGACGGTCGGATGTAACGTCATTATTTACACTTAATTCACCCTTGTGGATGGATTAACCGAATTGCTCCAAACATATTACCAAAATGTTTAAAGTAGGTTTACATATTCATATATACATGGTGTGTGAGTGTATGTGTGTGTGTCAAGTTGACATTTTGGAATTTAAACAGCTCTAAACATGCTT
>JAQMYJ010000018.1:3998217-4013217 GCA_030014305.1 Clarias laeviceps | reverse complement strand
TCATATGTGTGAGATCACTGCTTCAGCTCAGGTTTTTCATGCGTTCGATCACTGATTGGAGCAAACGTGATGCATCTTTCTAAGAACTGAGAGCAGAAACACAGCGTTCAGACATGATGCTACTTAAGCTCATTAAAATTCCCCGAGATGTACGTTGAGCTCCTCAAGCTGTGACACTGTATATGCTGTAGATGTGACACAGGAGCTCTGATCTTATCTTCAGCGGTGAGCTCAGGGCAGGACATAAGATGACCGAACCGGTTTTCGAGGCACTCATATAGCAGAGTCGGATGATTGTGCTTGGTTACGTGAGCAGTGGAATAAAGTTATCAACCCTGTCTATCACTGGGTTGGGAATTGTGGTGGTGGAGAGGAAAATGGTGTCCATCATGGACAAGACCTTCCTGGCCATTCTGTCCATAATCACTCAATGTGATTAGAATAGCACTATTAACAAAATCCATTGTCCTACAACAGCTTTAGAGAACCAGACTGCATTTAGATTGCTAATGAGAGCTTTGAATTGAGGTAGAAACCTTGAGAGGAATCAGATGAGAGGAGGAAAAGGAGGCTTTGCATTTTTACAAGCTTTTATACTCGTTGTACTTGGGGTGTTCATGTTAAACTGGGACTTGTGATGAAATGTCTCATGAATGAAGGCATACAGCCAACTGATATTTACACAAGACATCAAGCATGGTACGGTGATGAGACTCTTACCCACAGTAAATCATTTAAATGATGCAAACAATTTAATAGAAGTTGTACTTTCGTGAATGGCAGAAAAGTCCATTGCAATCATTCCCATGAATATTACGTGCGTAACATTACAAGCCCTAATGAAACACTGGCATAAATGCGTTAATGTATTCTGTTATTCTGCACAATGTCCTGGTTTGACTTGGGCACCTTTTTAGTGCTTTTGTGCTTTTTTAGTGCTTTTGTATTCACAGTCATGTACATGTTCTGCAGGTAGTGTTAATAATTTTTTAGAGATCATTTTCCCTGTAAATATCTTTAAACTGCTGCTACATCACAGTACTTGCTATCCACCGTATTCAGCATAAATTAACTTACAGGCAGGTACTGTATAATTGGCTATCAGAGAAGGCATCCACCAAGCAAGCTGTAGAGATCACAAGTACCATCCCTGAACTCTCTAGAGATCTCTACAGACTGCAAAAAGTACTTTTTTCCCCACAAATGTTTACAAAGAAAAAAAATGCAGTACATGATAAATGTAAAGAAATCAAAAGTTGAGGATTTGCATAATGATGAGGGTTGCATAATAATGAACATACTTGTGATGCTCAAAATTAATTCTCTCGGGTTTACGTCGATAGTATCGACCATCCAAGATTTGTTCATGCAATGTACAATACATGGAACACGAAGCCTCCTTACAACACCCGGTCAACAATTGCTTCATGTTTTTCACAGAAGCCAGCTGAACATCGTTGCTATTTATGTACGTTCTTAGACAAAGAGTTCCTTTTTCTTTGTGGATGAGTTCTACTTAAATTCTTTGTTACAGGTCTATATGCCGAGCTGCATCCTTGTATTGCTTTACATAGAAATGTCAACTGAGGTACTGTATAACTTTTGCACTCAGCAGTATGTAAATCAAGAAATATGTATCTTAATGTACACAAAGAGTACGTAATGGATGAGGTTTCCAGACATTTCATGGAATTTGTGGTGTGAAAACGTACGAGGGTGAGTCAAAAATTTTCTTCTGCAGAATTGGCTGTAGAATTTATGATAATTAACTTTTAGAAAAAACAAATACATTATTTGCCTCATTAAAAAATGTTTTAGGCTGAGCTGCGAGCCACGAATGCACTACTGTCTTCACTTCTTCATCAGAAGTGAGTCTTTGTCCTTGTAGTTCAGCTTTCAGGCGATCAAACAGGTGAAAGTCTGATGGATCGAGATCAGGACTGTAGGGAGGATGCTTTAACACCTCAAAACAAAGTGAGGCAGAAGAGCAAAAGTGTGCGGACGTTTGTCATCAACTGTGGACGTGGACGGGTGTTCGGCCCCATCTTGATGTTTACCACTTGTGTGACCTTCCTTGGAATTGTCTAACCACTCATACACACTTCTTCGTGACCAAACATTTTCTCCATACTGCGGAACCATGTAACCACAAAAAAACATTAATATTCTTTCTTGCAAATCACAAGCAGAGCATCCATTTTGCTGGCACCATAGTTACAACTGAACTCATGTAACACATTCACACCTGCACAGCAGTGCCTGGGGAGTGGAAAGTGCTGATAAGACTGTGTGATCAACAGAAGTTCACAGAACAGAATATAACTCGAGTGTGGATAATTTTTGACTCTCGTATTCACAGTATTTTGCTGTAATATTTATAGAAAATTGCCCATGGATCCAGACTTGTAGGCTACCTGTACATCATTATAACATCCCTTCCTAATTTTTTGTTCTTTTTGGAATCAAAGCCTCCCTATCCTGAAACATTACAATTTCTAAGCCTATGATCGATATTAGCATTTTAAATGATTCTATATAAAAAGTAAAATAATCCGGCATTCAGACTTTTTCCACTTCCCACAAAAACGTTTTCACTGCTCAAAAAAAATGAAGGTTTTAATATGGAAATTTTGGTAAATATCTATTTGAATGTGTCTGAGTTTATGTCTGTGCCAAAAAAAAAAAAAAGCGTACTGAAAACAAAACCAATTTAAAAAAGAAAAAGCAGTGGACGTGATACAGCTTTCCATCAAAAAAAAAAAAAGAAAGAAAGAATTTACATGATAATGAGCTTTAGACAATTAAAGCGAGGTGGTGTGTATGAATCAGAAGGCTTATTAAAATGATAAAAAACTGAGCGGCAGGTTTTGGCGAAAGACCGAATGTGTGAATGTGTGAATGTGTGTGTGTGTGTGTGTGTGTGTGTGCACTTTGTATTCAACTTCTTGTCTTTTTGCCCATACAAAAGAATAATATTCATATATTTATTATTCTCTATGATTGACTAAAGAACAAAAAAAAAACAATGAAATGACATGACATTTTTAATCCATCTACATCATTTCAATGTTATAAGGGGGTTCAAGTCAAACTGGGACTTATGATGAACTTTCTAGTGAACGAAGGCGTAAAATTGATTGACATTTACAGAAGACTTCAAGCACGTTACTATGATGAGACTGTAGACTAGCGGCAGTAAAACACTGGAATAGTGTAAATGTTTTAAAGTATGCCATACGTCTGTGACGATCCTGGCAGAGGTGGCAACACTTGTTCCTTTGAATATTCAGTTAATGGAACATGTGATCCTTGAAAATCGATGGATAAATTGTTGCCAGCTTGTAGAAGATACGCATCTGTCTGTTGGAACTGTACACATAATCATTAAACAACATGATGTGCACATTACAGGAACCCGGCTGGGAGTTATTGCCACGTCCCCCGTACAGTCCTGACCTTGCTCCAATATAATTCCACATGTTTGGGCTATTAAAGGAGTTCCTGGGAAGCCAGATCCAGCGTTTCAGAAATGAAGCAGGCAGTCTGATAATGTTTCCAGCATACTGAGACACTTTCTGCCTTGATGGTATCCAAGCGCTAGTGAAATGCTGGGATAAGTGCATTAGTTTAGCAGGGGATTAAATAGAGAAATAAAGGGAGTTTTTAACTCTCATAACTGTGCTCTGTTATTCTGTGCAATTAAAAAGTCTCAGTTTGACTTGAACACCCATTGTAGTCAAAAAATACCCTCGAACATAATGAATAATCAATTTGCTTTGTAGAGATGTACGCAAATGTGAAGAGACATAACAGCTGTTTAATCAGGTATGTCGTGTGAGGTCATGTGGTGCTGAGTGTGTGTGTGTGTGTGTGTACGTGTATGTGTGTGTGAGAGAGAGAGAGTCTGGCCCAGTGCCAGGGCATTCGAGGTAAAGCACCTCTTTTGCTAAGAGGTAATTGCAGCCCGGTAGCTTCTGATTGCCAGGATGTTGTCTCTGGGAACGAGTCCCAGCATTCTCAGCTCTCCAGGCCCTGATTACACATCAACTTATTGATTTGATGAGGCCAAGACGTTTGCTAATAATCGCTCTCATAGCGTCGCTTAATCTTTGTTTGTGATTAAAGCAGCCATCTGAGAAGCCTTTTTTAAGGCACTCATCTCATGCTACAGTTCAGGTCAGAGTTATCCAGAGTTATTAGTAGGACGTCAGCCATTTTGTGAAACAACCAAAACAGAAACGCACACAACAAGACATGAAAGAAATATGTTTAAGTGTTGTTTAATGTGCGGTCTCTGGGGTTTATTCATAACACACTGGAATAATGTATCTGTTTTTGTTCAGGAAAAATGTAAATATAGCCAGTTTAGCCTCTGCCTTTTTAAATCTGAGGTAATAATTATCTAGAAATATTTTGTCAGTTAATCCATTAATTAGCTACCAACATTGTCTGAAATAACTTTTTTCCCTGTGGAAGACTTTATTTGAGTGAATTTATGCTTTACATGAAGCCTAGGCTAAACTTTTGTTATTATCCATGCTAATAACTAGCCACATATAAACATTTGCTAAGCAGACAATTAGCATTAAATGGGGTCATCATAGCAAACCACAGAGGCTCAAATTTAGGCAATTTTCTAGCAAACCACATCCTATTTTATGATTTCTGGATCTTACTCATTTAAAATCCATGACTTTTAGCTATTTTATGCTACAATTCATGTCCAGTTAGATTATTATTAATCAGCATCCATCACAAAAATGTACTCTAACAAAATGCGATTAAAGTATTGTGCATTTACCCATAATACACTGCAAACAAACATGTTTTTCTCAAGGGAATTTTTTTTTTAATGTAGCTACATCATGTACAACACTAATTTAGCGTCATCTACCTTTTTAATTTAGAGGTGCTAATTAACTAGAACTATCTTGCTGGTTAATGAATTAATGAGCTGGCTACATTATCTGAAATAACCTTTGTCTCTGTTCAGGTCTTTATCTGAGTGAAAGGATGCTTTATGTGAAACCTAGTTTTGTTATTATCCATGCTAATCACTAGCCACAAATAAACAGTGTGTTAGTTGCTAAGCAGATAATTAGAGTTAAACCATCATACTGTAGCTAACCAAAGTGACTCAATTCTGGGCAATATTTTGGCTAATGTCTCAAACCACATTCTCTTTCATAATTTCTGCATGTCATATGCTTGGCAATTCACTTATGTGAGAAATCTTTACTACAATTTAGCTCCAGCTAAAATGTTTATAGAGCGCACATTCTACACATTGTTAAATATCTTTAAATTCCTGGCTAGGTAATTTAATAATAAGCTAGCAATCTCACCTGAAGCAATTTTCTCATTATTTTGACATTTAACTATTAAAGTAGATTTATAATATTTTCAAATCTTCATCCCATTTTTTTTCTTAATTTTTTTTCATTCACTTGAAAATAAACAAGAATCCAACAGAGAAATGCAGAAAATCACCTTAGATTTATGTTATTATTATTATTATTATTATTATTATTATTATTAACCATATTAATATGATTATATAGTTAATCATATTTACCAATAACCATATTTAGTGTCTGTGACTAAATTTGCATTCAAGGTAAAACTGTATGTATGATAATGATGCTAATCGCATGACTATTTTATGTTTGCTAAGCCTTGTTTTCTTGCTAGTCATGTAAGCAAATATTGTTATCTGAAACTGACATTTGTGCCTGTTATGATTTTATGTGAAGTGTATGTAATTTTATGTTATTATTCATGATAATCATTAATCAGCTAACATTCTATGCTAGCTACTAAATAGCGCTAACAGGTAGATTATATTTTACTATGTCTAATGATTTCTCAATGTTGTTTGTTAAAAAGAAACAACTCCATTAGGAAATTTAGAACACACTTTTTAGCTTCACAACCTTCTCACCCAGAATGGCATGCCATGCAGCATATCTGCAGTCTCTCCAACAGTTGTAAGGAATCACTCCATCTTAAAGCTGATATACACACACGCCACACATACACACACACAAAAGAATTACTGCCCTTACTAAAAGCCCATTACCTCGTATAATCAGACGAAATGATTTTTCTTAAATATGATCATAAATCATCAGGCGGATCAATAGGCCACGGACCACCTGCTAGCCACTGATAACGTATCAATCAATATTTAGTATTTAGATTGGGACTGATGCTCAGTGAAGGGGGACAGAAGGGTCACTTTAGCCAGGAAGAAATATTAGCACTGATAAAAGAGGACGGGAGAAATAAATAAGGGGATAAAAAGGAGCGTTAGCATGCTAAAGCCGCTCCTCATATCTGTCAGAGATCAGTCTGCGGTTCGGGCTGTGATTAAATGTCTGCAAGAGTCCTTGCTCACACACACATGCACAAAATGATACCTTTTACTTCTTAGTCTTAAAATTAAACTTTACATAGTAACAAAATAGAGAATAATAATAATAATGATAATAATAATAACAATACAATTATTGATGTCAAACTGGGACTTGTGATGAAATGAAGGTGAAAATTTTGTTAAACATTTAAACAGTGAAAACATTTTAAAAAGACCATACAGTACGTCTGATGATCCTTATGGTTAGAGCCCACCGCAGTTATTCCTGTGAACAGTCATCGAGTAGTACACCTGATTCTTGAAGATCACCAGATAATTTGCCGCAAACTTTTGGAAGAAAACACATCTGTCTGTGGGAACTGTAAACACAATCATTCAACAACAACACTTGAATATCACAGGAACTCAGCTGGAAGTTTCTGCCACATCCCTCGTACAGCAAGCCATTTACTCATGCGTGGGTAATAAAAGGTGTTCCTGGGAGGCCAGCGTTTCAGACCTGAATCAGGCAGTCTGATCATGTCTCCGGTTTACTGAGAAAACTTTTTACAGTGATGGTGTCCAAGCACTAGTGAAAAAATGGGATAAGTGCCTTAGTGTAGCAGGAGATCATATAGAGAAATAAAGTGAGTTTTTAGTCTCATAACTGTGTTCTGTTATTCTGCAAAATCAAAAGTCCCAGTTTGACTTGAAGGCCATCAGAGTTTTGCATTCACTGCCATGTACATTTCCTCCAATCCTGCAGCTCCTGCTATTTATTTTTATTTTTCAAGGATAATTTTCCCTTGTTTGGTGTTCCGACACAATGTCTACCATGTCAATCTTTTTCATAATTAAAAATATTTAATATATTATACTATAAAATAAATAGTATTTAAATATGTAAAATGTTATAGAATATAGTATTGTCCTCAGTAGAACGTTGTATGTACTGTACATAACTGTTAATGTATTTATACAATCAATACATTTATATGAGATAAAATATTAAATATAAAATTGACTGCAAATACTAATAACTAATACAGTACTAATACTAATACAGTAAATTAAATGTGTTAGTTGATCTCTCTGATTACTCTCAGCTTATAGAAAGCTTTTGATGTCATATCTGTAATATAAATAAGATTCATTTCATCTTAAGCATTTTAGATTTTTTTTTTTATATGGTCTGCACAATTTCTCAAAAATTTACTTTTGGAGCAGAAAACCATAAATAGGTTAAAATTTTGTAAGATTTTAATAGTTAAATCACTTCCTAATCACACACACACACACACACACACACTGCCTGGATCTGTCACAAGTGTCATATGTAATTACGGCCTGTTTCCCCTCATGAACAGATTCAAGCAGATGAATATAGACATGTATTAGGTGTGTATAGTACGCTGATGTACGGTGGCCCTGGAAGTCCTCACCGGAGCGGCTCCCTCATCAGATTTCTGACCCCTAATCACTTCAATCACATTACAGCATTAACCCAAGAGGAAACACCATGAAGAGTTTACCTCAGAGCAAAACTGTGTCAATCAAAACATAATTCCATCCTGTTGTAAAAGCATGTGCTCAGCGTTTTACATAAAAATCAGACAAAAAAAAGTTTTCCTCAGAGCTGATAATTTTAAGACAAATTCTGTCATGAAATCGGATGTAATGAGCATGTAGAAAGAAGAAGGGAGCACAATTAACTCGAGTAATATTGTGTAAAATTAATTTCAAATATTAGGTTAAGATTTGTCCCATTTCGGTTTATTACTGTAATTGTATTCGCAATTGAAATGTGCGTTTTAAACACTGTGCAGCTCAAGAGACTGATTTCATTGTACATTTAAGTAATTGGTTCCTTGAGTTATCATTTGAAGTGAGATTTATGTAAACATATTTATAATTACAATAATTTATATTGTACACCTTTAAATATCACAGAGGTGTACAGTATAAACAGAGTAGTAAGCAATAAAAGTGAGAGAGTAGTGTGAGCTTTTTCAACGCAAAATAGAAAACTACAAATGCACATACAAAAATTTTAGCAATGTGAAAGAAAAAACAAGTACAAAACAATGAAGAAGGAGAAACAATAATTGAGAATTAAGGTGACAAAGGAGAAAAAAATACAAATTAAATTAAAACGCTTATCCTGTACAGGGATGCGGGGGCCTTGAGCCTATCCCAGGAGAGTTATAGCACGAGGTGGGGAACACCCTGGACAAAGTACCAATCTATCGCACGGCACACACACAACAGGCAATTTGGGAACGCCAATTAACCTAAAATGTCTTTGGACTGTGGAAGAAAACAGGAGAAACCCACCAAGCACAGGGAGAACATGCAAACTCCACGTACTGTACACAGATCACTAGGTGAGAATCGAACCCTTGACCCTCAACAGTGCTAATCGCTGCACCACCGTGCTGCCAAGATTGAGAATATAAAAAAGAAAAAGAAAAAAGAAGACAATGAAGTGGAGGGGAAAAACAAAACACAAAAAAACAAAAAGAAGTTAAAAAAAACAAGGACAAATTAAAGAAATGAGAGATAAAAATTAAGAAAAAGAAGAAGAAAAACAACAACAAATTGATGTTAAAAGGTGGACAAAGGAGAAGAAGAAATAGAAAGAACAATGAAAGATAGAAAGAAGGATGGACAGTGCATTAGAATAACAAGAAGAAAAGGTAGACAAAAATAGAAAAGAATCAGGAGAATAGGAAGAAGTAGAAGAATAACACTGATGAAGAAGTAAAAGAAGAAGAAGGTTGCAAAGAAAAAGAAGAGATATTGAAGAGAGGCTGAAGGTGAAAAAGATGCAAAGATGAAAAAGAAGGAAAAAGGAAGCACTGGCTCCAGATGTGTGAAAGGAAGGCTTTTGTGATCGTATTGCGGTGTATTGACCAGCAGTTTGAGTTATTATAGATCGCATATTTAGTGTCATCCCTGGCCATTTACAGGATCAATCGAAATCATTTACACAGCAAAATATTGCTCTCTCTCTCTCTCTCTCTCTCTCTCACGGTCTCTCTCTCTCTCTCTCTGTGGGTCTTCCTCATATCTGTTTTCCTTTGCGGTGAATGGAGGTGTGGGACTGAAAAGTCAATGCTGCGTTCTGAGATCTGGGAAACGTCTCTCTCTCTCTCTCTCTCTCTCTCTCTGTTAAGCAGCGCTCAGGGTTTCCGCTGTCTGTAATCCTCTCAAGGCTGTCTGACCTCACAGAGGTCACCTGGCTATTAGGTCATGACTGACATGTACTATAGCACAGGCCCCTCCTCGATCCCTGAGACTCCTCCTTTCTCTTCCTTGCATCCACCTGAGGGACCATCAGACATCAGACCTACATTGAAACCCCAGCTGGTGCAACATTCACAAAATTCACCTTCTAATAAAAAAGTGACTTAAAAACTGCTTATTGCTGCTGTAACAGGAAACAACATTATCATCAACATTAGTCACGGTGTATTTGATCTATATATATATATATATATATATAGTATGGACACTTATTTTTCTTATCACAACCTGGTCCCATTTTTCCCTCACTCATTGTTTGTTATGTAATTTTATATACCAAATTATTGTTATCTTACAAGGGGCGTTCAAGTCAAACCTAGACGTAATCTGGATTTATTGCACAGAATAGCAGAACACAGTTATGAGAGTAAAAACTCCATTTATTTCTCTATATAATCCCCTGCTACGCTAATGCACTTGTCCCTGTGATTCACTATAGTGCTTGGACACCATCAAGGTAGAAAGTTTTCTCAGTACGCCGGAGACATGACCGGACTGCCTGCTTCACAACTGAAATGACGGCCTTCCAGGAACTCGCTTAATTACCCAAACCTGTGGAAAAGGCTTGGAGTGAGGTCGGGACTGTACGAGGGATGTGGAAGTAACTCCTAGCCAGGTTCCTGTAATATACAAGTGGTGTTGGTAAATGATTGTGTGTACAGTTTCCACAGACAGTTGTGTCTCTTCTTCAAGTTTGAATCAAGTTATCCATTGATTTTCAAGGATTAGGTGATCCACTTGCTGAATATTCATGGAAGCTCCAGGCCACCACAGCCAGAATTCAGGAATGTACAGCCATCTGAAATATCATTACAACACTTGAACACCCTTAATGAAAAAATTTAAACATTACAAAACACCTGTTTATTTCCACCTGCAACATAATTGTTCCCTTGTAATTCTATGGATTGTTATGGAATATGGCGTATACAAATTTAACAAATGTTGCATCTCCAAACTGAAACTGAAATGCTGGAAATTCGGAAAATAGTAATCTCACTTACTTATTCTCTATATGCACAGATCCTGCACAGGATCACATGAGGCCATTGTAGGGTACAAGCACACACACTCTCCTACTACAGTGGCTGTAGTAAAATTTAGAAACACCAACCAGCCGACACTGCATGACTTTTGACTTTAGGAGGCAACTGGAGGGCCCTTTCATGCACTTCATTCATACATTTCTATATCTTCATTCGCATCACTCAGATAAATGATCAGGCGATATTTCAGAGCCCACGAAAGAATTCATGAGAGTCACTTAAAGACATTAATCCCGATGACTTGTTCATGGTGGAAATATAAGCACGTAATCTCATCTCAGCCAGGAAGTAATCTCATTTCACAATCCCTCGACTAATCCCCACTAAGTGATATGAGGGGTGAATGTCTGGCATGACTAGGTATGGTGGTGCAATGAGTCACCTGTCTTCTGCATTACTTTAATTGAGTATTTTAATTAGAATGACAAAATTTGCAGTTTGAGTGGGATCAGTTTAAGTTGCTGAAGGGGTTAGAATTTGAGAATGTGTTTTTAAAAGCTTAAAAAGTATTCACGTAAATCAGCCTTTTGTTTGCATGTACTGTAAGAATTTACATAAGTAATAGAACTGGTTACCACCTGGGTTTTATTCCATTCATACAACGGCAATTTAGCAACCTTGACCTTATATTTAACTCTGTTCTTTGTGTCTATTTATGTGTACATTTAACTTTCTGAGACCCGGACTCTACAGTTGTTAAAGATAAATATTCCCCAATATTAAAATACAAGAAGGTCTGGCTCTTTGGAAGCAAAACATGAAGAAATGAGTTGTGGCTCAAGACCTTTTACACAGTACAGAAGTCAAAAGAATAATACCTCATATGAGGATTATTCAAGCATATATAGATAGTGTAGTTCGGAGAAAATGTGCAATATTTATGAAGCAAAGTAACTCCTTGTAACTCTTTCCCACAACCACCAAGTTGTCCCTGTTGGGCCCTTGAAGAAGGCGCTTAGTCCTCAACTGCTCAGATGTATAATGAGATAAAAAGATGTAAGTTACTCTGGATAAGGGCGTATGCCAAATGCCCAAATGTAAATGTATGTTGTAACGGCTTGTATCAGTCGTTCCCCTTACTAGGCTTTCGTTCCCATAGTGGAAAACGCAACTGTGGGTAAAGCTGTACACTTTAACAAAGCACTGCCACTGGAGACCCCTTCCAGAAATGCTAAATAAACAGATTTCACATACCAATGCTATCATCTACTAATGAAATGATAATACATAAGTACATTTAATCAAATCTAATACAAAATCTAATAGTGTTATGCTATTAATTTGAACGTGATGCATATTTTTGTATCAAAATGCCCCAAAAGTATAAAGGATGCCTTCATCATAAAAAAACAAAACAAAACAAAAACTATTAAACAAGTTACATAATATTACTAATAATAATGCATATGCATCTTTGCATCATCCATAATTAACGTTTATCATTGCACTATGTATATTCCACCCATATTTATTCTATAGATACTCTATCATTCAAATCAAAAATTTATTATATAAATATATAATAACAATAATCATAATGTACAGAGATCTGCATGTAGTAAATGTATAAATCAAATGCACATGTGCTCTTCTAATCTCTGGAATGAACAAAGAAGTTATAAAATAAAAGCATAGGGTTAGAAGGAGAGCAGGCAATTGAGGTGTAGAGAAGAGAAGATTGAAACAGAGGGAGAGAAGGAGAGAGGGAGGATGACGGGCAGTTGTGGAGACAGCCTTGTTAGTTTATGTAGGCTGTGGGCCGAATCGACTGGAAAATTTTGATCACTTTAATTTACTATATCCAGCGCGGCTGCTCTCGCTGTCCGCCGCTTTTATCAAGCCCCGGGAGCCTGTATTGATTTTTTTATTTTCTACCCGGGATAAGAAGACAGAGAGTTCGGGTGGAGAACTTTCCTCCAGATTGGTGCTATTCTCCAGCTTATTGCATCCTGTCGCGTGTGGTTTCACATGATGTCCAGTACGGCAGGTCTGCTCCGGCCAGTAAACAAGGTGACTAACAATGGAGGAGGGTGTGTGTGAGGGGGGGCTCTATATGGTTAAGCCCTTCAGCCAAACCAAAGGTGAAATGTTCTCCTTAAAGTATATATATATATATATATATATATATATATATATTTATATATATCATATGTCAACGGCGAATGCATATATTAATATTAATGCAGATACAGCAGAAAATTTTCAGTTGATGTTCATGTCAAAGGCCAGAGTGTGATCTCAGTGACATGTGGGCTGGGTTATTCATTTCAAGAAATCTCCTGTGTGAGCATCTACACAGAATGGTGCAAGCAGCAGTTTTGGACATGGGTTCAAGGAAGATCAGCCAATCTGGTTTAAGCTGGCATGGTGGTAATTCGAATAGCCACATTCTACAACCATGTTGAGCAGAAAAGCAACTCAGAACGCGCAACACATTAAATGTTAATAAATGTTAAAAAGAAAGTCCAATTCCTGAGCAAGAACAGGATTCTGAGGCTGCAGTAGGTCCAGGCTTGTATAAAACAATAGATCAGACAGATCATAAAAGATCGCATAAATAAAATCTGTACATGCATTCAGCCAACACATGGTGCTTTATTGTTGCTAAAAAAGTGTCTCACTTAGGTTAAAAAAATAGATTTTCAGATAGTATCATATAACACAATTTATCATAATACTTAATGCTTCTTATCTCCTGTTCCATACTTAGTCTTTTCTAAATATGCATACACATGTATATTTTTAGCAGATAAATACAAACACATTTGCTAAATACAATTTTGTGCCCTTTTATGTAGTGTCTGTAACTTTTTTTTTAATTTAAATCTTTTAATGATCTTAATTGTCATTCAGATGAAACTTCGCCTAATTTTCATTTAACATGAAAAGACATGAAAAGTGTATTATGCTAAAACTGGTATTGCAAGATATTATTTGGCATGGTTACGGACACTACAGATTTTTTTGCTTTTTAAGCTTTTACCAAAAAACAATTTAAGCAACAATTTTTACAGGTCATATAAACGTGAATATTTTAGAGAAGCTAGACTGATCACTTCCATGTTGCATAAACTTCAGCTGTAGCTTCTTTGGCCCACACATTTGCTGTATTATATGTACTGTATAACATAATATAAACCAGCACCAATACTGTGTTTCGGCCGAATGCTAATGATAATCTGCCATCATTACATCAAACATGATACTCATATTAACCTTCCATGCACTCTTCATATACCTTTACCTGACAATGTACTGTACTCCCCTTACAACCCTATATCATTTTTATTCTTTATACACAAGCTACAAAATATAATAAGAGATTTCAGAGTGAAACGTCTCATGCACATGTCAGAGAGAAAAAAAGAAATAAAGCCATCCTGTGTCAAAACAGAGGAGAGAAGTGGAGTCGCATCACAGTGTTTGAGGGAGAAAATGAGAGAGTGAGTGAGAGCTCTTGGCTGCATGTGAGTGAGGGGTTAGTGACAGTCTGATAAAAGATGTCTCCAAAACACTAATTAAAACTGAATACCCCCGCAAAAGCGCCGCAACGTGCAATCTCCAGGTAATTCGTTTAGAGCGCAGCGCAGGCCTTTATTTTTAATCGCTCGTGCTTTAGTGCTTTGGAGTGCTCATCGACTCTATTGTGTTTTCCCTGCCATTTTTTTTTTTTTTCATCCAAACGCTATCTTTTGCAAAACCCCCCAAACAAGAATTTGTCTAAAAAGAATTTTAAGGCGTTTTTTGTTGTTGTTGTTGTTGTTGTTGTTGCTGCCTCTTTATGTACCCTTATGCTTCTGACACAAGTATCTAGTTGGTGTGCTGCTAAAGAAAAATTGATAAATGATGAGCGGTGTTGAAGCGGTTGGGCGACATGGCGGCTGTGTGGTTAGCACTGTTGTCCTGGACCTCCCAAGGCTGTCTGTGTGCATGTTCATGTTCTCCCCGAGCTTGATGGCTTTCCTTTAGGTGCTCCAGTTTCCTCCCATCATAAACAAAAGGGTGTATGCAGTGTAGTCTGGGTGGTGTTTCCAAATTGTCTGTAGTGTGTGCGATAGATTGGTACCCTGTCAGTGAAGTCTCCAGGGATAGGATTTAAACCCCGTGACTCTACGCAGGATAAGCGACATACTTGATGGGTTTATGGATGGATGTGAAGTTATGTTTAATAGTGGATCAGCTTGCATGGCCACGTAATCTATGTCTGATAATGAGGAAATCATAAAATGTACAGTTTAGGCCAAAAGTATTCAGACAAAAGTAAAATTCAATGTTTTAATGAAATTCAATGTT
>JAQMYJ010000018.1:3977096-3989458 GCA_030014305.1 Clarias laeviceps | reverse complement strand
TGCCACAAACAGGAAGTTAATATCACCAACCGTTCCCATTTTATTAAGGTGTATCCATATAAATGGCCCACCCTGTATATTGAGGATGCAAATGACACTGAGGAATTTTTGATATCTTAAACGGGTCAGCCTTGACGACACCTTAAACTTATGCCTAAAAGTGGTTAATAACTTTCTGTGTGACATCACATTAAATGACATCATAGTGTGATGCTTTTTTCCAGAATCTGGGGCTTTTTGGAAGTCTAAAAATAAAATTCCCCCTTTTCAAAAATGATGACATAATGGTGTGGGTATGTCCCCTTTTTAAACGCATGTGCCCACTGTGTCGACTGTCTTTCTGAAGTGCCCCGGTGGTGATTGTGAAGGATGCTTGGGCCCGCTACTATATTTATGCACCTATATTTAGCTTTGTACTCTTGTTAACCATGAACAAAATAACATGGGCGATTCAGAGGCAATTCGGAATAATTTTAAAACCGTATTAAGTAAGTAAGGTGTTGTTTAAGATGACGTAACGTTATCAGTGACTGCTTCTGAATGTGGGTTTTGGCAGGCAGCTGTTCTCTCCTCGGTACTGCGGACCATACAGACTTATTTCACCCACGCTGCGACTGACAGTTAGTGTAATTAATGACTGTTAGAACACCTGTGATGTGGATTAATACATACAGATAAACATCCCAGTGCTGTTATGCTCTATATCACTACTCATGGAATGCCTCTCGTCCAATCGGCTTACTCGGTCAGAACTTCCTGTTCAATAATAAAGGATGACACATCCTACTTTATTCATTTGCGATAACATTTCATGTTGATTGACAAATTACAAGAACTGAGACACTAGTTCCATCAGCAACATCAATTTGTTTTCCCTCTTTCTTGAAATGAATAAGCTGAAGACTTTCGAAACTTGACATGTCACAAAACTTAAAGGTCCGGCTTTACATCTGCTTTGCAAAACACTGACCCTGGAGACTCCTTCCATATGTTCAGCAAACATCTTAAGGAAAGTACACCAGTTGTTTTTCTGTTTCATTAAATTAGAATATGAGAGTGGATAATGATGTCTTTATATACAGTACATAGTACATTTATATATTTTATAACTTTTTTATTTTTATTTTGTAGGATTCTTTTCTCATTATTTTTTTCTCATTATAAAGCAGAAAGTAACGGCAGTGTGTCTACTTGGAATGCAATGTTGAAATAATTTCACTGATCAAACAAAAAACTTTCCAAAACTCTGACAATGTTATTATTAACATGAACAAAGAAATGGTTGAAGACATTTTAAAGCCGTGTGTGTGTGTGTGTGTGTGTATGTATTAGGCAAGTGGGTGGTGATCAGAGACCGTATATATCAGAATATACACTGTCAACATGGGACCTAGCTGACGCCTATTTCTCAAAAGGGTTATATATATATCGCTGTGTGCGCGTGTGTGATCTACAGACGTGTATTACTCACTATTTCCTGTACCCTCACATCATTTTAAAACTCCCTGATAAACGTGTGAGCCTGCAGGCCTTTGAGTGTGATAGTGATTTATTCCCAGACGGCTCGGGACTGTAATCTCCTGAAGCCCTTCACACACACATACACACACACACATGCTGCACTACGTCACTTACAACAGCACTGCCATCAAACACACACTTATCTGTTTCCGCTTCAGTCAGGGCGAAGAGAGAGTTTGAAAAATCCATTGTTATGAAAACTCCCCAATCCCATATTATAGTTTTCCGTTTTCAGACTTTTAATGTAGTTGTTTACTCAAGAGAGAGGAAAAAAAAAACTATTGATAACTATAGTATGACATAGTTGCAACCTGTTCTAGACCATGTGATGGACTTGGAATATGCGTTTAAGGTCAATAACAATCCAGACGAAGTTTCTTCTCACAGTCACAACACAGTCTAATAGCCACAACATGTCTAAATTCCTTACAACAAACAAAGAATGGGGGATTAAAACAAATCCTGCAATCCATAGGGAATAAAACAGACACGTTGACAAACAAGGGCTCGGTATTTACCCTGATGTCTAGTTTCATGAGAAAAAAAAAAAAAAGCATCTTCTTTAATCGAAACAGAAGTTTTCTAAACAAAACATAATATTTTTTGTCTCATCAGCTTGTCCTTTTGTCTTTTGTCAAAGTCAGACACAACATATTTTTGTCCTACGTTTCTAAAGTATTACGATAGATTTCACGTTTTTTTTTTTATATACTGTAACAGCACATCCTGAATATTTTTGACACACATTATGTACAATGTATAGCACTTACTTAAGTCATAAAATGTCTGCAAAACATAAGTTCTAAATTTATACAATATTTCATCCATTTCTTTTTTTTTTAAAGTCTCTAAAACAAAAAGGGGAAAAATGCAGCTTGTTTTGTTACCATAATTTTTTTTTTTATATATATTATTTCCCATCCTGAAGGTTTTTCAGTGGTGAACACTGTTACAAAGCACTGACACTGGAGACTCCTTCCATAAACATGTCTTTGAAAAGAACTTCACCATATCAGCAATTATACTGGATATTTATTTATATATTTATTTAAATTTATTATTATTATTATTATTATTATTAGATTTCTTGAAGCATCCATCATACAACTTTCTGTATGCCAGAGACACCGTGGCTTAGTAGTTGGCACTGCCTTGATCCTCCAGGGTACGGGTTCGATTCCCAGCCAGGTTCAATTCCCGCTTCTGTGGGCATGGAGTTTGCATGTTCTCCCAGTGCTTGGTGGTTTTCCTCCCAAGGAAATGCTGATTAGGCTGATTTGCGTTCCCAAATTGCCCGTAGTGTGTGTGTATGAGTATCTGCCCTTTGTGTCTACTTCATGCCCCAAATCTCCTGCGATAGGCTCCAGGCCCCCGCGACCCTGTATACCGGATAAAGCAGTATAGACAATGATGAACTATTAAACGAGAACTCGTTGTTAATGTCAATGCAAGGGCTTTACAAACTTTCGACCGGTGATGTAAACGTATCGCTTGTACGCAATGTCCATTCTGCACACCCTGATCTCATCTGAGTCTGTCGTCTTTCATTCCTCTAATTTTCTTCTTTTAATTTGCAACGTTTCCTGTCTCTATTAGCACTTTATTTCAGTATGAATATTAGAGTGAGGATATAGAAAGCCAAGCGTATAGACTTCATAAGTTCACCCCAAATAAAATAGGTGGCTGGCGTTCCTCGTTTCCCTTTTTAATTAGCACCTGCGAGCGCTTTTTCCATTATCACTGCGTGCGTTAAAAATCTCCCCGCTCTCCTAATTAAGAAAAGTGGAAACAGATTAGATGGGTCCTTTGAACAAAGGTTAGGGATTGCTCGCCGCTGTTTGTTTGTTGGTCTGACACCAGGAAACCGTCTGCCACATCCTCGCACACTGTCACTTAAGAACCACTGTTTGTTTTAAGGTGAAAAAAGAAGCAGGACGATGTAATTTTACTTGGTTTCTTCGTTGGTTCTTTCCAAGCAGAGACCAGGAAAGATAGTAAAGTCTGATTTTGTTGCGTTACTCATGTATAAACTCTTTACACGATGGGTGTACTGGTGCAAATTTTTGTCACCACATGCCATCCGACTGCACGAAGTGTTTTATGACATTTTATGGGTGTGGTAATGGGCGGGGCATCAAGTAAGAACAAATAAACCATATCCAGCATGTTTTGAGGGAAAGACAGTACTGCTATTTGGCAATTTATCTCCAGCCCTTGAATTGAAATCCATGCTGACTATATACAGTACAGTTCAGTGCAAAAGTTTGCACCCCCCTTAACTTCTTCCCTTCTACCTACAATATAAAATCTACTAATCTGTTTTCATTATCTTTCATGAAAGAAATTCAATCAAGAAAGGAAGCTTCAGCTAAAGGAAAAAGGAAAAAAACTATGGGTGGATTCATACATATCCAGAATCCAAAACATATATCAACTTTGGCATTTTTGTCATTCATTGCAATGTAACAGCAATCTAACTTATTTTATACGTATATCACCCATATTTATCTCCCAGGCATTGGAGGTTCAAATCTCACCTCTGGACTGTGCAAGTAAAGTGTAATGTTCTCTCTGTGAGTATGTGTGCTTGTGTTTTATTATAGCTTGGAACCCCATCCAGGGTGTACCCTGTCTTGTGACCTGTGTTTCCTGGGATAGGCTCCAGGCACCTTACACAGGATAAGAACTATAGAGAGAGCGGATGGTTATGTCCTTCTCAATTTCTCTCATTAATTCCCACCCATTAGCTTATTTCCACCCTTATCACCCGAAGCGGGAGGGCAAACACATGTGTTGCTACTGTACAACTTTGGCTGTTGCAATGTCATAGAGTAGTATACACACTCGACACCCTCTTCTGCATATAGTATCAGTCAAAATTTTGGACACACATATAATTCCATGGTCTTTCCTGATTTTTTATTTCTTTATACACTGTAAAACAATGCTGAAGTCATCCAAAGTATGCAATAATCTCCTTTGAACAGTTGATATTGAGATGTGTCTACTGTAAAACACTTATAACGGCACTAATCTGAGGCGCTTTTTGGTGAGTTGGTGATTTCTGAGGCTGGTGACTCTAAATGAACTTCTCCTCTGCAGCAGAGGTAGGTTTTGGTCTTGCTTTCCTAGGATGGTCTTCATGGTTTGCACTTGACAATACTGTTCTTGCAAGAACTATTCCAGAACAACTGACCTTCATGTCTTAAAACACCAACTGACTGTTGTTGTTGTTGTTACCTAATTACCTAATGACATATATATGTTGTTTCATAGTTTTAAAATCTAGTGTTGGTATTGACCAGAGACAGAGATTCATTTCCAAGAATGGTGGTAGCATCATTGTGATTTGTCTTTGTGTTTTCCCAATGCTATGATAAATATTTTAACATTTCAAAATCAGGATCCCTAATCTAACCATTTCTGATTGAATTCATGACTTAATGTCCTTCAGTCCATCAAAGTCCTTCATACTGTAACTTGCCTGCTGCTGAACTGAGATCGCACCTGATTCCTACACTTCAACTCTCAGATGTTAAGCACATGTCTAAAGGAGACTCTGTCGCACACCTCATAATGTCTTAGAGCATTGTCTTAGAGAGTGATGCTCCCTTCATGTGTGCCAAGAAACCTTTCCCTCTCTGGAGTAATTTCTTTGAATTTATGCATGACCGAGATGGACAAACTGCAGGTGGTGGAAAACTGGTTTCTCCACAGGGTTTCTGGGGTTGCTCTCCTTGCTTTAGTGAAGAACTGGATGATCCAGGTGATCCTCAGAATAAGTCTGCAGCTTCATTGAATCAAAAGGAGCCACTTGATGTCATTCGATCACCTTCCAAGAATGCCCCCTGGTCAGTTCTCAGTAGAGCTCGGTCAGGTACTGTATGTCTGTGTGCCAAGCTCTCAGCATGGCCACCAGGAAGCAGAGGAGGAACATGATAATCACTTTTTGTATATCAGTGATCTCTTCACTTGGTAGGTTGGTAGAGGTTTATCTTGCATCGACTTACATTATTCTTTCTACGTCAAACCTTAATATAGGGATAAAAGGCCAATAAACATATTGATAAAAAAAGTAGTCCCAGGAGGACGAGGGAGGACAAAGAGGGAGGTGTGGTCAGTGGGAGATGAAAAGAGAAGTGTCGCTTCTTTTCTTCACCTCTCCCACCCTGTCATTGATTGGTCTTTCATAAGCATTAGTCGTGCTTTCTGAGGTCTTCTAACCAACCCGTCCATCGATGTGATTTAAGACCTTAGCGCTTCCTCCTGAACAGCTCATTAAAGAAAAAAACACGAGTGGAAGTGGAGCGAGGGACTTCAGACGGATGCGCTTCAATCAAGGATTAAATTCCAATCAATCGCTGCTTCTTTTTCACTCGGCACATCAACAATCTGTACCTGCTTTTAAACCTGTCGTCTGGTGTGTGATTCTTCTGGTGTTTAAAATGACATTCGACAGAGAGTTTGGAGATCAATTTACGTAATGGACTGGCATAGGTGTTTTTTTTTTTGTTTTGTTTTTTAAGTAACCAAACTCTTTGATCAGTAGAAATATTTCTTTTGAATAAAAAAAAAAAAAAGCAAGTAAAATTCAGTCAGCCACTTCGACAAAGCCACTTTCTCCACTTTCTACCTTGTTTTTACACAAATGTCCCAAAATTCCAACATGTTCTTGTAGGAATTTCACGACGTTACAAATTGGCCTGACACTAGGACTAACACATAAAGTGCACTGGATAATCTCTACTATGTTTTTGCACGGCGCTACAAAATGGCAGCCATATTGTAAATATTGAAACCAGAGCAAAATCTGTGAATCTTTATATAAACCTCCCAGTTTTCAGGGCAAACAGCTGTGTATATGGAATTAAGCTTTTATCCATGTAGCGGACAAACTGCTGTTGTGTTATTTTGCTTTAGGAAAATAGCTAAACCGAAAAAAAAAAAAAGAGTCGAACGTTGGTTCCTAATGACGGCAACTGTCTCACCCACCCCGAGAAGTGGATTAATTTAATTTCTCAAATTCCCGCACACCGTTACTGACTTCCCGACACAGAATAAGAGGTTAAGCTCATTGCACTAATGTTCCCGAGGCTCCACATTCCTTGAGCACAAAAATCTAAGAGCCACGCATGAGGAGGAATTCATAAAAGAAGCCAGACGGCGAGGAAAGAAGGACCGAATTTAATAAAGCTCAACAAGGCAGAAAGGATTGCGCACTCACTGAATGGAGATTCACTTTCTCCCCCCTTTCTTTTACAACTTCTGCCTACTTAAACACTTTTACGCCCCAACCTTTTATCTCTGGCTGGCTTCATGGAGAGAAAGAAAAAGACAGAGCGAAGGAAAAGAGACTTCGGAGAGGAGGGTGGGAAGAGGGGGGGATCGTTCGGATTTTTATTTGAATGTTGACCGAGGGTGGTCACCATCTGTGCAAACTGTCGGATTCTCTGACTTTTTCCTGCAGCCTGTAAAACGTCGGAGGAAGCCTCTCATTCGAGATTGTCGCCTGTCATTCGTCTTGTAATCGCTTCCCTATTTTTGCACCCCAGTTTTTTTCACCACCCGTCCATCGCTTGCGTCGTCAATGCCGGGTGGACTTTGTACTACCATTTCCCCCCCCATCCCCCCCCCCAACCTCACTTGATTTATCTTGAGCATTACTCTGTCTCGCTTTTTCTCTCTCTGCATTCATGATGGCATCTGTTGCTTTTGTTTTCCTTGCTGGGCGTCATAAATCTGCTCTTTTTAGCCAGTTGGAAAGCTTCGTATTAACAGTTAGATGCTCAAACACTTAGTAAGACCACTGAAAAAAAAATAGCAAAAAAAAAAAAAAAACAAGCATTGTTTTGGCTGATGGAAAAGTCTTTCAGCTTTAAAACAAAACAAAAAAAATCTCGATAGTGTTGTTGTTATGTCCGTAACCCGCACCGACTCCCGCCATATGAAATAAGTTAATGATTTCCTGCCTGTAATACATTTATGAACAGCGCAGTGTCTTCTTAATCACAGTAGGGATGCCAATTAAAAGAGAGCACAAGGGAAATAATTGTGATCCTCAGATAAAAATCTGGTCGAGAATGGGGTCCCTGCTGAGGAATTGTAGCGAGAGCTGTAATTTTTCAGTAAAAAGTGACACACACATACACACACACACAAAAAAAAACACGTTTACGGGCACAAACAATAGCACTATTTTGCATTTAAAAAAAGCAAACTACGAAGGGATAGAGCATGTTATCAGGCGTCGATTAGAAATGAGCACTTTCCTGGTATTATTGAAATCAAGTAAGTATGTAAAATCTGTTGCAAAGAGTTTCCATCTCTCCAACGACGAACCTGAACTCGCTCTCCCCCATGCACACGTTAGCATATAAATGACGCCCAAACTGCACGCTTTGCCTGGCATAATTTTCCCAAGCTCACTTTGCACCAGTGTGTGCCATCTGACAAGCCAAGCAGCAACAAGCAGGGTGAAAAGTTCTGGCGCTTTCCAAAACTCTTTCAGTTCCTCTTACTTCCTAATTTGGATAAACGCTGCTGCCTGGTCTAGTAGGCGTACGCAAATTTGTTTTAGGCAAAAAAAAATTAAAAGCTGACATGTTTTAACAATTAAGAAACTTCTAAACGTTGCCATAAACATTTTCACACCTTTTGTCGTTGTTAAAGAAAAGTAATAAAAAATGTTTTATTTTGTAGCAGCCAAACCTATGAAAATACATCGTAATCCTTAAAAAGCTAGCTAGTTACAGTATGCTTGCTAGTTATGTTGTAGCATTTGTCACAAGTTAACACGGGTGAGATTGTTAGTATATATTGCCAGATTATCAGTGATCCTCACTTACTTCACCTGGTAAAATATATCATTTTGACCATATTGTTTATAGCTAACATTAGTCAAGTTAGTTTGCTAGTCAGTTTATTAGTTAGCATGTTGCTTCAGCAGTGTCTCCAATTCAATAATCTGAAAATTCCATCCATCCATCTAGGAACCTCTGTAAACCAACTAGGGACCGTGGATACCAATGGTGACCCATTGTATTTATTCACATTTTTATGACCATGGTAGGATCTCTGGTCAACAGTCACACATGCATTCACACGCTACGGGCAATTTGGGAACGCCAATTAGCCTAATCTGCATGTCTTTGGACTGTGAGAGTAAAAACCGGAGTACCTGAGGGAAATCCACGAAGGTCAGGGACCACATACAGTACACGCTCCATGCACACAGACCCCAAGTCAGAAATCGAACCCGGACCCTGGAGGTACAAGGTGACAGTGACAGTGCTAACCACTAAGCCACCGTGCCACCAATCTGAATATCGAATTATACATAACACTGAATTTAACTCTGTTAGCAAATTTTGTCCAAATATAAGACGCTCTCTTTTTTTGTTATGGGTAAAGATTGTTTATACGGTTGATGAACCATACAATTATTTCCTGCATCCCTGGTTAATAAAACTAAGTACAATTTCAAGAAGTTAATCCTTAAATTCTTGATTCTGATTGGTTTAACATGTGTGGATTAATCTTCTTTAATATATACATCGATCAGCCAAAACACTAACACAGATTAACATCGATTATTAATTAAATACCAGTAAACAGGTGACAAGATCACAGGGATCACCCAAGGCTCACCCATGTCCACAGGAACCAAATGCCGGCCCGTCCGGTCCGATCCCACAGAAAAGCCAAGGCAGCACAAATTGCTGCATGAAGTCAATGCTGACCCTGATAGAAAGGCACCAAAACACCCTCTTGCACCACAGCATGCCACATATGGAGCCCAGCAGGCAAAGATCCCAAGGCCACTGACCCGGCCTCCAAACTCCTCGGATGCCCATCTGATTGAGCAGCGAACAAACATATCTGATCCTCGGAGCCCCGACCCTGCAACCCATTGCACCCAGAGTCCGCTACCAATATCATGGTGACAGACACCACAGCACAACTGAGCATCGATGCCCAGAGGGGACCAGAGCTGCCCCGGTGGCACAAGGGGAACCCAAACCTAAACTAGGTGTGTTTAGTTTTAATAGTTTTTATGTTGATGTTTAATGATTTGTCATGGAAATTTATGTTACATTCTTTGATTGTTCATAATATCCAACACACAGTCATGACTTGAGCCAATAAATCAAGGTTGTGTGAGCAAAACTTCTGTAAAACAAAAAAGGAGAGTAATTGAAGAAAAAGATTGAAAGTGAGATTAAGAGAGATGGATAGATAGACATCTGTGTCCTGTCCTTGTAATAAAACGTCTAGACGCCAATTAACATCAATTTTCCTGAAGAATTTGTGTCATCGGCGTGAAGCAGCACTCTTTGTACTCCAGGGTCCATTTTAAGACGCTCTCATATCAATCAATGCTTTTCTCCTCCCCTCACACTCCTTTTCTTTAATTGAACTTTGTTTTCTTTTCGTCAATCCCTGTCATCAAGGGACACGTCTCGCTGTCCTCACTGTAGAAGATCAATTCGATGTGATTTCTTCTTGCTTTTCCTCCGCCTCCCCCTCGCCGCACTTACTTCCTCTGCAAGACAAACGACAAGGGGGTTTGAAGTGCACCATCACGCGTCTCTCTTCAGCTGCGTGCGAGCGAGCGAGTCCTCCAGGGACTCGTGTTCGGCAACCATCATCCATAACACTTATTCATGTGCACCGTGGGTCATATAAATAAACGCAGCTTATTTAGCGAAGCTCATTCAGACGCTTTGAAGTCAAGCATCCCTGGCACTCGAATAACACTTTTTTAGATTTGAAGGCACCTCTGTGATCTGGGGTTTGCTTGTCAGGATGAGATGCTGTTCGGATGTACAGTGTAGCAAGAGCATGGTCATGGATAGGAGGAAGTTGAGACTAACCATTTGTGGATTTAGCATTATAAAGACTACTGTTTTCATATTTAAGAGTTATAAATAATAAACAGTTTGTTCGTTGCAGTTATTTTTCATTTGAGGTTGTGAAGTGGAAACCTAAATTATTTGTGTCAGTGGATGTTGTGTGTATGTTGGTTCAAGAGATCAATCAACAACAGGTTGGTATGATGCCACTTATCATGAAGCAGAGTTACTGTGATCACTCCAGCGATCATTAGTTTCCTATAACGGCATTTTATTCTTTTTATACTACATCAAGTTACCTAAATAGAACAAAGACTTCTGGCTACTGTCTTAAAACATTGACACTGACACTTGAGACTCCTTCCAAAAAATGTTAACAAATGTTTCCTTCGAGAAAATCTCATTCTATCTACAATTTCAGTGTTTCTTTGCGGTTTTTAGTTCACAGCAATTAGAATTTTACTGTAGAATCACAGCAATAACAAAAGTGAGTTGTTTCTATAGGAACAATGATAGAGTTGAACAAGTGCTTTAATAAACCCTGTGTGTTGAAGCTGCAATGCTGTCTTAGTAAATGAATCAACACCTTATGAGTACAGAGATACGAGAATGTAACGCCACAATGGTATAAATATGTAAAAAAAAAAAAAAAAAAACACATGCCAGGATTCTCATACCTTGTCCATGACTTTCACATTTTTGTGGTTTTCCTGATGACTTATCCAGGATATGTTGTTCGAGATTGTTCTGAATTCTAGCCTACAGGAAGCCATGCATGACAATAGAAATAAATATTTATAAAATAACACACCTTGCATGCAGAAACAGCGAGCAAACCCGATACTACGGATCGACGGTGTTGTTCTGACCCAGTTCTTGTAATACGGCGTAATAGTGCTTGCAAAACATCAAAGCCTCACGCCACTGTGGTGACTAATTCCTGTGGCTAAACGTTCACGGATGTTAATTGGAGCCCCAGAAGGGACCCATCTTGAAGGCAGCATTTACTCAACAAGCTCCAAGGAGCAACAGGAACCATCCAGATCCTGTTCAGACAACGTTCTGCGCTTTCGTCTCGGGGGGAAACGCATGCTCAGGTATTTTGCACGCCACAATGCTCGGCCCTGTCTGCGCACTATAGGGGATGGTAACAGCATTGGGAAACAGAAAAGGGGACGAGGGCAGAGGTGTCCTGATAAGACGCACTGCTATGAAAGCGTAGAAGCATGAGAAAGCAGATGGCCGAGCCGAGAGGCGCTGAAAGAAAGACTCGAGGCTACTGTGGTTCAGATTTTGGGGCTTTCCTTTAAGGCATTGCTCACTGTAATGGAGAGGTGTTATTTATAACATACTTATTTTTCTCTCTGATTACAATTCAGGAAGGCCTAACGAGGCTTATTCTGGATTTCAAAGTTGCTGGACGACCCAGAGTCGAGGTTTGATCCAAGCGGTGAGTAACACTCGTTTACTTACATCAATGTTTTGTTTATTTCAGGGAATGAAAAAAAGCTTGTTCAAACTGACTTCTCCATGCTAATCGCTGGGATTTGATACACGCCTCCTGTGAGGGCCTGTCACAGTCACATGTCCTTGACGGGCAAATCTTTGTCTGCACATTCACAGAGTTTAACTGTTATTTAATTTAGCACTGAAAACATTATAGATTGCTATGAGTTATGGATTCTTTTTACCGCCGTCTTTGCGACAGCATCAGTAAATATTTCTCAAAGTTCAAACTCACCGAATACTTTATTACTATGTATATCTAAAGTAAGAATAAGTGAAAACAATGTAAATGACCAAGCTAAGGTTTATGTCTTAATAATTTAAGAAGAAAGTATTTGATTATGAACAATTATTCATTTCAGTTCTTTTCTGCGTAAAAACTTAAAACTTTGAAAACATTTCCAAGGATTTATCTGTCAATCTGACCATTTTGATTCATACACATTCAAATTCCATACAAACTTAAATAATTCTTTTGATTGT
>JAQMYJ010000018.1:3966660-3976996 GCA_030014305.1 Clarias laeviceps | reverse complement strand
ACATTCAAATTCCATACAAACTTAAATAATTCTTTTGATTGTGTTAAGCTGCTTTGGGACAATGTCAATTGTTAATAGCGCTATACAAATAAAATTGAATTGAATTGAATTGAATCCTATTTTTGTAAGTTTCTCAAACTAATATTTAGGTTTAGTGTAAAGATTTTTTTTTACCACTAGAAACCACATTAATTTGCCCACAACTGTTTTTTTTTTTTTTACTTTCTAACCATTTATGATTACGTTCAACTCATCTCCGAAGCACGTCCTTACACGACTAAAGTTAAAGAAGTCATCAACACTCATTCCTCCACTAAATCCTTTTTTTTTTCACTCTCTGTCTCAATATTAGTAAGATAAAAATGTATCTTGTGGATCATTCTATCGTGACAAACTTGCAAAAATCTCCTTCGATAAATATTCCCTTATTTGTAATGATTCATCATGTCAATTAATTACAACAATGATAATAATAACAATAATACAACATTTGCTCAGATTAAATGGAGCGTCCATGTCCCGGCATATAAAAAAGATAACATAAGGACAAGAGCATTAACATTAAATCGTAGGTGGAACCGTCAGAAAAAATGGTGCACGAGAACCTGACGCCAGCTTATGCATTTATTGTCAGACGTCCTATTAACTAAATTAGCTAACTAGCTAGAGAACCTTAAAGCATATTATTTGATTGCTACAGTAACACTGATTTATAGAACAAAAAGTGTATAAAGTCAAACGTCAGACAATCCTGGGCGTTTAAGGGGTTAAAGCAGGCGTGTGAGCCAACTATGTCTTGTTTTAGGGGGGAAAAAAATTCACTGTTGTCAGCCGCTGGAATTTACAAGTGTAATTTATGAGGACACGGTGTACTATGGACTCGGACATCAGATAGTAATGCCGCAGGTCTTAAAATGCGAAAAATATATACAGGATTATGAGAAATCAAATGTTGTCCGGTGCATAAGAAGCATTTGATTTAATCACACTTCTTAAAGAAATAAAGCTTTAAAAAACAATTGACAAATGAGTACTCGAACTGGTGTACGGGGCACTTACTTTTGCACCACCGGTTTATAGATGCAGTATGAAATTACACCATAATTTATGCATATATTGTAAGTTATGATAATTTATCAATCTGATGTAAATGCTTAATGTACAGTAGAATGTCCAGGGCAATCCCATCATGCACTGCAATAGGTTTAATATGTAGATAATGCAAAGAACCGTAAAGCACTTTATATGAAATAGGAAGCTTCATTTTGGGCACGAGGAACGTTTTTCTTTAAGACTCCTCCTGTTTTTTTTGTTTTTTTTTTTACTAGGAATTGATCAAATCTGTACCCGTGGACTTATTATTCACACATGCCTTTAGCAATCCTCCAATCATATTCAAGATATTCAAATATCTCATATAATAGTTTCTTCTGAAATTCCTCAGCGTATGATCCATCAAGTATTGTGTCCATGTGTATTTCAGCCTTCCGTAGCACCACCTGATTTCAATCAAACTCACCTTTTTAACAAAGTAGGGGATTGTTTGGGGTTTTGTTCTCTCTGTGAAATCAACTGTTTTGATGTAACTGATATCTGGAAACACTTTGCCCTTGATGAATCGAGTCGGGTCCTGGAATAATAGGGATCTGATCCTTAAAGTGTGCTCGAATAAATTGCATCATCCTTGTAATCCAGCTACCCAGCTACTGCCTGCTTTCAGATAGTGTATATTGTTATACAGTTGCCGTGCCAACAGCTTCCCAGGTTATGAAACCCGGAGAGCTGTTACGGAGCAGGAAGCATGTGCTCAGCATCCAGCGCCTTCTTATAGAGACGAGTGTGTATTTACAGAAAAATGTCCCGCACACAGATAAGGCCACACACACAAGACAAGTGTGTGTGTGTGTGTGTGTGTGTATGTGTGTGACTCCAGGCCCAGGATGTAATGTAGCGGTGGGATCCGGACCTTGTGAAAATACCCTTTTCACGTCGCCCCGTAGAGCCTCTCAAAGCCATGGCATGGCGCCCGTGTTGCCATGGAACTTAGTGATTCACAAGACACATTCATCAAGGGAATTTCTGTGCAGTGTGTACGCCTGCCTTTCTGTGTGTGTGTGTGTGTGTGTGTGTGTGTGTGCATGCGGTTCAGTGGATACATCCTGTTTTCCAGGAGTTTGAAATTAAAGCATACATTTATGACCTACCTCGTAAAGATAGCACTTGAGTTGAGATTTTGAATCCAAGTGCACTTTGTTGTGAAAACATCAATGAAGAAAAAAAAATGTTAGGATTATTTTTTATTATAGGCATTTTTGTCCAATGTGATCATAGAGCTGGGAGGAGTTAAAGGTTAGCAATTCTACACTGCACTAAAAAAAAAACAAGAAGAAGAAGTGTCTCAACTGAAGATACGTATTAGAGCCCTGGAAGGTCTACAGAATGTTCACCACTCTCTTAAAAGTATGTGCCCCCTCCATGGGATGCAATTCATTTTTATTGATTGCAATTTTAAATACATTTTCTTTATGTAGAGATAAAAAAAAAAAAAAAAGTTCAGTTATGTTTGTTTTTGTTAGTTACACTCTGTTGTAGGAAAATCCTAAAGGGTACCTCTATAATGGATTAACCTTTTTTGGGTTTTTTTTGGATGGAAGTGTAGTTTCTTAAACATGCATAAATTTGCGTTGAGGTTTTAAATATTAAGAGTTCTTAGCTTGTTAAACAAGTTCTACTTGAACCGCTCATAAAATGCATTAAAAATGTAATGTTCTATAATTAACGGTTCCTCTATAATGGACAAAATCAAAGAATCTTTCACAGTTCTAGATTTATGTTTTAACAGTGTAGCTCCTTATATTCAGTACACATTCAATACTTAATTTTTTTTTCTTGAAGGGTTCTACATGAAATGGGGTTCCCCATAATGTAGAAACAAAGAAAGAATTAAGAAAAAAAAAAAAACAATTAATGTTGTTTCTTACTCAGAAGTTTTGGCTATACCACTCCATTTTCTTAATAAGCTTAGTTTTCCGATATGTTCTACATCAGTGGAATCCCTTGTTATATTTAAATGCAGATGCTTTTGTAGAGTACTTATATAAATACATAAAAAATGTTTCTTAGCTACTTCAGATATTTCTTGTTGGAATTCTTTCCTTAAAATAAGAATTATGTTGGATTTATGTAGGATTCTACATGCAAATGCCGTCCAATGTCCCCCAAAATCCTTCTGTATTATAACTTAGACACCTTCCTTACGTAATTGAATCACATACGTAGGTATGTAGCATTTTTTTTTAGATAAAAACAACTGTTAGCCAGTTTAGCTAGTAATCCTTTGAGGTATATATAACATTACATTAATAAGAGTACAAGGTTACATTAGTAACTTGTTGAAGAAACCTTTATACGGAGACTTTAAGGTGAAATATTACATCATGACACTTACTGCTAGGGGAAATGACCAACTTTTTTACAGATCCTTTTTTTTTGGGAAAATGTTCTATAGATGAATCATTATCTAGATATATTTACGATTTGAAGTAACAAGTTCCTTGTTCCTTCGTTCCTACATTGACCTGTTTATTATTGTAAGCTGAGATTTAAGTAATTTTTCTCTCCATATGGATATTATTAAAGAGATTCAGATCAGGTGATGAATCGTATTAGAAGGAACACAGATGAGTCGAGTCCATTTATTGGATTTTGCCCTCTGAGCAAGATAATAACACACAGTTACCTCTTCCAATCAGCGTGGAAGCTCCCGGCATTCAATTTATCATAAAATGCTTTATCTGCATCTCCTTGGTATAAAAGCGTAGTCTAATTAACAGTATAAAAGATGTATGCATGCATAATTGATAGGTGTGTTCATCTGCTTCTCATCAGATGTCCATAAAAGACGGGTTTAACGGTTATAAATATAAATGCTCACGGCCCTATAACATGCAAGAACTTCTCATTTGCAGGAAAAAAGCAATAAGGTAACATATTACCAGAATGTTATTACCCATGAAAGTATACCATGGAGTATGATGTATGGAAAAAAAAAAAAAAAAAGCAGTGGAAAAGGCATGATGTGTGTAGATGTGTCACATTATTGTAATGTAGACAGTACAGCGCAGTAAATAAAGTGGAATGTAGCTGAAACTGTGTAAATGAATGTTAATCCATTTATGAAAAAAGTATATTTTACCAGGGTTGTAGTTTTATAAGTAAAATTATACTTTTTGAAGAGGTAAAAAAATAAACGTAAAGTAAGATAGAGAAAAGTAAAGTGAAACAGAGTAAAATAAAATGAAGTGACATAAAATAGAGTCAAATAAAGCAGGATGGAGTATAATAAAGTGATGTTACATGAAGTAAAATAAAAGGAAGCAAAGTAGAATATAGTACATTAAAGCAAAATAAAGTACAGTATAGTAAGATAGAGTGTAGTAAAGTGATGTACAGTAAAATAAAATAAAGTAGAATAGAATAGAATCAATTAAGGTACAGTAAAATAAGGTAGGATAGAATATAGTAAGGTGAAGTAATGCAAAGTGAAATGAAATGAAGTAGAATACAGTAAAGTACATATAGTAAAATAATGTAAAGTAGGATTGAGTATAGTAAAGTGAAGTAGCGCAAAGTAAAATGAAATGAAGTAGAATATAGAGACGTACAGTAAAATGAAAGTTAATTAAAGTAGCCTAGAGTATAGTGAAGTAAAGTAGAGTAACGTGAACTTAAATTAAAGGGGAAAAAATAGCATTAATTACCAAATAGTTGCTTAAATTAGCACAAAGATAGTACTCGTGTGTATGTCTCCATGGATACGATTGGATTTTTAAGATTACATGCAAAACAAAATGTAAATATACTGTAAGATTTTCGTAACACTCTGTATGAAGGCCACACACCTGGGATTTATGAGTGACTAATTCATTTATGTCATATCAGAACACATAACACATTGCGTAATCGATTGGTCATATGCAGTGTTTATAACACAATGAGGATATACAGGTCTTGCACAATTAATACTTTCATTAAAAGACGATCAAGACGTCGCTCATGTCTACACTTCATAACGTTTCTCAGTTTCAGTTATAAAGTGTACTTACAGTGCAGGACGTTAACAATTAGCAATGCACGCTAAAGATCGATATAAAGTGTAATGCATGTATGCATAGTGTGTGTATGAATAGTGTGTTATAATGTGCGATGCACAGTAAATATGACTCAAAATGAGTGTGAGCAAAGTAGTCTGAGTCACTGTCATAATTTGAGTCAGATCATTTTGTATGGATTCATAGATTAACAAGTTTACAGCAAATTTCTAAATGAAAAGTATTTTTAAGTGCATTTTACACACTTTCTGTTGTTTAATAACAACAGAAAGTGTGTAAAATGTGTGTGTGTCTGTGTGTAAAAACAAAAATATTACAAAAATAAATTAGTTTAATATTTATTAAATAAATAATTATAAAGGTAATAATGCCAGTCATTAAAAAGATTGGTGTGTGTGTGTGTGTGTGTGTGTGTACACGGAAACCATCCACTGTGAGCTAACGAGGGGTTTTTGGTGCATTCTGGGAAACGCATCCATGGTGACAAATCCGGGAGCTGATGGTGAGCAAAAGAAACAAAGAGCCAATGTCTGTGAGTGTGAGGGCCTTTACATGCACACACACACACACACACACACACACACAGGCAGCAATAACGTGAGCTTAATGGCTCATGACATGCCGGCCAGCTCATAAACCTGGCACGAGAAAATCAAACGACAAAAAGTAGAGAAAATTCCCACGCTCTCCACACACACACATACACACACACACACACACACACACACACACACACACACACGCTCTCCAGCTTTCACCCTGTTTGAGATCAAAGCTGAGCTGACTCGATCATGGCTCAGGCACCAGGAATGAACAAGTCTGTGTTGTATTACACGAGAGTGTGTGAGTAAGATGTGTGTTGATGTCTTTTCATGTTACTGTAGAAAAGCTCGTAATCACACAGGGTTAAAGGAAACATTTCATATTTCTATTATGTCTGGTTGTATTAAATCAGCCAAAACGTCTTGCTGTGTGTATCGGGTTTGCCAGGTCCATGTTACGAAAGTATGAAGAAAAAAAAAAAAATCTTCCTTACTGATGCTGATCGTCACGTCTTAAAAATGTGTTATTTCAGATAGTATCACATCAATAATTAATCAATCTACAGTACAATCTATACTTGCATAAGTATTCACCCTCCATACGAGGAACTATATCAGGAAAACGAACTGGAGACACGATTTTGTTTTTCTGTGTTAAATAACGTCTGTTTTTTAATCCGTTTATATCCATATATATTCTTGGAGGTTTTAGCTAAAACAGTACGATGGTACAGCATTAAGTACATTCTTAAGTACTAAGTACAGAAATTCTAAAACCTTAAAAAGTTCACAATTCTTTTTTCTTTTCTTTTTTTTGTTGATTCATCTCGCAGAACAGTTTCAGAAACGATACACACAATAACAGCTTTAACATGTTTCTCCGTACAGCATTATCAGCCTGTGCTGCATGTGTGGGCGAATGTGTGTGTGTGTGTGTGTGTGTGTGTATGTGTGTCAAGCTCAACCTTGGCTCTGTTTTATTCGCCTGTTGGGTAAACACGTACCCCACTGAGACGGTAAGGCACGAACCAGCAGGGACGCCTGACCAATATGTCCTTCTGATCAAAGCCACCGAGGCAAGTGTGTGTCCTCGCCTCTTCCTCCCCCTACCGAGCCCACAACAGTCCCCCTGTTTTTTGGCTTAATTAATCAAAAATGATTTCTTTTCTCATTAGATATGCAGGCGGTCCACGTCGCAGTCGCAATCTACAGGGATCGATGTTTTACAGATGTTTAGGCCTCGCTTCGGTTTTTCGACATGGTGCTGATTTTTATTGGGTATGGATTTAAGGAAGAGAGCCAAGGGAATCTCGCCAGAGCTAACGCACAAACGTGTATACACACACACACACACACACATACAACCTGCAGAGTGGTTTCGAGATCTGTGAGGATTGCGTTAAGGGTTTCAGACACCAAAAGTGGGTTGGATGAGTTGGAACAAAGGCGTCGTATTGTTGTAACATTTTAAGGTGGATTTTTTTTTTTTTAGTGTCTTCATGGTGAAGAGGGAGCCAATACTTTTAAAAATCTTGGGGGGGAAATAAAAAAAAGGATATTTTTGGCTAAGATTCGTACAGGTGGGATAAACTAAATCACACGACACAGTGTTGTTAAGTTGAGATATTTCCTGAATATGTAATATTTAATTTACTGATTTATTAAATTTGCTGATTTAAGCTGGTCATCGTGCATGTTTGTTTGTTTGTTTGTTTGTTTGTTTGTTTTAGAATCTTTTTGTGAACTACTGTATAAGTTGAGATTGTGTATGTATTTTTACATGTCTTGTATCTTATAGGTCAGTCATTGAAAAAAAATCCACCAGTTTATCCAACACGTCCCAGTTTAAAGATCTCAACAAAAAGAACAGATCAAAAAAATTTCATTTAAGGAAAATAGAAAGATTAATACCAAAGAAACTGAAGGAAAAAAAAAACACAGGGTAGATCTTGTGTATAATATGTTTGTCTTACTAATTTAAAATGTAACAGATATGGATTATTTCTAAAGTTATATAAAAAGTAACATTTACATTCCGGAACTTGACATGAAAGAAGGTTCTGGGGGGAAAAAACACAAACAAAAAACAAACAAAAAAAAAACCTGGAGCATTTTCTCTTTGATCTACAAACGACTTACAAATTAAAAAATTTCCTTTTGAGACAATGTTCTCATGAATCTACACAATAATTTTCTAAAATAATGCGTTCAAAACCAAATGCTGGTCACAAATAATATATTATAAACTCATATTAAAATTATTATTATTATAATTTGTTTTTAAATCACGATAGACTCTTTAAATAAGAACTAAAACTTCTGAACCATCTTTATATAATAAATAAAGAATAATGTGTGCGTAGGACCGAAATCCCCCTTTCATATTCGTTCATGCTGTAATTCATTGCTCCTCACAGTTCCTTCAACAAACACGCAGATATTTCATAATAATGATAAATCAGTGCTTTGGATATGATTATTGAACGCACTTCTATTGTGTGTTGCTCCTTTCGGCAGACAGAAAAGAGACGCGTGTGCTCTGGGAAACACATTTTAACAGCGTTGCAGCTCCTCCACACAGTTCCTGTTGCTTGTAAACAAAAGTAATTTTGTATTTCCTGGAGTCTAGACACAACAGCGAAGGCCTGGCAGAACCACCAAGGAGAGCACTTGTGGCTCCCGAGGAGGAGTTGGCACAGCGCCGTGCCAAACAGTGCCCCCGTGTGTGTCTGTCTGTCTGAGTGTGTGAGTGTGTGGAGCAGAGCAAGATTCTCTCACCCTTCAGCTTTACTGTACATCGTTCATGCTTTAAAAAATGGCCGACGTTTGTGATAGTGATCATGCAACTATCAGGATATGATGATGATGATGATGATGATGGTTGAACAGGTCATTTTACCGAAGCCTTTTCATTGCCACAATAGCGTGCAACTTTGTTCAACATATTTTTTGTGCGTTGCTGTACACTATGACATGCACGCCAAACGTGACAACTAGCAGATCCATACTGTACCAAAGAATTTATTTTATTTACATAAACGATGTGAATACATCTATAAAAAAAAAGACCTGTTTCATTGAGAAATTCTCACACAGATACAGTGAAAACACAGTATTGGTGCTGATTTAAATTTTTTTGTTTGTGTTATACATATAATACGTGTGTGCCAAAGAAGCTACTTCTGAAGTTTATGCAACATGGAAGTGACCGATCTCGCTTCCCTAAAAATTTCAAGTTGTTGACTTCAGCCGTTTTAAAGAGATAATTTTATATGTGCCCTAAAAAAAGCCATTTTTCAGTGTTACAGTATACTGTCTCAAACAATAATGATTTAAAATGCAAATTATTCATATTTCTTTATAAGTATTAATACTAAAATTGGTGAAACTTTCAAGAAGCATATGATCTGTAGAAAATTGTTGTTTAAGTTGTTTTTTTGTAAATGCTTAAATAGCAAAAAAAATCTGTAGTGTCCATAACCATGTCAAATTCATGTTGCAATATCTTAACAATTTTGCATTTTAGAATAATATACACTTTCACTTTTTCTAATTTATGTCTTTTCATGTGAAATTTAATGTGCGTTTCATGTGAGTTTCATCTGAATGACAATTAAGATCATTGAAAGATTTTAATTTTAAAATGTTACAGACACTACATAAAATTGCATGAATTTGTTTTTAACAAATGTTTCTTTTTATCTAAAGTTTTTTTTTATTTCTTTTATTTACAAGAAATGAAGCATGAATCAGGAGATAAGAAGCATCAAGTATGAAAAATGGTGTAATATGATCCTATCAAAAAATTGATTTTTTCACCTAGGTGAGATACTTTTAGCACAAATACCATGCTTCGGCCGATAGTGAGTTTATTCAAACATATAGGAACCTTTCTGGGAGAAAAGTGTATCTGCAAACGTTTCCTTAAATTATGTCTGGCGGTCAATTTAAGACGCGCCCACAATTTGATGCATGCGCAGTACAAGATCAGAATTTACTGTTTATAATGTGGCACATAACTGCTCATACTAAACATTTTTATTTCATTTATAATGCAGGTGTAACTTCAAGCAAATATTGAAGGAGTGGAAAAGTTTCCATAAAATCTGTCCAGCCATTTTTGTGTGGTGCTGTGACAAATTCTGGCTGGACAGACAAAATTTTCTGAAACTGGTTTCGGTTCTCCAATGTACAGTATGAAACATAAGCATATAATTGAAAGAGCAAGTTCTGACGAGTGTACAGACAAATTCTTCCTTTTATTTGTATAGATAATTTAGTTACAGTGGAACCTTGGATTATAAGTATAATTCATAATTCGCAGACTCGTATTCCAAAACACTCGTAAACCAAATTGGATTTTCCCATAAGACATAATGGAAACTCAAATTATTCGTTCCACAGTCCCAAAAAATAAATACATAAAAATAATTAAAACAAAATAAAACAAATTAACCTGCACTTTACCTTTGGAAAGAATCTCGACAGAGCAGTGTTTCTGTGTAGAGCAGAGAGTAAGAGTGTGTGTGTGAGTGTCTGTGTGTGTGTGAAGGTGAAAGTAGGAGGTGTCTGTGTGTGTGTGGCTTGGTGTCCACTGACGCACGCGCACAGACACAAAGAGCAGCCTAAGTCTTGAGCAGAGAGAGAAAATGGATCTTTATAATAACTAATTAGACTTGCTTT
>JAQMYJ010000018.1:3948762-3966560 GCA_030014305.1 Clarias laeviceps | reverse complement strand
CACAATGCATCTCCCGCACTGGACTACACTCCCGTAAACAGCTGTCGTAAATCAACCTCTCTCTCCCGCAACAACACACTCTTTGTCGGTGGCGCCCGTGCGATCGACGCATTCATCCATATGATTAGGAAAGAGATGCAATATTATGGTTTCCGTCATTTTTTATATATTTGTGTACTGACTGGGCCGGACCACACTGGCCAGCGGCCCACCGGGAAAACTCCCGGTACTCCAGATGGCCAGTCCGCCCCTGCAGTACAGTACATGATTACAGACAAGCGAAAGTTTTATATATATATATATATATATATAAAAAAAAATCTGATTTACAGAAACTAACTAGCATTCATTTTTTAATAGTGTTTCCATTTGTTAAAAAAATACATAGAAATCTCATTATCTGTAAATTGAACTGTTATTTTAAGTATTATTTCTATACTGAAAATGGTATTTCTTTCCACATTTTAACTGCAAAAATACTATATTATTCATACTGTATTTTTTTTTCATATTAGTTTTATATTACTTTGACATTCATGTTCTAGATGCAAGTTTAGCATTTTTTCATGACATCAATGCAAGACCGGTGTGCAGACGGGCAAAAGAGGAGGCGTGGGAAAGGGCACATGATGGGCTAGGGAAAACATGAGCACGAGGGGAAAGTGACAGCGTGGGGAAAAAGCAAGGCAGACAGGTCATTAATCATAACACGTCACAATCATAACAGAACATTTTGTTCTTCATACAGATGTTGCATGCTGCCACAAAACTGGAAATGTCCTCCTTGAGCCTGGATCACCAAAACCGCTGCTGGTTTGAGCTGAGCCAGGTGAACAGGAGAGCTTTGAGGTGTATGCCCATTCCAGGACCTGAGAATGCAGAAGGAGGGGCCTGAAGAGGTGATTAGAGGGAGGGGACTGAAGAGGTGATTAGGGTGTGTATTACTTGGCCCCAGTTCATGAAACAGGGTTTGCTTGACCTCCAGATCCCACTTGATATCCAAGAACTTGCAATTGCCGATGCAATAATTCCTTTCAGTGGGAGTTAGGCAGTGAGAAAAGAAAGGACAGGGGAGCAGCTTGTTAACATGTGCAGACCTCTGAGAAAATATGACCCTACCCCCATTCTGGAGGCGTCAACCTCCACGACAAACTGGCGTGACGGGTCCAGGATGGTGGACCAGCACCACTCTCTCAAAATACTTCATCATGATTGAAGTGAGTCCTACTGGCCTATAGACATTCAGACAGGTGGGTGGGTTCTTCTTAAGAAGGTAAGTTTAGGTCATGCTTTTCTGGGGAGGTCTTCATCAGAGAAAGTTTCATTGTGGTTTTTGATGCAAATGCACTTAATAATACTGACTTAAAACAGCTGACCTTTGTGTCTAAAAATAACAATTGACTGCTGTGGTTGTTGTTGTTGTTGTTGTTGTTACTTTATTAACTAGTTAACTAATAACACAAAAAAACAGTATTGTTTCACAATATAAAAATAAACTTGTGTGTAAACCTTTAACTGGTACTGATATTTAAACATTTGAATGATATAGCATGAGTTATCAAACATGGGAGATATAGTAACATCACTGACCTTAATTTGGAACATAAAAATGGAAACATTATGGAAATATTAATAAGAAAAAATAATAAAAAAAAAAAGAAAAGAAGAAGTTTACTAGATTGTTTCAAGCAATGATTGGTCGGACCAGAAAGACAGTAGGCACAGTGGGCACATTAATTTAAAGGGAAAATACCAATAAAATTATGACATAATATATTATATAACTATATACAGTAATTGTCTATAACTAAGCAAGTTATTATCCATCATATAAATCCCTAAAGGGCAGCTTAGCCCAACCTGTGTGCTGAATTTTTTTACCATGCCGCAAATTCTGGAAAAAAAAAGTAATTTAACAAAGTGCAGGCTGATAGAGAGAGAGAGAAAATGGATTTTTAACCGCTCTAATGAGACTTGCTTTTGTTTTACATGCGCGCTGTACACACACACATACAAACACAAAATAAAATATGTTTTACACACACACACACGTGGTCACAGTGTTATAGTAAACAGTACACGTGTGCACAGATGTTGATCATACCAGTAAGAGACGAGCACTAAGACCCAGCAGGGGAAACGATTACACTCAATTCCGCAGCACAGGAGAGAGAAAAACCATTGGCTCAGTTGTGATCATGTGACGCTCGGCATCAAAACAAGAAGCGCATGCATGATACATGATACTCGGTACTCGTAAACCAAGATTTGTTCGTTTTCCAAGTCAAAATTTATAAAAAAAATCTTTGCTCGTCTTGCGGAACACTCGCAAACCACGTTACTCGCAATCCGAGGTTTCACTGTAAGTTGTTAGTAACATTGTAGATTTGTACTTTCCTCTTGGTTGCAGTGTTTTTTAATAGTTAGAATTTAAACGTATGTGAGCTTGAAATATTAGCTTGCTACGTTTGCTTTTTCTCGCTATGTTTGCCAGCTTTTGTCTACTCATGAGGTTTTCTTATGCTGGCTATTTATTATTGTTAACTTTTTGCTAGTTTCCTTTTGTTGCTAGTTTCTTCATTTCAAAGAAGATGTCAGTCTCAACAGCCTAGTCGTTGGTTTAACCTTAAGTTGTACTCGAGACTAGCCCCATTTACTTAATGTTAAAAGGGACAATGTTTTGAAAAATGCAGACAAAAATATATAATATAATCCCCAGTTATTCACATCAACCCATAAGAAAATTTACTGTGGAATGTACAATAATCATTCAGATGAAACTTGGCCAATGTAGATTTCACATGAAAAGACATAAACCTGAAAAAGTGTATATTATTCTTAAATGCAAGATATTGCAACGTGAATTTGACATGGTTACAGACACTTTTTTGGAAAAAATCCGTAATTTTGGATGGAAGGCACAATTTAAACAACAATTTTTACAGGTCATATGCTTCTAGAAGCTTACACCAACTTTAGTATCAAAACTTAAAGAAATATGAATAATTTGAAGTGAGACAGTATAATGTGTAAAAAAAAATTTTAAAAAAAAAGGCCATTTTTGGGGCACATATAAAACATCTCTCTAAAAAAAAGTTAGCAACTTTATTTTTTTTTTAGGGAAGTAAGATTGGTCACTTCCATGTTTCCTAAACTTCAAAAATACCATAGTACTATAGACCATCAGAATGCAAGGGTCCCGTGGTAAAATTTATTATGGGTAATAAAATCTAGAAAAAAAAGTCTAGGTTAGTGAGTTAGTTGAGATTAACTTGTAATGGAAAAATGGTTTGCTTTGCACACATTTACAGTCTGTTCCAAGAAACATTGAAAATATTTTGGTTTAACTATTAATAGAGTGTATATACTTAATAAAATAGATATGTGTGTCAAACTGTCCATTTCTCAAGCATTGATTTTTATTTTGTGTACATTTTTTATTCCATTGTTTCTTGCCTCTGCATCTTTATGTGAATATCATGCTCTATAAAAATAATAATAATAATAATAATAATAATTATTATTATTATTATTATTATTTCATTGGGACCAATAGATTCGTTTCATCATAAAATCAAAATAGCATTGATGTTTAGAAATATTACAGAGATGCTTACTATTGCATTTAGAAAGCATGTTCGATATGTGTATGTGTGAGATTGGTGTGTGTGTGTGTGTGTGTGTGTGTGTGTGTGTGTGTGTGTGTGTGTGTGTGTGTATGTATGTATGTGTGTTCACCAGGCCGTTCCACTCAACTAAACAGGAAGAAGGGGGATGAAACGGAGGCGCTGAGGAAACTGGAGAGAAATGATTATTGATTTAATCACATAATCAGCAGCCAACACTTCAAGCCCAGATAGCAAATCCATAATAGCCTCGCCACATAAGCGGAGCCTTACAAATTTACCTCCAAAGCCCAGCACGTGCGCGCACTGCAAACACGTCGAGGCCGAGGGTCACCTTCAACCGGCGTCAAAATATTGACACTCCTGATGCTTAAATATGGTTTTGAGTTAAATGTTATCAATCATCGATAAAGTACAACAGGAGTGACGGACGGATTAAAGAAACGCTTTTATTCTCATAATCTGAGAATCTGTTGGACACAAAAGGGTAAATCAATTACGTGTGCGTGTGTTATTGTGTGTGTGTGTGTGTGGTCAGGAAGAGAGAGCTCATGAAAACACAAGCTGTCTGGTCAGCCTTACCAGTCCAGCTACCTGCTTTTTTATTTTCCCTGAATTGTGTGTGTGTGTGTGTGTGTGCATGTTCTCACTTTTGTGCGTATGAGTGTATGTGAGTGTGTGTAAATGCATTTGAAACATGGCCCGACCCTTCATCAATATGACACCAATAATTGTAGACTGTAATTGTAAACTCGCTCAAATGATGCCACCAAAGACACGTCACATCACTCACACGAGTATTTTTATACGCTCATAGCGAAGGCATGACGACGAGTTCATCTCGATGTGTCACGACAATCAAACAGCAGCTTCACAAATTACACATCTGTCGAACGAATATCTCTATACCATCAACAGACGGGAAAACAATCCGTCAAAAAAAAAAAAAAGAAAAGGAACGTACACCTGCGCATCGGCGCCGTTCACAATTCCGCAGGTCAGAGTGATTTTATCGGATATTGTGTTACCGAGCATGAATATGTAATTGCGCTTATTTTAACTTCGCTGTCAGGTCAGAAATATCGTTCTGACAAGTCGTTTTGATGCTGGTGTTTTATTTTATCGGAAACAAAAGGTGTCCATGGTGGTTAGGATCGAGAATGGAAATGAATGGAAACCCCGTCCCATTATCTTTGGCCTCGTCGTTTTTCAAACAGCGATGGATAACAAAAGCCACGTGCGCATGCCAGGACTCTTAAATGGGACGTCTTTGTTTCGGGTTTCTATCACTGTACTGTCACCGGTTTCCAACAAATCAGAGATACTTCCATCCTCTATTCACTTTGGTATCTGAGATTTTTCCTAAGCTAGCAGTGATTAAAGAAAACGGAAACTCTTTAGAAATTCTACAGATTTTTCCATCCGCGGCGTGATGTATTTATCCAAAGAACGTACGTTGTCTTTTTACGGAGGGTTAAACTGGGACTTTTTATTGCGCACAATAACCAAACACTCCATTTATTTCTCTATACACTCATGTACTTTTTCCAGTGTTTTACTAGTGGTTGGATACCATCAAGGTACAAAGTGTTCTCAGTACCCCGGAGCCATGATCGGACTACCTGCGTTACATCTAAGTCACTGGCCTCCCAGGAACTCCTTTAATGCCTCAATGGCTTGGAGTGAGGTCAGGACTGTACGGGGGATGTGGCAATAACTCCCAGGCGAGTTCCAGTAATGTGCAAGTGGTGCAGGAAATTTAATCCCGGAAGTCCCGGTTTGACTTGAACGCCCCTCGTGTTCCTTTTTGGAGCTTAAATATGAGAGAAGGAAAAAACATACTACATATAATATAAACTTAAACATGTAATACAATATTTTTTTTCAGCATTTTATTGTATTTGGTTTTTTTATATTTGATTTTTATCTGTTTGTTGAATCAAAGGTTTAGTCAGGGTTGCTGGATTGTTATCTAATTTGTATTATGCTGAAAATGATTTAACATTTATTGAAGGAGTCTCCAGTGCTAGTGCTTTGCAACAGGCAGATTTAAAACAGTAATCATTTGGCCAAAGGAAATCGTCCAATTGAAGTAAAAGTTTTTGAATTGCAAAATCAATCAGTCAATTATTCAATAGTTGCTATAATAGTAATTATTCAATAGTTTTCAAAAGTCTGCTGTGAATAAAAACTGATACAATACAATAAGATACGAGCTTCTCCTTCTCATCGTCTATACCACTGTATCCCGTGTACAGGGTCACGGGGCGACTGGAGCCTATCCCAGGAGACTTAGGGCATGAGGCCAGGTACAGGGTGCTGATACGAGCTTCTGTAACTTGGTATTTCTTTATTGTATATTTGTTATCTGTGATGGATTGGCACCCTGTCCAGGGTGTAGCCCGCCTTGTGCTCCATGTCTCCTAGGATAGGCTCCAGACCCCCACACGACCCTGAATACAGGATAAAGTGGTATAAAGTGAGTGAGCATATTTGTTATTTCATGGGAAAAAATTGGAAATTATATAATTATTATAAAGTATATTATACTGTATATAATATATTATATTATTATGATATTATTATTACTAACACTATCGAGAATAAACAAAAACAAAAGGAAGCATATCAATTATTCATTATCAAAATTTCAATGAGTGTTAAGAAAACAGGAAAATGGTTCATAATGTACATTAAGAGATAAATGAAATGGTTTAATGTCTTAAGAGAAAGACTGACAGAGTGTACTTTTCTATTTCTTAATAAAGCTTAAAAAAAACTCCACATGGTAGGAAACTATAAAAAACAATATTATTTTGTTATTGCAGAATCAAACAAAAAAAGGTTTAATTAAGCATTTTTTTTTAATTAATTTTTTTTATTTCATGTCACAGATACCTTGATTTGTCTTGTTTGTCAGCCAAAAAAAAAAATATACACACTTCAGGAAAAATAAATCTTGTTATAAATATTTTATCTGAATTTTTTGCTATACATTATAATATATTGATATTTATGATAGCAACATGATAATATTATTAATATTACATTAATATAATATACATCATACTATTTTTCTTTTCCTGTTTAAAATTTCTTTTTTTGGCTGACTCTGTTGTTTAACATACATTAAAAAAATGTACTCTTGGACCCTCAACCCAGCTGAGGTTAGAGCTGACGGAAGTCGTACAGTAACAGGACACTGTACTTGTATGTTAACTTCACCATGTAGAAACAATCACTCCGTTCCCAGATGCATCGATTTTCAGAAAAAAACTTGTCCACGGATAGATTCCACCCGGCATCTCTGCGCCGTCATTTGTCTGTTCCTGTCTGCGTCGCCCTGAGCTACGAAGGCGTAATTGTTTACCAAAGGGTTGCGCCTCATTGGCTCCTGGAGATTGGCTCCTAATTAGCAGCGAGTTGTCTGAACACGCTCGAGCACTGTCCACTCCACTTTCATCTAATCTCCACTCTTTCAAACAAAATAATGAGATCATTTACACCTCATTAACGTGGCCCTGTAATGTCCGCACATTCATCATAATGATTGCTTATCATTTCACTCTGCAATATTATCTCCTCTAATGAAACCGTTCACGCGCACTGCCAGGAGAGCCTTAATTGGCGGTGTGGAATCGCAGCTTGTCGAAACATGTGTGAGCTCCTCATTTGCATGTTGCACTTCAAATGCTAATATAGGATCGCAATTAAATATGTACATACCGCTGATAAAGATGCTGGCAGGACCAGGTTAATGTGTGGAAAACTGTAAAACATCAGGGTCTTGGTTTTAGTATTATAAGATTCGTTTCAGGGGAAGAGTCATTTTGAATTCCACCAATATTTAGAATTTCCGGCTTGGAAATAACTGACATTTTTAACAAACCACACAATTAGGAAGTACAGTTCAGCACATTAGTGCTAAATCAGATACTTTTTAGTTCTTTAACTAAAAACTTTAAACTTATCGCTTATAGTCAGTACATCTCTAGACGTTCCACTATGTGCCTCACTTGTCTCGTATGTTTGTGTTGCATAAATTTCCACTTCCTTAGTTCAAAACATCATTACCAAACCTTTTCTGTCAGATAAGTAAAAACTAAACACTTTTAGAATATAAAGTCTTATCAAATGAAGATGAACATCAAGAAGAAAGGCCAGTTTTAACAAAACGTACAAATGAATGTAAACTAGCTAGCTGATGTGCTAAAAAGTAAGTGTAGCTTACTTGGCATGTTTAACAACATTAAAAAAAAAAATTTATTCATATTGTGTCCAAAATAAAACTTCGGCTTGTTATGCGTTTAACTTGATGATGTCAGAAATATTTTATGCTAACAATAGTTGAAACACAGCAGGAAACCTAACACTGGATGAGCGTTGTGATATTGTTAATATACAGTAGTAAATAAAATTATTGTTTTATAATGTTGAATGCACGACGCAAAAACAACTTTGCAAATACAACCTCAGAACAACAACCTGTGTTTGGAGCGTTTATGCCAATTAACATCCATTCACACAACGTCTGACCACACCCCTAAGTTGGGACAGACACAACAGCTTATCGCAGACAGTGCGGGTATCTCGTGTCACGCATCTCTTAGTGTTGTAATGTTTCAATTTCTTTCTGAAATATTATCGTGAGGTGCATCTTAGCTCCCTAATTACTCTACAGTAATATGGGGTTTTTGCACAGCATCCATACTGCATCATGACCTCTTTCACAGAAGACTGAGTCAAACAGCATGGTTACGTAGCGGTTAACCTTGTCGCCTAGCACCTACAGTGTCCGGGTTCGATTCCCGCTTAAGGTCTGTGTGCATTTAGTTTGCATGTTTGGTGGGTTTCCTCCAGGTGCTTTTGTTTCCTCCCACAGTCCAAAGCCATGTAGTTGGTGTTCCCAAGAGAACATTTACAGATTTGCCATTGCCAAATTGCCTGTAGTGTGTGAATGGGCGTGTGAGTGTGTGAATGTGTGCTCTGCGATGGATTGGCGACCCATCCAGGGTTTACCCTGCCTCGTGCCCCCTCGTGCCCCTGTATACAAGATAAAGCGTTATAGACAATGAGTAAGTGAGTGAGTTCGAGTCGTTAAGGCCATCGGTTTAGTATTAATACCGTTTTAAAGTTGTTTCTGTAACATTGTGTTAGAAACATCCTAATCATCATGTAGTCAATGTTGTTCCAATATCATTTTATCAAAGTAATTCTAACTTTTAAAAACAACTCTGTACCACCAGAGTTCAACAGCATTGACTTTTTAGCATGTCAGGATGGTTATATATTAACCGTACCAGTCCAGTATACCTCATTTTGATGGAGCAAAGGTAGAATTGAACAGCTAAAAGTTACACTATTGGTGTTATTTGTGTATCTCATGACTGGTCAGTGCTGTCTACATACACTGCATTTATCATGGACGATTACAAAACCATGTTTTGGTGAGAAAACTTATTATTCTTCAAATATTACACCAGCAAAATGAAAGCTGACACTGTATAAAGTGATAATGTTTAATTCATTTCCAAACCGAAACGTATGATACCAAAGTCATAAAGTGTCAAACCGAAAAACTTCCTCTGGTCTGGTTTTCCGCTGCACGCAGACTAATATGTGGATTCGATTAGCCCCTGGACATGGCTTCCGGACTGATCCGGGGCTTTGCTCCCCCAGTGCGAAGCGTGACCGAGAGACAGAAAGACATTCATCCCATATTTCCATTTTTCCCTACGCTCTATGATGTAGCAAAAGCGCATGAACACTCATATCCTCTGCCCCGTCGTCCTGCCAGCTCCTCAATATGGGATCAAATGCATGGTATCCGTTAGCTAGGCTAGCTGGAGTAGCCATGCATGATGAGGAGGCGTCCTCGTCTGATTTAGAGAGGCTTAGGAGAGGATTTCTTCCACTCTTCTTCCTCCGACGGAGGGCCTGGCTGCTAATTGTGGCCACGTGCGTGGAGAAGGGGTGCAGACGTGGGCCGAGTAGCTTCACCAAATTAAAACCTAGCTCCGCGTGTCGAAGGAGAAGCGGCATCTGCTTTTTTCCTTCTCTCTCTCTCTCTCTCTCTCTCTCTCTGTAATGCCCCACTCCTCTGATCATCCAACTCAAGAGAGAAAAGAGTTTAAAGAGCTTCTCAGCACACTCGGCCCTCCATCCAACCCCTCCTTTACTTTCCCGTCTGCTATGCGAGTGACGCGGCTCTAACAGCAAAGTTACACCAGCTTCATGTGTAAAATTTGTCACATGTTGTATGTTATGCAATTTTTATTATTCATTTGCATTTGCTCTTATATCAGATTTCTTTTTACGTAAATCTTTAATTTTCTTATGAGCTTTTTTTTCCCACAATTTTACAATGTTTATTGTCACTTGATTTTTCATGATTTTTTTTTGCACAAAATTTATTTAAAAAATTTTTTAATGTTCACTGAAAAACATCTGGTGATTTTCACAAATTATTGATAAAAACAAACAAAATTATTTGTGAAAATCCCAAAGATTTTTAACATGATTTTAACTTTTTTTTTTCACATTTCATTCAATTTTGTATTTGCTTTTTTGTTATTCATTTATTTTATCAATTCTTTTTTTAACCAAACAAGCAATTTTTTTTTTCAATTCCTTTAGAGTTTTTTTAAATGATCCATAAATTTCCAAGTTATTTTAAAGAATAGTTCATTTTTACAGGACTTTTCAGGATTACTTACTCTCACATAATAACATTTATATCCTCATGTAATTTTTTTCATAATTTGTTTATTTCCATGCAATCAATTTACTCCTCCGAGCATTTCCCCCCTAATATGATAAAAAATATATATATATACGTTTTTTTTTCTGTTTCCTTTATTGTTACAGTATGGGATTTTTACACCAGATTTATATATTTTTTATGTTTGATTGTAGAGAATGTTAAATGCTGATTACAGGGTTTTTAAAACCTGTTTGCCACTTGATCCTGGTTGTAAACTAATATCTAAAACTTATAAATAAAAAATATATCATAAATTAATTATTATCAATAATAATAATAATAATAATAATAATAATAATAATAATAATAATAATCTTTCTTTGTCTTTTGGCTAATCCCTTTTAAAAGACAAAGAAATATAATAATAATAATAATAATAATTATTATTATTATTATTATTATTATTATTATTACTACTATAAATGATCCCTGTTAGAAAAAATTGAGCCAAGCACCTTTAATTTGAGCATTAGAAAATAAAAATCTTTTTTCTACTCCCAGGGGAAGTGCACTCTGCCTTCTCTGACTTGTTCGGTATGATCCACTCTCTCTGGCCGTGTTATATATATATATATATATATATATATATATATATATATAAATGTGGATTTGTCCGGTTCACCCTGTCGATGTGACCCGGTGATATCCAGCTCTGACACAACTGTACGGTGATAACTGACCTGTCGATCGGCTCCACCACATGTTAAGCGCGAGCCTCAGGCTGCTCTGCTTATGCACCAGTGCCTGACCGGAGGGAAGCTAATAATCGGCTTTGGCCCCAACTCTGTCACCTTGAGGAAATAAAGACAGTGGGGGTTGCATATCACACACATAAACACACTGACGAGATTTATTTATATGCTGGTGTGCCCTTATTGTCAGCGCGACATGTCAACAGGGTGATCATTAAACCAAATTTGCATGGCGAAGTGTGTGATCAAGCTGTCACTTTGCTGTCTACACATTTATGAGATTCTCCCATTGCACACACACAAATTATCCGTCCATCAAGCGGTGTTTGGTGTTAACCCGATGACACTTTGAATATTTTAATAAACCTTGCTTTATTCCGCATTGATGGATCTTATCAAATTAATATAACGACATCACATCAAACCTCCAGGAGCCAATTTTCCTCTCACAGCTGACATGGCTAACGTAGCTAACAACTCAGTTTGACTTAAAATGACATAATTAGGTTAGGTTATGCCACAGCGTTGCTGAATTCTTGATTTTGATTAAGGCATTAATTTTTCCATTACAGCAGTTCTGAAAATAGTTCAGTCAGAAAGCGAGAACTCACAGGTTTATAGAATTGCACTAATTGTAATAATAAAGGTTTTTATAACAAATTAGGATGGTGGGCGTGTCACACTTTATTATTATTTGGCAACAAAAATAGAAAATCATTGACATCATGATACACCAAATGATAATTTACTGTAACATTTCTTGGAGGGAGTCTCCAGTGTATCTGCTTTGTAAAACTTTTGTATGTTTGCCCGTGTCATCAGTGAAGAAAAACACCTGGCCATTCAGTACATTCAGGTCGTCAGCTGACTTCATTTTATTGCCACATAACGTTTTTAGTCTAGACCTGAGCAACTGATCAACCCCAGATCATAACACTGCCTCCAGGAGCTTGTACAGTGGACACTATGCATGAAGGGTACATCGCTTCATGCACTTACCCTGATGCACCCATCGCTCTGGAATTGGGTCAATCTGGACAAAATCAGACCACATGACCTTTTTCCATTGGTCCAAAGTCTAATCTTCAGCAAACTGAAGCCTTTTACATTATGACATTTGACAGATGCCCTTATCCAGAATGACTTACAGTCGCACACATTTTTATCTCATTATACATCTAAACAGTTGAGGGTTAAGAGCCTTGATCAAGGGCCCAACAGTGGCAACTTGGTGGTCGTGGGGTTTGAACCTGGGACCTTCCGAACCATAGTCCAATGCCTTAACCACTGAGCTTTTCTTCTGATTAGTCTCGAAACCAAGTGGTTTTCTTATGGACGCACTCTTTCTTGGAAATGGAAATGCCTTTCTTTCAGTATTAAACATACAGTAGCTCTGAATTTTACTTAACATTTTTTGTTTTTTACCATGCAACCACATTTCTTACATGAAACTTGTGTTTCAACACTATCCTTCCATTGGCTTGGATGGCACTTAATCCACTTTTGCTAATTTCCAATTTCCTTAGTTGTTTTCTTTGCTTAAATTTTTCCTTTTGAAATGTGACCTCTTAATTACTAAGAATATTTACTCTAAAATCACAGGAAGAGATAATGGATAAGTTGTATATACTGTAAATTTAAGCCTAAAATCTGAAACTGGCGAATGACATTAGGTTCCACCTCCGAAATGTCTGAAATGACATTAGAATTGAAGGGGAAAGTTTTGCAACAAAAAAGATGTCCTGATTGTAGTTTCAGTTTAGCTCACAATCTGTCTGACTTTTACAAAAATGTTTGCACTTCAAATTACAGATTAAAATAAAGATGTTAGTATTTATGGAAAAGGTTGGGTGAAGTGGATTTCCGCTCTGCTATTCTTATAGCTCCAGTGCCAGACAAAAAGATAAAGAACTAGCAACTTAGACTACAGTGCCTGCTTTCTATATTTATGTATGGAAGAAATAGGTTTGTGAGGAAGTGTCTGCTTTCACATGGTCATGAGACTCTTGGTTTCTTTATGAATATTTGTAATCAGTCGACACAATGTTCTCGTTTTCATTTTCTTGAAAGTGGCATTGACTAGGGCAGTCTGTGAATGAATCGACTGAACAAATCAACCTTGCACAGCTTTCTCATGGGAACAAATCAGGCTGATGTCTTTACTTTAAAGATGCCTTCAGCTCATAATTTATCTAAAAAATAAAATCACCAAAAATGTATAATCTTTATAGCAATTTAAACAGAGATAATTTACTTTGTTTGAACAATTTGTCTAAAATGACAAATCAGCCTATAACAAAAGAAAAAACAAACAAAATCTTTTTAATATGCTCAGTTGCATCAATAAGCCTCGTTATAATATTTGATACAGCTGAGTTAAAAAGACTGACACAAGCAAACAGTAATAGATTCTGCAAAATTAAGACATAAAGTGGCATTAAACCCTGTTTTATTCACAGTGGAGTTCACAGTTCGGCTAAAAAGTTATTTGCATAAATTTGCATAAATTCTTTGAATTTGACGCAAAACCTTTTACGTTGCCTGCATCGTATTTATTTCATACCTTTACAACCTCAAAGACAATTTTTCGTGGCTTATTTCATGTATATGTGAATATCATTCTATAATATTAGCTGAAAACATTGGCTTATTTAAAAATAAAAGATATACTAGAAGGAAAGGCATTAATTCATCTGTTTTACTTGCTAACTGTCCTCATCCTTAATTATCCATCCATTAACTTATTTTCTTTTTCTATTTTGAATTATGAAAGATTATTATTAATTACTACATTTAAATTCATTACAATCATTCTAAAGTACATTTAAAAATACTATCAAAATTTGGTCCTCAAAGTTGATTCTTTAATTATCTCAAGTGTTTTATTATTGTTGCATCAAAGCAGTTTGGCAACAGTGACTTTTCTTACTTATTAAAGAAAGACACATGTAGTACTTTTGTGTGTTTATCGTTATGTTTATTGCTGTTTATTTTATATCCATAAAATCTGATTTTGGCATTATGTAGTTATGTTATTGTAGCTATTACTACTATTGATGAAAGACAAGGACATGTTCCAAGTTGTTCTGAGAACCCATGAACTTAAAAGTTACAGCTTGATCATTTGATGCGGACACTGGAGACTCATTCCATACATATAAAATAATAATTAAAATAAAAAACTGGAAGCTACTGTTTGTATCACTGAATGTTTAACAGGACATTCTTTTTCTACCTTCTGTATAATGATGTTATTAGCAATAGAAGGCATTATATCATTCGAAACTCAAACACCCGATCCCATGCCCCAGGATTGAGCCATGAGCTAAAAACAAAAGGAGCCAACAGAAAAAGGAGACACACAGGAGAGAGAGAGAGAGAGAGAGAGAGAGTATATAAACGACCATGCATCTGTGACAGAACTGAAACAAAGCTTTGTTTGTGAGCCTCAATCAGTCGTGCTCTTGAAAGCAGACACTTATGAGACAAAAGAAACCAAAAAAAAAAAATTTATTCATATATATATATACGTTAACATAATAAAGCAGGTTTGACTTTATTTGCTGCAAATGTGGCAAGAATAATTATTATTAATCAGGACAGAAATAACACACACATACAGACCGAAACGACTAATGTACAATAAATCCACAAAGGGGCCCCTGAGTGCCTCCAATATACAGAGTCTCCTGTTATCCCCTCATTTTGACTTTCATTCCTGCCCTCCTTTTTACAGTACTAAGTAAAGGAACAGAGAAAACTAAGTTGCCTCGCGTCACTCGCCTCTCGGAAACCCGAACCCAGCACCTGGCACGACCCGTGCGAATTCAAACCCAGATCGATAAGAAGTTTTCTTCCGTTCTGTCGTTTTTTTTTTTTTTTTTTACTTCGGACTCCTTTTTTGGCCAGAGAGGTGAAGGGGAGGAGAATAAAGTTACAAGTGTGCATCGTAGGGCTGAAAGGCAGTGTGGGAAAAAGCAGCCTTGGCAGTGAGACGGGGTCAGCGGCGAGCCCGCCGCACCAGGTGTCCCCCCGCATTCAAACGATACGCTCATTCATAGAGCGGCCGCGGAGTATTAAAACTCAGAATTTGCAACTGAATGCTGATATAATCCTGGAAATATATGTCTCCATTAAGCGCGCTCCCATTAAGCGCACAAGGAAGCCTTTGTGCTGGGGCTTTATGTATATTTATCAAGGTTTTAAAAAGAAGGCCGGTGAGGATGGAGAGACGGAGGGAGGGGGGGGGGGGGGGAAGGGAAGGCTCGGGTGGACTTTCCAACTGTTTACATGTTAATTTTCAAACTTAACAGCCCTCGTCCTGGAACTATTTATACACAGAATGCTAATCATTTTCTTCTCTTCTCCCCCCAACACTCCTCTTTTCTTTCATTCTTTCTCTCTCACTCTCTTGGCAGCAGTTATTTCCCACTTGACTGTGGCTATGCTAATGTGTGGGGATATGTTTGTGTGTGTATGTGTGTGTGTATATGTGTCTGAGTTTAGGTTTAATAACAGGCCCACTCGAGTCTTAGAGACTGTTCAAAACATATTTAAAAGATTATTTTATTTAAAAACACAGCGTCTTCTCAGGTTAACAGAAGAGATGTTAAAGGAAAGGAATAGATGAAAAGTTCAGTAAATTTAGGGAAATTAAAGATAAGAGAGGAAAATGGAGGAAAGGAAAGGCAGTGTAAAGAAAGAGAAGGAAAGGAAAGCAAAAAGAAATGAAATGAAAGGTACGGAAATGGAAGAAAAGGATGAAAAGTAAGCAAAATTGAGGCAAAGGAAAGATAGTAGATGAAAGATAAACTGAGGAGAGCACAGGAAAAGAAAGTGATAGATGAAAAGTCAAATTTCATGGAAATTCATGGAAAGGAAGGATAATACTGTAGAAGAGACAGAAATGGAGGAAAGAAAATGAAAGGAGGAGAAAGTAAAGGAATGGCCATAATGCAAAGGAGGAAAAGAAGATAAGAAAAAGATAGAAAAAGGAAATCAAAGAAGGTGAACAGGAAAAGAGGTGGAACAGAAAGGGAAGGACTAGCGGTTGTGGTGCAGGTGCTGCATAAGCTCGATTTTATACTTACAGTGTTGGGAACCGCAGTGAGAAAACCTTCTCTCAGGTTCTCACACAAAGGCGAGGAAAAGTGACTCTTGCACTCATAGTGACAGATAGAGCATGAGGGAGGGAGGGAGGGAGAGAGGGAGAGAGGGAGAGAAAGGGAATAAAAGCACAGAAAAAAGACAAAGCGAGGGAATTATGAAATGTGGTGCGCTCAAACACCATGGCAACTGCTGAAGTGTCTATGTGTCCACCAAAGAGGAATGTCTGTAATAAAACTGCACTCTCTTTCTCTCTGTCTGTCTTTTTTGTTTCACTCCATCCTTCTCCATGCCAACACGGTAACTGTGCAAAAGACGGCGGCGATGATTCTGCACCGTGACTGTACAAGTCTGTTTTAAACATCGACTCAAGGAGAAATAAATGTGAACATGAACCCAGGAATCCGAGGAGTTCTGAGTGAACAGGCACGTTTTCTTCTCACGTTGAAATCTTCTAGGTAGGTCCCATCAAAACTACAACTTCCTGCATCCAAGTAGAAACTCCTCATAAACAGCTTATAACACTGATTATTTAACCTGCACCAGCTGCTATGCGTTAATACTGTAGCTCCATGATATTTCACAAAGTTTCCTGAGTTTTGGGAAAAATTATTTCTGGATTAACTTTTTTTTTTCTGAATAATAATAATAATAATAATAATAATAATTTCTAAGAGGTTTGTGAACACCTCAAGGCTAAAACTTCTACTGACACCAAAACTATCTCTTTATGTCACAGCATAGTGTGGAGACATTTCATCATGTAAACACTACTGATAAAATATGATTAGCGGTCAGACCACACACTATTTGTATACATTGTGTTTCTCAGTTATAAAGAATTCCAGAATATTATAAAATATGTAATGCAAATATGGTAAAACAGTTCATTGTAGGAAAAAAAAAATCAACACCCCAAAAATAGCACTCTTAAAAATATTTTTTTTCCCAATTTGCCAATTTATATAATAATAAAATGCCTTTAACTATTAAGTTAAATAAAAGAGTCTTAGTAAAGTTGTGATGCTAAGTTGTGATGATACAGACACTATCTGTATCTGCATGAAAGTCCTTCTTGAAATATCTGCATGTGTATCTGAATGGAGTCAGAGTGGCATAAACTGTTTTCTTTTTTTTTATTATATGTGTTAATTTGTTTGATATTTAAAATAAATTTATTACTTACTCACTCATTGTCTATAACGCTTATCCTGTACAGGATTTCACGAGGCCTGGAGCCTTTGCCACATTACTGGGGTCACAAGGCGGGAAACACCTTGGACTGGGTGCCAATCCCATCACAGGGCACACAAGCACACACTCACTCACTCACTCACTCACTCACTCACTCACTCACACAAGCCCAAACTCACTCACTCACTCACTCACTCACTCACTCACACAAGCCCAAACTCACTCACTCACTCACTCACTCACACAAGCCCAAACTCACCCACTCACTCACTCACTCACTCACACAAGCCCAAACTCACCCACTCACTCACTCACTCACTCACACAAGCACACACCCACCCACTCACTCACACAAGCACACACCCACCCACTCACTCACACAAGCACACACCCACCCACTCACTCACTCACACAAGC
>JAQMYJ010000018.1:3907455-3923149 GCA_030014305.1 Clarias laeviceps | reverse complement strand
TCGCGTGTCCAATTCCTCCCAGTCACTAGGGGGCTCCCAAATTAAGCTTCTACTACCACTCAGTCGGGAGGGCCACAGACTATCACGTGTTTCCACCGACCACATCTTTTCGAACTGCTCGCTCACATGGGAGCGACGTAACACACTCGCAGGACAGCGCTATCCGCTCCTTCCGCTTGTGTGAGCTCACAGACACCCTTGATTGGCTGTAGAGCCGTCATTAATGTGGGAGCCCGAAGTACCTCTCATCCCTCCCCAGTGAGAGAGCTCGGCCAATCAGCTTACAGCATCAACCGGGGATCGAACTCGCGATCTCCGGATGATAGGGTGAGCACTTTACCACTGCGCCACTCAGAGGGCCTTTGACTTTTTGACATATAACAACTTTTTTCTTTCTTTCTTTACAAATTTTTATTAGCTCTTTTCTCTTTTATTGCTTCTTTGCATCTTTTTTCTTTCTTTTTTACTTCCTCTTTTCTGGTTTGTCTCTCAATGTTCCTTCTTTCTTTCAGTCTTTTTTATTTCAAACTTTTTTTACTAGCCTCAATCTTCTTTCTTTCTTTTTTTCTTTCTTTTTATTCATTATTTCACTCTCTCTTTTTTCTAGATTGTCTCAAAATGTTATTATTTTTTTTTAACCTTTTTTTCTTGCAAACTTTCCTTTTTAACATATCTCACAATTTCTTTCTTTCTATATTTCTTTCTTTCTGGTTTGTCTCTCAATTTTCCTTCTAACTTATACTCATTTGAATTTTTCTTTCAATATTTTAATTTTTACTTGACTTTTTTACTTCTTTCCTTCCTTTCTTCCTTTTTTAAACACTCTCTTTCACAGCTTAATTTTTTCTAAATCTCATTTCTCAGTCTTTCTTTCTTTCTTTCTTTCTTTCTTTCTTTCTGGTTTGTCTTAATTCTCCTTATTTCTTACTCATTTAAATTTTTTCTTTTAATCTTTCCATTTTTACTTTTGTTACTCTTTCTTTTTTTTCTTTCTTTCTTAGTTTATTTCTTTCTGGTTTGTCATTTTTTTTCTTTTAATCTTTCTTTCATTCCATTCCTTCACCATTTCTTTCTCTTTTTTCATTTGTCTCTCAATTAAATTTTTTTATTTTTTATTTCATTCTTTCTTTTTGTCTTCTTTTTTTTCCTGGTTTGTCTCTCAGTTGACCTTCTTTCTTATACTCATTTGATTTTTTTTCTTTCAATCTTTCCATTTTTGTCTTTTGTATTCCTTTCACTCTTTCTTTTGTTCTAGTTTGTGTCTCATTTTTTTATTTAAATTTTTTTCATTTGTTTCGTCGAAACATGACTTTTTATTAGCTCTTTTTTCTTTTATTGCTTCTTTGTATCTTTTTTCTTTTCTGGTTTGTCTCTCAATGTTCCTCCTTTCATTTAGTCTTTTTCATTTCAAACTTTCCTTTTTTTACTTGCCTCAATCTTCTTTCTTTCTTTCTTTCTTTCTTCCTTAGTTTCTTTCTTTCTTTTTTCTTTCTTTCTCAAATTCCCTCAAATATTCCCTTAAATAATCTCCCTTAAATATTTAATCCGTTCCCATCTTCCTCCCTTTCTTCCTTCACGCCATATGATAACCACACTTTCATTTCTTCCACTTTACATTCTCCTTTTCTGTCCAGGAGCCGCAGCTCTGTAAATGAACTAGCCGGAGAAAAAACCCTAACGAACTCCCAAAACTTCGCCAGTTCCAGTGGCGGACTGTAAAGATTAATGGATTTGGCTCATATGTTTAACACTTTTTCAATGGAGTGAGGAATAAGTGGCCCACAGAGACTCTGTAAAAAAAATAAAAAGCTGAGGGCCGGCTGTTTGGGCTCGAACGGGTCTGTGATTAGCGAAATCTCATTCCTTCCATCAGGGACTTGTTCAGATTAACTGTGAAAACAGGAACTAAATAAACTGACAGATTCAAGTCAGGGATTGTTAACGTAACCGTTTCATGCCAAGGTTTGCTGCTGTAGCTGTAAATGTTGAAATGTTTAATGTGTTGTTTATAAGGTGGCCATATTCTTCAGCATCTATCAACGTGTGCACCATTAAACTATATCATACAGCAATAAAATTATACAATGCATATTAATATTCTCAATATCGTAACCCAAGATTAGTTCCAAATATATCGGGTAACATTTTGACCCAAATGCATCATTTCAATAAAAAGGGCCAGAACTCCTGATACAAACTTATCAGCATATAGATATGAACCAATAGATTCCATCTGCTGCCCCGGGCCTGGCCCCGCCCCACAGCGCTGGCATGTCACTGGCCAGCTTCCCATGTCAATCACGTCATGATGGATGAGGTGAGAGGTCATGAACCGTCCTCACCACACTCAGCTGCGTCCCAAGTTCCTGACTGCGCTGCTGCTTCAAAGTGTGAAATCACCGACGTGAGGTTCGAGTCAGACCCCGGACCCTGCTTAGGAGATCCACATGCTTTTAGCAAAGCATGCTGGGAGAACAGCAGCATGAGAGTACCGGGGAGGTTTCTGATTCTGATTGCACAGGAGGTCTGACAGAAGCCGCGAGTGTGCGTTCATATCAGTGTGTGAACACATCATCATTTTTATACTTCTCACTCCTGTCATGTCAAATTCCCTCCATCAGCAGAATTTCTGTCACCTTTCTCTCATTTTTCCTTTCTTTCTTTGTTTCTCATTCCTTTAATTCCCATTTCTTCTTCCTTTCTCTCATCTGCCCTTCCTTCTTTCCTATCTTCTTTCCTTCCTTCCTCCCTTTATTCCATCCCTCCTTCCTTTCTATCAGCCTTCCTTTCTCCCTTCCTATATTCCTTCCTACCCTCTATCCAATAAACATTTTCCTTCTTTCTTGCCTTCCTTTATTTCCTCTATACCACAACCTTCTTTCTTTCTTTCTTTCTTTCTTTCTTTCATGCTTTTTTTCACCCACCTTTCCTGCCTTCTTCTTTATTTTATTCTTTCCTTCCATTCATCCTGCTTTCCTTTCTCTCATTTTTCCTTCCTTCCTCCCTCCCTCCCTCCCTTCCTTGATTTATTTCTATCATTTTTACTTCTTGTCTAAATTCCACTCATATTTTTATGATTCCTTCCTTCCATTCCTTGTACCTGATAACATTGGTCCTTTCTTTCCTTTATTTCATTATCTTCCATCTTCTCTGATTTCTTTTTTTCTTTGCTTTTTTCTTTTTTTCTTTGATTCTCACTTCCTTCCATATAAATTTGCCCCATTATTACATTATATTTCCTTCCTTCCTTCCATGTGACCAGCTCTATTCTGTTGTTCTGTATTTCCACAGAGAATACAGGCAGCTGAGGGAACACTAGTTTATATCTGCTACTGTATAACGTGTGTGAGAGAAGGAACTAATGTGTTTTATGGATGTTCCACAACATTAAACTGAACTTTTTGGAAGGAGTCTCCAGCGTCAGAACACTACTGAGAAGTTGCGGTTTTGTCTATTTAACTTTAATAGAAAGTAAAAACGAGAGGCTGGTGAGGGAACGGTTGTTTAAAGATGGTGTGATGTAACAGGAGCATTAGATGTCATTTTAAACACTTTAAAAATAATTTAAAAGTGTAATAACGTGGGACAGGGGAATCTTCGCTTTGACATCAAGCATCATAATCCTTCAGTATTATTTTATTTCTGTCAATGTCCTGCTTTTTATTGCATTTTTTTCTTTACTAAATTAAGATCATTGGATTCTGGCAGAATGGATCAATGATTATTTCCAATTTTCTAAGAATCAATATGGTTTTAAGAAATATAGTATATGAGCTCATCATTAAAATAATTGATGTTTACATGATTCTGATAAATGTGTGATAAAAATATCTATGGCCTTGAATATGTTTTCTTATCTTGTCCTCGGGTACATGGTGTCTTTGAACCAGTGTTATTCTCTCTCTCTCTCTCTCTCTCTCTCTCTCACACACACACACACACATGCACACATTCACACATACAAATCTATGAGGTAAAGTAAGAATGGTCTATAAAGGGATTAAACAAGTAACTTTGTGAACAAACTCCAATCATCATCATCATCACTTCCTGATTTTTTTAACTTTCGATATTTAATCCATACATCATGACCCATCGTAGCTCTTCTCCCCCTCTCCGTCTCTCCTCCTCGCTGTCCTCACTTCCTCTCTGTCACTCTGTCCCACTCTGATCTCGTCTGATTTACGTCTGGCCTTTATGACTACCTCCGTCATTTCCCTGACACCTGACGCAGAAGGAGTTTTATGCTTTTCATAACTGGATGAGTTTCTTTTACCTCCTGTCTCTGCGCCGTAAATAAACAAGAGGAGCAAAATCCACTCCACGGGATTCACACTCACCACGAGAACGTAATAAAAGCTGTGTTTTTTATTAAAGGTCACGTCTGCAAGAAACGTGTTTTATCCTTCTGGTTAATTATTTTACACATGTTTTTCTCCTTCCTACGAAGATCTTGTTTGTGTAAAACTTGACTGAAGTTAGCGACAGGGTGGAGGTTTGACCTTGACGCTCTTCTGCCATGTGAGAAATCTGCTCAGATTCACATCCCTGTGTGAGACAGAGAGGAGGATGAGACACTCATGTTATTCTGAGATGCGGTTATGAAGTTTGACCTTTATTCATTGTTTCACCTGAACAGTCTAAAGTAATGAGTAATTATATAATTATAATAAATAATATTAACACCTCAAACACAAACAACAACCATAATAATAATAATAATAATAATAATAATAATAATAATAATAATTTTATCTTTTACCTATTTTTTTTTCTTTCTTTCTTGTTTCCTTGTTATTTGTTTGTGAGTTTGTGGGTTGGTTGGTTGACATGTCTATCCTACCTTTTCTTCCTTTTTATCTTCTTTTCTTTGTCTTCTTCCTTTTGCCGTGACTTGTTTATTTATTTATTTATTTAAACTTTAACTAATTTTATTATTTTATTATCTTTTTTTTTTTCTTCCCTCTTTCCTTCCTTCCCTCAGTATCCCATATTTTGGTTCCATCCTTCTTATTTGTTTATGTTAAATTTTTTTATTAAATTATTCTTCTGTTTTTGTCTACTTTTTAAAAAAAAAATCTCTATCTATAGATCTATCTATTATTTATATTAATTAATTAATTAATTTAAATTATTTTCTTTCTGTAATTTTTCCTTCCATCTAAACTTCATATTTCTTTCTTTCTTTACTTCAACTCTCTTTCTTTCTTTTTGTCTTATTTAAAAAAATAATAATCATGGCTGGTTGTCTGTCTATATATCTGTCTCTCTGTCTTTCTGGATAGACTTTTTATCTATATCTTTGTCTGTCTGTCTATCTATCTATCTGTTTGTCTATCTGTCTGTCTATCTCAGCCTGAGGCTGTTTGCGATTCTTTTTTCTTGTAGTTCTCTTGCTTGGACTCATTATTTCTTTTTTATAATTATTTCTTTTCATTTATTTATTTACCTTTATTTAACCAGGCAAGACAGATTAAGAACAGGTTTCTTATTTACAACTGAGGCCTGGCAAAGGCTGAGCCTTTTGGGTTTGTTTAAAAATGTTTTGTTACTCTTGTTTTTCTTTCTCTCCTCATCTTTACATTTTATTCTTCTTATTCTATTCTTATTTTTCTTAGCATTTTTTGTTCTGTCTTACCGTTTTTGTCTCTCCCATATTTCTTGCTTTCTTTTTATCCTTCTTTTGTTACTTTTTTCTTTTTCTCCTCTCTCTCTCTCTCTCTCTCTCTCTCTGTCCCTTTGCTTACTTTCTTTCTTTTGTTCTTTCTTTTATTTCTTTTCAACCTTAGATTCTGCATTTTCTCTTTCTTTCATTTTTTTTGTTTTTGTCCATCTTTCTTGATTTATTTCTGCCCTTCTTTTTTCCTACTTTTTTCTCAGTTCTTTCCATTTCCATTTTCCTGAATTTTTTCTTTTTTTTTCTTTTGTCTTTCTCTCTTCCCCTCTCTTTTTTTATCATATTTCCTCATAGTTATTTTCATCTTCACATTATGCTTTTTTCTTTCTTTCTTTTTTCTTTCTTTCTTTTCAACCCTATTTTTTGCTCTTTCATCCTTTCTTTGTTTATTTTTTCTCCACATTTTTTGCTTTTTTTCTGTCTTACTTTTTCTTTCTTCCCTGTTCATTCTGGATTTTTTCCCTTCTTCTTCTTCTTTTTCTTCTTCTGATAGATAGATAGATAGATAGATAGATAGATAGATAGATAGATAGATAGATAGATCTCTGTCTGTCTGTCTGTCTGAGAGAGAAACCCGTCTGCTGGTTTGAGTTTGATGGACCTCCTGTCCTGGAATGGCTCATGGAGTAAAAAGTCAAAGTTGCCTAGATAACAGTTATTCACCTCATCTTGATATATATTTTTTTAAAGATAAATATACATACTGTATTTGCTATATACTGTATGGATGTATGCAGATGTTTGTAGTTTGGGCTGCCTGGTTCAGCAAAAATCCCCTTCACCTTAATGGAACATAATCCGTGTATTGCTAATACATGTAAAATCCACACAAAATACAACTAAAGGTAAAGTGTGTTTTATATTATACGACTGGGATAATGAGTATTGCTTTTCAGTGTTCCTTATGAAAAAAAAAAAAACAGGTGCACACAACGGATTCTCAGTCTGCAATAAATGGATATTGTACAGAGGACCTGGCAACCCTGAACAACACAGATGCATTTATTTAAATACCGAAGTATTTTCTCTCTCTCTCTCTCTCTCTCTCTCTCTGTCTGTCTGTATGTGTGTGTGCGCGCGCAGGGTCACTCGTCAGCAGCGTGAGCTCACACACTCCCCTGCCTCATTTCCTGTTTTGCTCTTAATTGAGAATGTTCTGGAAAAATCATTACTATATTAATGATTTAACACGGAGCAACTAGCTGCTGCTTTCTTTCCCGAGTGGAAGAGGAGGTTCGGCTGCGATCGATAGTCATGCGCACTCATTACCAGGGCACAGTGAGAGTGATTAGAGTGATTAGGACGACACCCATGACTTCAAATGATCTTTATTTTTAATTGCATATTATCAGGAGGCTGAGAGTAAACCTGAGATAATGACGAAACGGGAAAAAGGATAAATCTGCTCTTCCTCTGCTTTTTACTCACTGACTGCACACACACACACACACACACACACACATTTACATGTCTTACATTAGGTTTAGATGATGAGGAAGGTGCCTGATTCAGTCTGTGAACACGTCACTCATGCCAAAGCACATCTCTCTCTCTCTCTCTCTCTCTCACACACACACACACACACACACACACGTGCTTCATCTCACATCAAACATCTACAGGAAACCCAAAATGACAGTGGCACTTTCTATCTTTCTGGCTTTTTTTCACCTTTTTCTTTCTTTCTTTCTTTTCTTTCTTTCATTTTCCCTCTTTTTCTCTCTTTCCTTTGAACTTTTTTTTTCATATTTTATTCATCCCATCTTTCCTTCTTCATCCACACTTCTTCATATTAGTTCATCTTTTTTTCATTTCTACCTACCGTTCATCAATCCAGTTCATTTTGTTCATCCATTCATTCCTTCATCCATAATTTCTTTCTTACTTACTTACTTTCTTTTTTTCTTTTACATTATTACTTATGCTTTGTTTTTTATTCCTTCTTTTTATTCTTCTTTGTTTTTGTCTCCTCTCTTTTTTTCGTCCTTTCCTATTACATATTGCATTTCATTCTCTGATTTTTTTGTCTATATTCCTTCCCTTCTTTCTTTTTTCTTTCCCATTTTCCCTCAGAGCTTTTTTCCTTTTATTTGTTAATTTCATCTTTTTTATCCTGTCCTTCCTTCCTTCATTCTCCACCCAAATTCATGCATTCATCCTTTCATTCCTACCTACCTTATTTCCATCCATCCATCCATCCATCCATCCTTTTATCCAACCACCCATCTCCCAATCCATCCCTTCAGCAATGCTTTCTTTAACTCTTTCTTTATTTTTATTTTCATTTATCTCTCTACTTTGTTTTTTGTCCTTCCTTTTTCTTGTCATTCTTTTCAACATGTCCTTCACTCCTTCAGGTATTCATGCACCCAACTTTACACTCATTTATCCTTTCTTTTGTTCATCTATCACTTTTTCTTTTCATCCATCCACCCATCCATCCCATCATGCATGTTTTATTTAGTCCTTTCTTCATTTCTTTTATTTTCTTTCTTCCTTCTCAGCTTTTTCCTCATTTCTTTCTTTAGATTTTTTTAATTGTTTTTCAGATTTTTTTCATCCTTCTTTTTTCCCTTTTGTCATTCTTTTATCCTGTTCCTCTTTCATTCTATTTTTCCATCTGTCTTTTCATCCATCACTCCATCCTTTATCTATGTTCACCCCCGCCCCCTCTCTCTCTCTAACCCTGTGTGATGTTTGAACACTGTTGGCGCAGCAGCTCTATGGCTGCGTTGCTGTGACTGATCAGCCATACAGCAATAATGTTCATGACTGTTAATGGAGTTTCAACAAGAACGATGCACAAACACTTCTGATAAGCGGAAGATCATCATAACCGCGCATCAATAACCATCAGCCCCGATAAGGCGAGGAAGGCAGTAACCATTAGAGCGGGCGCGATTGAGCGGGGCCCTTGGTAGGCAGCCTACGAAGTGTGAACGGCAGACTCGGCTAGCTGAGGAGACATGAATATGAATGATTATGAAAATGAAACTGAAGGATCAACGAGCAGCCATCTGTTAGCTCTTCATGGAGAAGTGGCCTCTCATGTACACACTCAGAGAGACAGACAGAGAGAGAGAGAGAGAAAGACGACAGAAAGACATGGTATGACTGATTGGCTGATTTGAGAGGACGTGATCCAAGAGTGACAATCCTGATACCATCCTCACACATACACACACACACACACACTTCCCCCAAGCTCTTAGCGACGCAGCAGCAGATTGCAGACACAATTACTCCCCTGTCAGGTGATTATCTGCCGCTCTTAATGTAATCTTCCATTCACACGTTGCATATTTCAATTACGGCGGCGAGAGAAAAACAAGCTGCGTGTTGGAATGGTGATCACCTCGCCGCCGCCCGGCCGCGTCAACTGTAAGGGAACAGCAGCTGAAGGCAATTACACCGTGTTCCGAGCCAATTATGATCGCTCTCGCGCTGGCGTTTATGCCACCAGCCAGGGTTCGTGCAGCGGGACGAAATTCATTTCAGTACAATACGCCTGGTGCAGGAGTCGAGACGCAGCGCTCAGGCCCAGCACACCACCATTAGACCTGATAGGAAACCATTACAGGCCCCGGGAACGACATACTGGGAGCTGTGGGTAGAGCTGTAACACTGCACGCCTCACACACTATACACACCAACACACACGCACACACACACACACATTTCTCAAAGCTTTCTGGTTACCATAAGGACAAAGACATTGACACAGTGGCATGATCACATGATCATTCCTTTCTTTCTGATTTTCTATCTTTAACTGTTGTTTTGTTTCCATTTTAGTTTTTCTTTCTTTACAATTTTTGTTTATTTATCTACATATGTTCTCTTTAATTTTCTTTGTTTTTTTTGCTTTCTTTCTTTCGCTTTCTTGTCCCTTCTTTCTTTTTCTCCTTTTTTCTATTTTCTCTTCCTTTATTTAATTTCTTCTTGTTTTCTTTATTTATATCTTTTTATTTTCTACTTTTCATCTTGCTTTTTCTTTCTTTCTTTCGTTCTTTCTTTCTGTTTTTGCTACTTCTTTAACCTTTTTTTGTTTCCATTTTAGACTCTTTTTTTCTCTTTTTTTTTAAATTTTTTTCTTTTTTCTGAACATTTAGCTTTTTTTATTTCCACTTCATTTTTTTTCTTTTTTTTCTCTACTTTTTTACTCTTTTTCTTTTTAATTTATTTAACTTCTTTTTGCCTTCATACTTTCTTTACTTCTTCTTTCTTTCCGTCTGAATATTTTTAACTTTCTCTTTTAGCTATTCATTTCCGCTTGCTTTTTCCTTCTTTGTTTCTTCCTTCATATTTTTCTTTCCATTTTTGCTCTCTTTCTTTGTTTTTGATATAAACTGTTTGACTCAGAGCTCTTCCCACAAGCTAACAAATTAGGAAAAATTTGACTTTGCGGTTAAAATGTGTGTACGTAACATACTGCAATGTGGCCCCAAACTTTAACCTTAAAGTTCACTCACGGCAAAAAAAAAAAAAAAAAAAAACTCACATACTGTATTAGTGAAATGTGAAAATGTCTCAAATCCAGTCAGACTGATCTATATTTTCCATTTAGAACATTATAATGAATCATACAATTGTTAAACCTATTAGAACTGCAAACTTTAGACAATGTTAAACTATCAGCAGATTCTTACTATTCATTTGGATTCTTTCGAGAAAAAAAAACGAAATGTTTTTAAACTGTCAGCGGACTCTTTAAGACTCTTTCAAGCTTTAGACAAGTTTAGTTTTACTGCACCAGTATTTGTGTATTTTACTGAACATAACTAAATATATTCAAGATATTCCACTGGCTAATTGTTCATTCCTTCTCTACACACTATTTTCTATTGCTGTTCCGTGCAGTTTGGCGTTCACACTAGAGATGCGGGCCTGTAGAGAGATGCTCACACAGGCACATGATAATAATACACAGAAGCGTCGTCGTCGTCGTGCAGCCCGCTGTGAAAGAAGACACGGCTAAAAACCGACACGTGGACGAGGCAGCCGAGAAGCTGAGCAAATATAATAATGCTTTAAGCATGATGGATGCGCTGGAGCACACCTCGGCTGTGTTTTGGAAGCCGCTCTGATGTATTGTGTTGTATGGGAGCACCTTGTCTCGGCTGGATTCTAACCCCCGTGTTGGGAGATGAGCGATGGGCGTCTTGTAAACAAGTGACAAGCGTCCCAGGTGACAATTCCTAATCCATCATAGTGCTGTCAGCAGCGGCCGAAGGGGCGAACGGGGCCAGAGAAGGGGGGGAGGGTGGCAGACAGCTGCTATATGCCAATCCACATCATATGAGAAAGAAAAAAACAGTTTCACACACATACACACAACCACTATTACCATCAATCAAATACTATATATCATTATTTATCTTCCAGAAATTATGTGTTTTTATGGTCTATCAATTCAACTTCTTTTTTTTTTTTGTAATCTCGATTCTGATTGGTCAGAAAATGTTTATTATTTTTCTATAGCAGCAGCACTGACCATAAACATTGTCCCATCAAAGGTAACAAATTATTCCGGTAGACTTTTTAGCATTAACTGGAATTCACTTTTAACTGGAATATCACTTTTGTATATTCAGATTACTGTTAACAGAAATAGTCTCCAATGTCAGCAGTTTTTCCACCACATTAAAGACTTCAGAATGAAGGACGTTTAGTTTTTTTGGTAACACAACCAAAACCAAGTGCAAAGGGAGGTTTTGTCTAATACACTTTTAAAGAGAAACAAAAAGAGGTGAGTTGATTAAAGGTGCAATACAGAGGTTTTGTAGAGGTTCCACAACTTTAAACGTAACTATAAATGGCGAAAAGTACCAGAAATCAAGTGCTCTAAAAGTGCATTCGTAATGAGACAGTAAATCAGTATAATGACAAGCTTTTTTTTTTTGATTGCATAGAATAACAAAAAGTTTGAAGTTTCTTATACCTCCAGGGTTGAGGGTTCAATTCCCTCCTCCAGTCTGTATATGTGAAGTTTGCATGTTCTCTCCATGCTTGATGGGTTTCCTCCATGTACTCTGGTTTCCTCCAACAGTCCAAAGACATGCAGAGTAGGCTAACTGGTGTAACCCTGTACAGGGTAAGAGGTATAGAACAGTTATCCCACTGTTTCACTAGTGCTTGGATATTATCAAGAAAGACAGTTTTGCCTGCCTGCTTCATGTCTGAAATGCTGGCCTGCCAAGAACCCCTTTAATGCCCTAAACATGTAGAAATGGCTTGAAGCGAGGTCAGAACTGTACGACGGATGTGGCAATAACTCCCAGCCGAGTTCCTGTAATGTGTGAGTGGTGTTGGTGAATGATTGTGTGTACAGTAGACAGACGCGTCTCCTCCAGCGTTCCACTCGTTGAATGTTCACAGGAACGACTGCAGTGAGCTCCGAGCCACCTCAACCGGGATCATCATTCACGGACATACGCGCTTCTTTAAAACGTTTGCACCTTTCAGATATTTTACTGTGTGCGGCTACGAGGCTCATCACTGCACCGTGCTTAAAGTCTTCTGTACATGTCAATTTTTTTTTCTTTATTTCACCAGAAATTTCATCACATGTTCTGGTTTGACTTGAACGCCCCATATGCTTTACATTGTAATAATTATATTCATAATAATTAATATTAATAATTATAATAATCATTTCACTATATTTTAATCGATTATGAGCATGCACACACACACACACACACACACACACAGTAGTGCCCTGGAAGGAGAAGGAAGTCTGAGACTTCTTAGAACTAGACAGAAATAAGCGGAACACACACACACACACACACACACACACGGTCACACATCACCAGTCTGCTGAGAGGAAGTGCTGATCGTCTAGGGCCTTTCACCCAAACTGGGCATTCAGTTCATAGAAAAGAGTAAAGAACATCAAAAAGAGAGAGAAAGAGGAAGAAAGTGTCAAAAGTTCAGATGTACCCAGTGTGCACAAACCCTCTTCCTCATGTAGCTCTAATCCAGGATGATTAAGATAATCAGTAGAATGAATTATCCAGATTAACTGTAGTTCTGTCAGTTAAGTCTAGTGCAAAGGTTTACACACCCTTAGGTTAAAATGAAGAAAGGGAAGTAAGAGAAATGTTGTGATATTAGGAGTGGGAAAAAAATCTAAATGTCAAACCACCCACTTTCTTTTTTTATTTAAAAAAAATTTTTATTTTACAAATATCGCATCTGCATTGTATTTAGCAGTAATTGTAATATTTATTGTTGTTATTTTTGTTATTGCAGTGATGATAGAAGTAGTTGAAGATTTTTATTTATAGTTGTCGTTATACTGTAGTAGTAGTAGATGTTGTTGTTTTTAATGTAGTAGTTGTTTTATTAATAGTTGTTGTTGTTGTTATAGTTGTACATGTTTTTGTTTTTGCTATAGTTGTTGTTTTAGTGGTAGTTGTTGTTTTAGTGGTAATTATTTTTAGATGTTGTTTATTAATAGTTGTTGTTATAGTAGTAGTAGTAGATGTTTTTGTTGTTTTTGTTTTTGCTGTAGTTGTTTTTATATGTTGTTGTTAAAGTAGTAGATGTTTTCGTTTTTGCTGTAGTATTTCTGGCAGTAGTTGTTGTTTTTGCTGTAGTCATTGTTCTAATAATAGTTGCTTTAGTTGTAGTAGTGGATGTTGTTGTTTTTGTTTTTGCTGTAGTAGTTGTAGCAGTTGTTGTAGTAATAGTTGTAGTAATAGTAATAGTAGTTGTGCAGTTATACAAGTGGTTGTTGTAGTAATGTTAGTTATTTTGTTGCATTAGTACTAATCATTGTATTAGTAGTTGCACTAAATGTGCATTATATTTACTTATAATTTTTTAATTCTTTATATATAAATGACACATGCATTTTCTAACCCAGAAAGCAAACCTTTGCACTATATGTACTGCCCAAATCAGATCCCAAAACACAACAGTTCTGTGGTATAAAGTGCAAACCACTTCCTTCCTGTTTTACAAAAAAAAAAAAAAAATCATTTCTGACTAACAGATATATGTTCTTAACCACAAAAAACATGGGAGGTGCAAACTTTACTGTACTGTCCAAACACCTTCAAAATATACAAAACGTGTGAATGCATTTTCTTTAACACCAGTACACACCCTAAAACAATAAACACACACAAAAAACATACTAACACAATGTGTTTACTATTCATGTAAAAACTGAATTTCAACCTGGAACTTCAGAATATGATCAGAATCAAGGATATACAAGCACCGTGGGATAAAGTGCAATCAAGTTTTTCACTCAACTGGAATCATGATTGTATGCATTTAATATTTGGACATGTACAAACATACACACATATTTTATATGCACACAAACGGACAGATGAGGGGTTGATTATGGACATGGGGCATGGTTGACGTGAAGCACACTTGAGTTGAACCTGCCACCTTCTGGCCAGTGTGTCATCTGTTTAATTTCTGCCTGTCACCTCGGAGAAGCTACAAGCTCCTGAATGACCACACACACACACACACACACACATGCTATTCTACTTTTTTTATTTTAAACACTGAAGGTCACAGGGGACAGATGTCCAGAGAGAGAGAGAGAGGGAGAGAAAGAGAGAGACAGAGAGAGAGAGAGACAGAGAGAATCTCTTCTGTGTAAGCGGCAAGACGCTTGAGGAAGAGAATAAAGAGGAGAAAAGAGGGGGAAGAAAAATCAATAGAGGCATAAAATTGATTTACTGCGTGTCATAAAACATAAGTAAGTGCTCAGAGATGGAGCAAACCCGAGTCTCAATTTAATCTGCACAAAAAGCTACACTGTACTGATGAAGTGATCTGAAGGAAAGAGAGAGAAAGAGAGAGAGAGAGAAAGAGAGACGATAAAACATAAAGGCCGACACTTAATTGTCATATTAAAGACTCTCTCTGCGATGCGGCTCTCTGGGTCGCGAGCTCTCATTCATCATTTGGCAAACGGCTACAGGAATCAAATCACAATTAAAATCTGCTCAATATCGTAATATCTTTCCCCGGGACGCTCAAGCATTATTTTATCGCTATTATTTTTTCCCCCTCATCGATTCTCCGGGCCATAAATCTGAAAATGTTGCGGCGCGCTTAATGCTTTATGACTGGAGGATTATGGTTTTATGAAGCTAATGCAGCAGAACCGGTTCATTTACACAAGGCGCTGGTGGAGGCCAAGACGTCAGGCCTCGTAAGGGACAGAGAGGGAATTGAGACAAAGGCAAACAGCTGCTTGTGTTGATATTAAGTACTGAAGCTTAGCATGTTGACCAGTGTCACTGGTTTGTGGATAAAATCTTTATCACAGGCCGATGTGCTTCATCACATGTGCTTACGTTAAATGGTTTTTAAACCTAATCTGTTTATATTAAATATAGTTTTGTGTATGTGATATCGCAGCACGGTGATGTAGTGGCGAGCACTGTCGCCTTGCACCTTCAGGGGCCAGGTTCCATTCCCGCCTTGGGTGTGTGTGTGCATGGAGTTTGCATGTTCTCCTCGCGCTTGGTGGGTTTCCTCGCAGTACTCCGGTTTCCTCCCACAGTTCAAAGCCTAATGCAGATTAGGCTAATTGGCGTTCCCAAATTGCCGTAGTGTGTGTAAGAGTGTGCTGTATGTATTGGGTGTACCTCGCCTCATGCCCAAAGTCTCCTGGGATAGGCTCCAGGCCCTCGGCGACCCTGTATACAGGATTAGGCGGTATGAGTGATTGAGTGAGTACGTGATTACACAGATGATTTCTCGATACTGTCCTGATCTAAGACACTTGTCAGAATCTAAGGCTTTAAGAATTAAAGGAATGTTGTAGAATTGCTGAGAAATGTAGAAATGTTCTCGAAGGAGACGTTTGTGCTAGATTTAGAAGGAGTCTCCAGTATCAGTGCTTTCTAACAGTCTGAGGTAATGCTGTAGCGAATGCTTTTGTTGTTGTTGTTTATTAAGTACAATAAAGGCGGGGGAAAAAAAGGAAGACTGGTGTAGGGTTGGGTACCTGGTGTATGGCACTGGTATATATAT
>JAQMYJ010000018.1:3883334-3907390 GCA_030014305.1 Clarias laeviceps | reverse complement strand
GGTGTCGGGTTGGGTACCTGGTGTTTGGCTCTGTTATATATATATATATATATATATATATATATATATATATATATATATATACAGATTTCAGTGCCTCACTTTGGTGCCACCATATGTGATAAATTATTTCCCGACTGAGAAAATGCATGTGAACGTGAGTCAAAAAGCTCTAATAATACAAATACAACTAATGTTTGTAGTAACGTGAGTGTCTATGTTTTTTCCAACTTAAAAGCACAACTCGGGAAATGCAGCACGTGAATACAGTAATTACACTTCCTCTGACATGCAACAAATATCTTTCAATAATTGCATGTAAAGGGTAAACACGTCAAACCTAAAAAAAACATTTGAGGACACGTCCAGGATGAATTTAAAAGCAGAGGGATGCACCGTGTTTAACAGCGTGCAGACATCATTTGGCAGTGTGTGTGCGCCCCCGGCCCAAGTCAGACTAACCCTAGCAAAATCTAAAACTATTTGTTATTGGTGTTAAATTATTGTTTTAGGTAGTATGTAAATTTGTTGTGTTTTGAATCTACTTATATTTATGTATACTTTAAATATCCATTCTTTAAGGTTATCCAGCATTTTTTGTGGCTCTTTTTTAAATATTGGTTCAGGCACCATTTTGGCACTGGTACCGATTTAAAAGTATCGATTTGGCACTGGTATCGTAAAAAACCCAAACGATACCCAACCCTAGGCTGGTGAGTATTTATAGCTGCCATAACATTAATACAGATCAATAGAAAGCATATCTTTTTTCTTTAAAAAAAAGTTATAAAAATTGTGTTGCAGGTTTCCGATTGGTAGTCGCAAAATCATTTACGCTTATGGCGGTTATGAGTTCAAATTGCAAGCCTTCGATCCTTATCTTTTGTTACGTAAAATATAAATATATATATATATATACTGAGTCCATAGTCTGGCTGATTCTGCAGTACAGAAACCTGCTTCACTGTGTATCTGTGTGTGTGTGTGTGTGTGGTAAGAAGCTGTGTGTCATCACACTGACTGCCCTAGCTGTCAAATCATCATCATCCAAAGCACTCATGACACAGGCTAAAAGGGAGATGGATCATGTGGCTACAGAAGCGTGACCCCACCAACACCCTCGTCTTCCCCAGGATTTCCCAACTCCCTACGCTGGGGCTGACATGGAACCAATCACCCTGTCACTCTTCCGGGTCAGTGGCTTGACGGGGTCACATCATAACCAACACTGCTGCCGTGTCGCTTCACACAGTCAGTAAATGGATACCAGCTGGTGGCAAGGCAGGGGGCTTGTGGGTGTATATGTGTGTGTGTGTGTGTCTGTGTTTAGTCACTGGAAGTTAGTAAATGCAACAGATCCAGTATAAAGCACATGACCTCTCCATTTGGGAGGCATTTGACCTCTGATGGAAAGCAATAACTAACTCACTCACTCACACACACACACAAGAATAAAAACAAGTGCTGTCATATTTCCTTCTCCTCTTCTCAAATAAAATTAAATAATTATACAACAATAACGTATCCGTCCCCAAAATATGATAAAGAGTCCTGATGTTTTCTTTCCGGCTCGCCGGATTATTACGGAGGACGTTTAAAATGATGGATGCAAGGAGAAACGTGTGTAGACTTTCCCAGATGTGGCTTTTACAGGGCGAGCGAGACCGAGGTGACTGGCAGCTTTACAGCGATCATAAAAATCGCTCCACAGAGACACACACTTATATTAGAGAGGCCTCTCAGACTGCTGCGTAGCCTGTAATGTCACACAGTAGCAGTGGATGTTATCATCTGGTTTATAGGGACAGGGTTTGTTCTCTCTCTCACACACACACACACACACACACACTCAGAGGAGGTTGTAACAGCGTACAACGGTTTACACTTGATTTTACTGATTTTTAATAATGTTTCATATCCTGTTCCCGTTAATAAAATTATAAAAGTTCAGGAAAACAGCACCCAGCTAGCTAGCTAGGTTATGTTGTTAGATTCTGCTAATTTTGGGGTAGTTTCTGCTAGCTTTTGGGTAGCTTCAGCTAGCTAGCTAGGTTATGTGAGTAGTTTCTGCTAGCTTTTGGGTAGCTTCAGCTACCTAGCTAGGTTATGTGAGTAGTTTCTGCTAGCTTTTGGGTAGCTTCAGCTAACTAGCTAGGTTATGTGGGTAGTTTCTGCTAGCTTTTGGGTAGCTTCAGCTAACTAGCTAGGTTATGTGGGTAGTTTCTGCTAGATTTTGGGTAGCTTCAGCTAACTAGATAGGTTATGTGGGTAGTTTCTGCTAGCTTTTGGGTAGTTCCAGCTAGCTAGCTAGGTTATGTGGGTAGTTTTTGCTAACTTCTGCTAGCACTTGACACTTCATTCACTTAACACTAAACTCATATATTCTAATGACAACCGTTATCACATACTAGCTATATTCAACACATTAGTTTCTAAAAATTCCACTATGTCTTGAGCTAATTATTACTATTTAGATTTTTTTTTAGCTGCTAAACAGGAAATAGAAAAAAAAATCTATTTGTGAAACAGAAAGGTTTTTAAATTTCTCACCTTTACAAAAGATCCCCACATAACTTTGTTATGTAGCTAGCTATTTAGCTATATACACTAATGGCAATTCTTCAGTGTAACACTAGATAGCTGTATTTAATAATCTAGTTTAATGAAGATTTAGATTACTTAAAAGGCATAAATGCAGATAATCTGTTCCAGCCTACCAAAAATATTACCAATATCAAATTATACTTTGTAAATTATATTATTTTTTTCATATAAAAACAATTAAAGCATTTAGAAAAGACATGTTAATTAAGTCAAATATGAAATATCATAATGTAAAATAAATAGACATTAAACCTCACTTAACCTTAATTTATCCTTTCCTTGGGCACCAGCTGCTTAAAAAATCGCAAACTTGCTTCGCTTCGCTTTCCACTGGCGCAAAAAAGTTTTGAACGGCTCCCAGATGTACGCGTAACTTAGCCAATTAGTTAAATTCAGCTCGGTTTGTTCACTCATATGCCGATGCAAATTTCTTTGCCTATGTACCACTGTATTGTGTAGGTTGATACACTGACAAGTTAACTAGTTATTTAGCTAGACATACTAATACACTAAGTGTATCACTAGCTATCAAGCCTGCTACCGTATATACTTGGTTAGCCTATTAGCCTGATAGATAATTACAGTATGTTAATATAGACTAAAACGCTAGCTAGCTATTTAACTATACATTGCACATACAATGGCTGCACATTGCATAATAAATTTCAGCGTAAGCAGGATCTCTGTCTTGTTCCTCTGGATGACAGGATGTGTGTTCCTCCCGTAGATATTGACCATGACAAAGTGGCAAGAGATGACGCCTGAGCCATGTGTGTGTAATTCAGTCCGCAGCCTAACACTGTTCTTTCAGCATCCCGTGTCCCGGCGCGATAAATCCACATGACAGTCAGCGCTACGCTCCTGTAACCAGCGACACGGCCTGATTTTCCGGCCTTGACAAGCCTGTCTATTGAGTATGATAACACTTACTTTGTCTTCATCCAGAGAGGGAGTATAATATCAATCCGTTTGATGATCCAGCAAAGCGAGGCGAGCACTTCTGTATCAATCTTCATACGGCCGCTGCCCGTTGTCTAAGAAAAAGGCCTGGGAATGGGATTGTTCAATCACGCCTCACTGGCCCTCTCACTCACTCAAATGGTTTGAGCTCTATCTCTCCCTCTCTTGCTCTCTCTCTCTCTGTCTCTCTCCATCATTATTTTTTTCCATCAGATCCCTAAGTCTGTCAAGTATGCAGAGGACATACACTACATAAAAGGCCATATGAAAAAAATCACTCACTGTTATTAGTATGAAGTAAACCACTTCAAAGGATGGCATTATAGGTGAAAAGAAAGAAAGAGAAAAAAGAAACAGTGTGATGCGTATGGTATGGTATAACCAAAATGAAGTTACTGTTACCATCCCAAAGCCACTTTCAAACTTTTACTCATTCTGTCAAATTATTATTATTATATAAATATAAAAGTTTATTTAAAAACTGCTATATAACCTTACTTTAGAAGCTTTTACACTTCCACATTTTGAGCAAAGTACAAAGCTTGCCATGCCAATCCAATCACACCGCTTAATTCACTTGATCACTGAAGTCAAGGTACTTCCTGTGCAACCCAGAAGTTGCAACGAATGGTTTGAATGTGTTCAGAGGGTTTTTGGAGAATTTTGACTGCCACAGTCACTCCAGCAATAATAAATGACAGGTATGCGTCGCTTAACATCTGTGAAACATTCTGTAGAACAGAACATTATGCAATTTGTATGTTATTCAAACACCATGTTATTTACTTAACAAAACTGTGATAATGTAATGTATATTCAAAAATACCTGAAAGAAATATTAATGAGAGATTTGTTTACAAGAGACATGAGAGGTGCATGCCATGTGTGGGGGAAGCTGTTGGTTAAAAAGTGGAACATGGAGTGGTCGAGACTCACATTATGACACAACTGTGGGAGGTGGAGTTTAGCTTTTTGCAAAATGACATTCACACAACAAAACGGACAAAATTTGTTTGAAATATTTCTTGCTTATTAAAAAAAAAATTCTTTGAACTGCAGAAATGGAGTTATCTCATTTTGCTGCGAAACTTTTCATTTAAAGCAATTCATATTTAGACTTTGCAACATCAGGGAATAAACAGACGAAACAATCGAGGGCTAATATAAAACAGGTGCACATAGTGTGATAACAAGCCAATTATATTGTAAGACATTGTAATCTGACAATGTCTTACAATAATATAAAACCTTACATTAACACCTTCATCACACTTCTATGGTGTTGATTATTTTTCTGTAGTAGAATGCCGCCAAGTGTTTTATGCAATATACAGTACAAAGCATGTTACATGATATTATTAAATTATACAGTACATATTTTAAACATTTTAAGAACAAACATAGGCCATTTTGGCCCAAATGAATAAATAAATAAATAAATAGATAAATATTCTACTGCGTTTGAGCTTCACAGCAGCAGATTACCAGCCACTGAAGATGAGGCCAGCTGTCTCTGTGAAATACGACTCAATCAACAGGCGCTCAACAATCAACTTTAACTTGTCAGATTTGATCTATCCGATCATCGCTGTAGGATGTTTGCCATTGTCTAATGTTCTGTGAAGATGGGCCTTTCATATTCTTTATTGTTTTTTTTTCCCCTTGCACCCCCTCCTCCTGTCTTTGTCCTCCATCAAAACCAGGAGATATTTGGTGAAAGTAAACAGCATGGCGAGGGGAATGAGGGGATAAAAACGCCGATGAAAATTTAACCCTTTCGGATGTCATCATTGCAGGGCTGCGGGCTAGGAGAGCTCACATTGCTGAGCCGGTAATTGGTTCCTCTAAATCTGCTGAGTGCGGAAAAAGTCGAGCACCCCTTTTTCATCAGAGCTAAGAAACGAAAAAAGAAGAAAAGGCGTAATAGAGTGACCATCTCTCTGTCTCTGTGGCTGTCCTGCGCTCATGATGGATGCGCGCTTTAAGCGAGTATCATCTTGCCACCTCATCGCCTGCTAAGTCTTGCCTACTGCAGATGCTTGAACTTATATTTTATTTTTATTATAACTTATTGAGATATATATTCAGCAGAAGACATGTGAATGAACACCATTTTTTGTGTAGACGCTCCACATTTTAACGATGGAACTTATTGAATTATGAAGCAATAATATTATTAAGTAACAATTGCGTAATAATTGTTTTTAATATTTAGAAAATTTTATTGGATTGATTGACTGTTGTGCTGTTTTGAACCTTCTGGTAGTAGCTGACACCTTAAAACGCCTAACACCTTTCCTTATTGCCCGAGTACGACAAACAAACAAAAAGACGAGGCTAGCTGCACACTTGAAAAGTTGCAAATGTTTCTAATAAAACTTTTCAAAATAGCATACAGTATCATTATAATACTTTTTAACTTCCGCCAGACTAGCTAGCAATGTTTATGTTGTGATGGTTAGCGTAACAGGTAGTATATTACATGGCAAAAAATAGCAAACACTTGCATTTATTTTAACTTTTCAAATATTTGTTTACAGCTTATTAGAGTAAGCTTGCGTTTTTGCAAAAGTATTGGAATCCTGCGTACAGCCATCCTGTGCAAAGTTTACACATTTTTTATTCTAATGTCTGAAGTTTGTCTTTAACTGCCAGTGTAGAAAACATTCTAAATGACAACAGGCATTCTAAAATCTCCAACTTCTGACCAGGAAACGAGAAGTTTACTAGCAACAATGTCACGTATGACTGCAAAGTCTGAAAAAACACTTTGATCAATTTGTCCTTATAGCTCACTGAATATAAACATCTGATCTACACAGGGAATTTTATATTCAGTCGTTTCATTATACAGCTCGTTCTTTTTTTCCGAGGTGGACTCAGCGGGTGGTATTGGTAGTGGTGGTGGTGCATTTGGCTTTGAAACTCCCTGATTTAGCTCTGCGGTATTGCCTCATTTTTCATATCCATTGTCGCCTTGTCAGGGTGTCATAGCTGCTCCACGGAGCCGTTAGATCAGTCCGAATGGATAAATCATCCTGCATCTGACACACTCATTTAATTTGCGCGGCTCCACTGCTTATTAATTGAAAAATCCCTGTGCCCGTTTGCTGCGCGAGCGCATTCCGACTAGTTTTATTTTATTTTTATTAACATGGATATTCTGTATGAGTTTCCTCAGTAGCACATCAACTAGCTCGCTAGCCACTTTGTCATTTATCATCATATGCCATATTTGTCAATCGGCTCACTTTCCCTTTTGAGCTTACCCTTTTCTTAAAAAAAAAAAAAAAAAGTCCTCAGGAAAATCGCTTTGCATATAAAGCAAGGCATGGGGAATTTGTGGGTATTTCGATAAAGGCTCGCACCGGGGCCCCAACGTTATTGTTTTCCATCTGTGAAATAGAGTAACAGGTACTTAATGTACCAAAAACAATTTGTCTGGCCGTTATTTTCCCATTGAAGGCGTGCACGGCTGGCTGCGGCCTTCCTTTATCTCAGTGAGCCTAATACGTTCTCACACTGCGCTCCGGTGCCTTCATTTTACAGCCGAGGAGCTCAGCGGCCCCACGCTGCGCTCGAAATGGGACCCCAGTCACCGGGGCCCCGCCGAGTGGCCGTAGGTAAGTGTGCAGAACAAATGCTGAAAAGACTTTAAAAAAGTTTTTCGAGCCAACACTGATTCGTGTGTGTGGGGCCATGTTTTTATATCTGCTTTGGGACTGAATGTCTTCAAAAAGGAGAGGAATATCTAACAGATTTTGTGGGGACATTTGGCTGGTCCATACAAGATAAAGGTTCATTTATTTATTTATTTATTTATTTTTAAATATAAAACAAAATTTAAATTTTTGCCTGTGTTGCTGAGGATAAGTTTAGAATTAGTGTTATGTAAGTGTCTGCATTAATAGTTATTAATTCAGGTGGTCCTCAGAAAGCTAATTTGGCAGGTTTGTATGTTTCTACTTTTTCATCTATTCTTAACACAACTCCAGGCTTTGTGGATATTAGTAATAATAATGATATGTGTTTGTCTGCACACACAATCCAAACCTCTGTAAATGCTTTGTGTGTGTGTGTGCGTGTGGTGGTCAGTAGGGGGTTATAGATTGGGGGTTGGGTTGTGAGGCCAGTACTGGGTGATTTCCTTTCGTCTTGGCCTCAGAAAAATCCAATTTGAGCCCCTCCCTCTTGGGAAGCATGACTACGATCAAAACAGACCCAGTGACGGGCGTCAAAAGCAGGAGGAAAGTGTGTAAAGTCTACTTTTCATCACAGGGCCATAACACGTAAAGGGTACTAACGGGACCTGGCTTTCGGGGCCGGGTGGGTTTTTTCAACATCAGATTTACTGCAGAGAGAAATACCAGTTACTTACCGCTACAAGGTTCATCATGGATTCCACAGAGATGTATGTTTCTATTATTTGTACTTTTTACTGTATATTTTATCATTATATAACGTTTAGTTCATCTGTATAGCCGAATTATAAACGGTGCTGTCACTGTTTATGCTTTTCCTAATACAATATTTGTGAACCAGGCCATGTGACTCGACATTACTGGATGTATGTTAGAAATGTGCATTATAGTCCATAAATATCGGAATAAAAATCTGACTCTTACACCAAATTAGCCATTTTGAATTTTGAAAAATTTGAGCTATGAATGATTGTAGACATACTGTAGGTGTTGATTCACTTTGATTGTTTGATTTGTCTTAAGCAGTTATATTTCTTAAATGTTTTGGAGTTTCATAAACTACTGGATATATCTGGTGAACACTAAAATGCTGTGTAACTTGTATTGGTGATTGTTTCAATGTCAGGCGATTCCCTATTTCCTGATGAACTTCTGCTCCACACCCCAGTCCAGTAGGTGGCGGTATTGTACCAACTGCTCATAAACTCAAAAGAAGAAGAAGCAATAATCTCACAAAAAAGTATTTTATACAAGTTTATACAAAGCTTTGTACTTTCTGCAAAAACTATGGTATATTTTCAAGAAATTTGGCAAAATTAGACCATTTAATGGTTGTAAGTTTCTGTAAATAAGTAAGCTAAAAAAGTATGAATCGATTCAGAACTGTCTCAAACTAGCCCATGAATCGAATCAACCTACAAAATTTAATTGCATACTCAACTTAATTTAATTTCTCTTTCAAAGTTCTAAAGTTTTCCAAGATTTCCAGATTTTTCAGACATTAATGTTGCATGGCATCGTGCATTTGCTCTCGCTACACAATCAATATTTTAACTAAAGAATAAACATATTGATTTGTGCTGTTATAGGAAATATGAAGAAATAGTTTTTATAACTAAGAATTTTTTTTTAATGAAAACCATTGTAAACCTCCAAGGCAACACACAGCTACAAACGATGAATGAGCTGGTAGAGGAGCCTTCTTTTTGGCTGTTGAGGAAAAGCCCCACTTTGGTAACCTCTTAGTCGTCTTTGAAACGCCTGCCACGATGTGGTTTTTTTCAAGTGATGTAAAAAGAAGTCAACAGAGTGGAAGGAGTTGAGAGAGAATGTCAGACCCCAGGTCGCCTGCAAGTTTTACACATTTTTGAGCTGTATGTGGTGGCGTGTTGTGATGAAGAAGGCAAACCCATTTCGTGAGCATTCCACGGTACTTTGCCTTGGTTTTGGCCGTCTAGCGGCATCGTGCGGAACTATACCGAACTATACCGCTAAACATTTCTTCTTTTAAAGAAGAAGTTTATGAATCTGAGGAATAATAATATAATTTGGGCAAATATTCTCCATTTTTTTTCATACAGTAATTTGACATTTATGACAACTCATTTGTTTATTTAGCAGAGAAATTGGAAGGAAAACTTGCTGTCTGAAATGGTTACAATTTTACTTCTGATTGTTACAAAGAACTAACACTGGAGACTCCTTCAAAAAATGCTAACAGCACTACACAACACAATGTGCGCTAGTTATTCAAAAGGTTTATTGCTCAACATGTCTTTACTTCAGTCAGTGTATTAAACGTTTTTTACTCCTTTGTGTTAACGCTAATGAGAAACCGTGCTCTAATCCTGACCTCCTCATGGTGGAGCTCGACTAATGAAGGACTTCCTCCTACTCAGTGAATTTCCTCAACCCGGGATCGCTCTGTTTCAGAGCCAGACAAGGTAACATGCTTATCTGAAGGACCACGGAGAATTCCCTTAATGGCTGTGGTTTAATTAGGCATACTGAGCGCTGGTTTATGCTTCGTTTATTAAATTAGGGCTGTATAAAAGCGATCATTTAATTCTTGGTTGGGATTAATAGGGAGAGAAGGAAATTCGCTCGGATCACCTGGGGCAAATCGGAGGGTCGTGTTAAAGCTCTCATGAGATAGGATGCGACGAAGACGCTCCGTCGGGTTTCGTACGGGAAGAAAGATATGAATGTCTTTTAGCTAGTATTTCATAGGAATTTGCCTGCAATTGATCGCAGGTTAGTCGTATCGTGCACTAAAACACCATTTAGTGTCAACGTTTCAATTACAGTTAATTATTTACTAAGAAACAGCTAATGCTTGATTGGAATCTTAGTCTGGAGTCAACTAAAACATGTAAGGATGTAGTCATTTAAGTTAACAAAAGCATGGATAAACAATTAATATGTCGGAATTACTGTATGGCAACCGTTACATTTCAAGGTTAATAATTAGCATAAACAGTATATTAACATAAAATATGTACGTTAAGTTACCATGTTTAACTGGCACCATAGATTCTGAACAGATCACATACTTCAGCTTTGAACTTAAAGCAACAAATTATTTTTTTTTTGTCCTTAATTTTTTTTTTTTTTCAGTTTTCATCATCATTTTTTCTCCCTGTTCAAAGATCCAACTCCAGGAATCGAACTTTTCTCCTCTGATTGCTTTAGCCTAGCTAATGTTTTTACAAAGACACAAAGAATAAGACAGGTGGTCAGTCTTAAAACCCTGCCACGTTCTCTCTCTCTCTCTCTCTCTCTCTCCGTGGAGATTTGATCTCCGTAGACAGAGAGTTTCTGAGATCGGCAAGGTCTCGCCACTCTATTTTGCCCTCCTGTTAACTCGCTCCTGAATGGGTGATTTACTTTGGAATGGAGCTCCCTTCGCCCATCATGTCAAGTCATTTATGGCATCTGTGTCCTTCCTCAGTGAAGTGGAGTGGTTTGTTAGCAGCTGTGTTTTCCACCGCGCCGGCCTGAAAGCCCCATCAGCCCCCCGCCGTGGAGCCACAGCAGCACCAGGACACACACACACACACACACACACACACAGTCCACCAGCCCTGGCTCTTTAATCTCAAAATCTCGAGCTCAACCTAGCTCCACACACATGCCCTCGCAGATGTACATATTCAATAATGCCAACTTTCTCAAAATACCAAATGTCGGGCTTGACTACTACACTAAGGCTGATTTCATCCGTGAAAATGTAATTAGTCGTGTTGAAAAGACACACCATTTCTAAGAAAACGCATCTCACGCCCATCTACTGTTTTGAGACCTGGTGCTATTTGCTAGTTTAACCAAATAATCCAGGTGTCCGGCTAAACTTCTTTTTCCATGTTGTAATTGATAGCTTGGAAAGCCTTCCCTCTTGCTCTTGGTCTCACACACACACACACACACACACACGCACGTTCCCCACATTTACTCTGGTTTAATGCAGTTGACTGCAGGGGTGCTGAGAGGGTCATGTGAAGTTCATCCTGGGGTTAGAGAGGGGTTAAAAGAAACTCTTCTCCTCCAATCCTCCATATTCCCTTCTTTTTCTTCTTCTTTTTCTTCTTCTTCTTTCCTGCTGAGAGCATAAAAAGCAAATCAACACTCACATTCACGTATTGCCTTAAGCTTCTAACCATTCCGTTATAAGCTTTTCAGCTAAGGAGCTCACGTGTCTCTTGTCTAACATCGTGTCCTCCTTTATATGGATTTTTTTTTTTTTTTTTTCAGAAAACAATTACACTAACAGGCAAAATCTTTTATTTTAAATCGCTCACGTGACACAGGGGCTTAGTGCTGATCACTGTCACCTTGCACCTCCAGGGTCGAGGGTTCAGTTCCCGTCTCAGGACTGTGTGCATGGAGTGTGAATGTTCTTCTCTTGCTTCGTGGGTTTCTTACGTGTTCTCCAGTTTCCTCCCATAGTACAAAGACATGCAGATTAGGCTAAAAAGCGTTCCCCAATTGCCCGTAGTGTGTGAATAAGTGTTATAGGTGGGTATACATGTGTGCCCTGCGATGGATTGGCAACACGTCCAGGGTGTTCCCTGCCTTGTCCCCTAAGTCTTCTTGGATTGACACCAGGCCACCCTGTATACAGGAATAAAATGGTATAGACCAGTAGTGGCCGATGGTAGGTTACATTAAATGCCTTAAGAATAACTAGCATACTAGTGCTAGAGTGCTAGAGAGAACAACCCAAAAAAGATTTTTAGTTTCCGTTCCAGAGTATTTATCAAGAAAATGGAATCCTAGAAAATAAGTAAAACAAAAAACACATACACTGGTACCTCGGCATACAAATTAATACATTCCGGCAAAAAAATGCAGAACGGATTTTCCCATAGGAAATAATATAAAATGCAGATAATACGTTTCAACCACCCAAAAATATTACCAATATTACCACTTTCCAACATTATAATCATATCGTTTGCATATAAAGACATGTAAATGATATGTGAAATAAATAGACATTAAACCTCACTTTAATTTATTTCAATGTTATACATTTTATTTAAAATAAACTCTAATTTATCATCCCTTTTAGCATCCGCTGCTTTAAAAACCAAACTGAAAGCGTCTCCCTTTTCTTCCTGCTACTGTCCTTGCTAACATTCTTGGGACCCATGATGCTATGTCTTCACTAAATCTTGCATAAAATACAACAGAATGCAGAAAAAAATATGTAAGCTCACTTTACTTGGCTTTCCACGCAAGTAAAACGCAAACAAGTTTTTTTGGGGGGGGATTTTCCCTAATTTAGTCGTGTCCAATTCCTCCCAGTCACTAGGGGGCTCCCACATTAAGCTTCTACTACCACTCAGTCAGGAGGGCCGCAGACCATCACGTGTTTCCTCCGACCCACATGATGTCACCGACCATCTTTTCGAACTGCTTTCTCACGCATCGTTGGGGGCGGAGTAACACACTCGGAGGACAGCACCATCCGCTCCCTCCGCTTACGTGAGCTCACAGACGCCCCTGATTGGCTCGTAGAGTCATGATTAATGTGGGAGCACGAAGTACCTCTCATCCCTCCCCTCTGAGAGAGCTCGGCCAATCAGCTCTCTCTAAACCTCCGGCTGAGAGAGGTTACAGCATCACCCGGGGATCGAACCAGCAATCTCCGGATGATAGGGCGAGCACTTTACCACTGCGCCACTCGGAGGTCGACGCAAACAAGTTTTGAACGACTCCCAGTCGTACGCACAGCTTAGCCGCCGCTCTGGTCGGTTCAGTTTGGTCGCTCATTTGACGAAAATGCTTTGTATGCTGAGGCAATAATTGCAAAATTTCAGTTTGAGGGCAAAAATTCATGAGGCTGGGCATGCGTATGCTGAGGTACCACAGTACAGTGGTTACTAAGAGCGACAACTTCAACACAAAACAGTGGAAATCTTTACATTTCTCCACTTTCGCCTCCAATTTTCATGTGGAGGCGAAAATGCTAAAGAAAAAAAAATAAATACACAGGTATATGTGTGAACCAGCTCACGACAACATACTTGCGGTGTGTTTTTGCTCATCGTACTTACAATACAACTCAAACAGAAAAACATGGCTAGCATAGTCTTTAACTATGTCGCATAACGGCACTATGCTATACTACTGTAGCTTAATGAAGAGAAGTAATGAGTACAATAATAACTATTTTATTTTAAGATTAGCTAATCTGTTTTGTGTTATACAAATTGTCACAATTGTTAGCAAGAAAAAGCTAGCGAGAAAGCGTGAACTTCTGCTGAGAGAAAATGATCCATGCGTTTGGAGTAAAATTACATGTTTACATGGCAGTAGACTTTTCTTTTATTTAGTGTACATATTTCTGTGTGAAATTGATTCATATTTATTGACTCAGACAAGATTTTACACCTGATTTTTTATAATCGTGTCTTCTGGAGCGTTTATATTCTGTCTACTTCACACACCATTTGAATGCGATTACAGGCTGTAATGAATTGCGCGGGCTCGCCGGGGCCTCCGCGAGCGAGTCTAATCGGGTAATTGCGGCTTTCATAAATGTGATTTATCAGCGTGAGTCGAGAGCCGGTGAAGACGAGCAGCGAGTCGGATCTCGACCTGTAAAGACGTCGAGCGGAAGACGCCGGAGGGGGTTTATGAGCAAGTCGTGAGGATCTCTTAATGACAGATGGGACAGGACGCACTGTGTGACGCTCTCACAGCCAGATTAGTGTCATATTATATAAATCAGGCGCGCAAATGGACATCACGGGCCTATTCATTTCTCCGATCGCTGCCATGAAGAAGAACACATGACTCGGTGGTCTCATATCTCTCCGTTGCTTCACGCTCATTATGATTGGTGCCATTTTGCCTCGCATTGATTCGGTTAAAGCGGCGCTGCTAGTGAGGCCCTCGCTGAGCGAAATCTTTTTAATCGGTTGATGCTGAAGCATCGATCAGCTTTACAAAACGCACGCCACCGGGCCCTCCTGCTAGGAAAGTGTGTCCAGCCTACGTGTCTCTCTCTTTGCCATGAGTGGAAAGTTCCTTGATATCAAAGCCGGCTGACACGTTACAGAGACGCGTGATGAAAACAAGATCTGCTCCAATTTGAAGTCTGGTACTGTAGATTTAGCTATAAATACACAAAAAAAAGAAAACATAAAAACTAAATTCTCTCTCCTGGAAGTCACTGAACTTTATATATATATATATTTTTTAAAACAACATATATAGTATCAAAAGTAACACCAAGGCATTAGCCTTCTTTAATTCCTTTTTCTTTTTTTTCATACTCACTTTCCGGCTTCCATAATGGAAAACTATCACCAGACCTTTTCCTCTGTTTGTGCCAGGTCAAAAGGTCAAAGCTGATGTCACTCTTAAAGTAACTGCTGGCAAATAGGTCCTGACACGTGCTCGCAAACAGCAGAACGAGAGCAGACGGCTTTCCTGATCTCGCCGCTGATAAGGCTTGCGCTAAAAAAAAAAAAAAAAAAAGAAGCAGAAAACATGGTTACTGTAATCTATGATGCTTTTCTAATATTCTTACAGTATATCCTACGACTTTGTTTGCTGTAATATTAATTGCATATCATACTGGTTATGATATACTGATACTCATAACTATGATATCTGATACTTTGTAATGATACTCATTATAGAGAATCCTGTGTTTAACAACTTACCTACACAGAGACAGCTAATTTTTTCAACAAGTAAGTAAGTAATAATTAAGCAAGTAAATACTGTACATTAAATAAGTAAAAGTAAGTAAATAAATAATTAAGCAGATAAATAAGCAGATTCATTAATGAATGAATGAATAAATAAATTAATTAATTAATAGCATTTATTATTATTATTTTGGTCTACTGATTACAAATACTAGAAAGATATTACAAATCCTCGTACTCGGCAAAAATCACATAAGTAAGTTGAAATATTTAAAATAGAGTCAAATTAAGCAAAATTTCCCCATGATCAGTTAAACCAAATATAAGATTATGAATCCAGCATCGAAATGTTTTGTTAACTGGTTCCAACTTTAAGCGTTATTTTACCAGACAATTGAGATTGAGATGGTCTCAAAAGGTTGAGATGATAATAGACCAATTTGTGATATATATATATATACCAATACTGTGCAAAATATTGATCCCCTCATTCCTTCATACTAAATTAAATTTAATTATGAGAACACATATTTTACTGCAACCGGCTGCAAAGTGCCTAAAGATAGAATTTGAAAATTGCTTGTTTATGTAACAACCTCAGCAGTGAACTCATTTCCCCTCTCGTCTGTTCCAACCACTCAGCATTCAACATCACCTGTATACTAATCACTGGCTTGATCATCTGTCATCATCCGCACCTGTTTCTCACTGGGTCATGCCTTAAGTTAGATGTTTTTTTTTATGCTTGGCTGATTCCCAGGTCACTGTGTAGCTTGGGGACTGGACTGAAAATGTGCATATTTTTATATCCAATATGATTTTTTATTTCTGAAATTACTTCCATTGTTTTGTATATTGTTTCATTTCTCAATCAATGAATTTCAGACTTAAATATTGTTGTTACACCAAATTGTTGTACAACGACATCGGACCTAATACCACCCCTTGCTGGATATCAACCGGCATCTGATTTGGCGCAAACTTCGCTCTGTAAGTTCAACCTCCTGGTCGTCCGTATTAACACTTAAAGTATAACGAGCCGAGCATGCTAAAGTAAAGCCAGACATTTCAAACAGGTTCTTGCAGTAAAAGTCACTCCTGTTTTCGTTCTTCTCCTCATCCCTCTCTCTATTTCCTTTCTCCCTGCAGTAAGAGTGAACAAGTAGGAAGAAAAGTGCCGTGTCCTGATAGAGTCCTGAGCCACAAATGGAGTCAATCAAGGGTGGGCTGAAAAATTCATTTTCTGACAGGGCTGTCAGCAAGATCACCCAGGCCCGATGACAACAAATCTATAGCGTCGTCTGAAAAGGAGCATGGGAAAAAGAGGTGACAAAAAGAGAGATGAAAGTGGGCAGAGAGAGTTGGGGAAAAAAGAGAAGTGCTTAGTGATCAGGGCCTGCCCTTTCAGTCAGCCATATCCCAATTTCATAGCTGTGATTTCACAGAGTGACACAGTAATCCGTAAATGACAGAGTAGCTAGAAGATCGGAGCGGCGCGTGACAGAAAGCGTGACTCGGCCAACGCTGCGGCTGAGTCAGAGACCGACTAAATCGCATTCGCATTTCATTTAACTTTGGATAAAGAAGGACGCGTAAAACTGATTATAAGCATGTATAGCTTTTGGGAGATGCTTATTTAGCATTTATGGAAGGAGTCTCCAGTCTCAGTTGGTAATAGGAACAGGTTTGAATGTTAAATGTAACTATAACTGCATGAACCGTATAATATCATCAACTCTGCTTTGAACATGACACTATACAACACTCCCTCGTTGATTTTATCCTTATAACAGCATGCTGTGAAGTGTTTTTATTTACATTTTCTGTTTTTTTCTATTACGCATTACAGAAATGTACAGTAACAAAGTGTAACCAATACAGTACTGTATGCCATGTGTTGCTGCATTCAAATAAACCTTGGTTGAAAAAAAGAGATTAAAGAAAGGAACTTCTTTTTTTATTATTTGTTCACACATTCATAAATTCAATAGTCGGCATTTCCCAGCATGTCAGTTACACCGAGCCTCATTAACTTCGTTTTTTTTCCCCTTTATTTCTGCTAATTAGCTCAGAGGTGGCCACAAATTAATTAACATCTCACGTCGCCTTTGTGCAATTTCATTCTGTTTATTTAGTTTCTCCTATTAACTTTTAATCTTTCCTCAAACACTAAAAAAAAAGCAATTAGCATTTTTGATAAACAAACGATGTCGACCCGCGGATAATCAACATCTCGGCATGGAGTCGTGGAGTATCGTTCCACTAGCTTGTTTGACCTCTTAACCTGACGGAGCCTAGCAAGACTTATACACCGAGCTGTGAACATCCTTCCTTCAAACGTCCTTCCGTGTCCGGAGTTTTTGGGATGTTACAGGGTTGGATATGAAAGTGTACATGGGGGGAGTGTACAGTGATAGCAATATAACTCTTTTCACTATATATCATCAATTATATGTTTTTTGAATACAGAGATATAATTAGTCTTCCAATGGGTTTTCAAGCCAAACCGAGACTTTTGACTGTGCAGAATAACAGAACATATTCTGTTATTAACTGAATATTTACGGGAACAACTGCAGGGGGCTCTGAGCCATCTTGGCCGGGATCAGACGGACGTACGGCCTTCTTTAAAATGTTTGCACCATTCAAATGTTTTACTGCGGCTAAGAGTCTCATTACCGTACTGGGCTTTTTCAATTTCATCACCCAAGTCCTGGCTTGACTTGACCACCCTTGTATAATGTGTAAAATATTATAAAATCATTAACAACATCTATATGGCATATGAAATAAAATAAAACATTAATCAGTGATTAGGTTAAAGACAGTTAACCATGATCCTCATGGACAGTATTGACAGTAATTTTGACCCAGGTATTTATACCGCTTCATATGTTCAGTAAGATATGCCGGAGATAAACATTTTAGAGCTTTATAGCCGTGAACTAAAAGGGAAAAAATAACCAGAACCTTACACTGTCAGTTAAGATTCACTCAACCAGTGCATCAATGCACTTATTTTCAGTCTTTACTCGAGAAAAAGAGAAATGTTCAGTAACATAGTAAATATAGATCAGGGTGCTGACTTGGTCATTTCACGTTTGTCCCTGAAAATGACCACGGTTCCTGTCTTGGCATCACCGTCCTCCTATAAGGCCCAATGTCTTGGATGAATCTGTTCAGTATGGGCTTGGATCGGGGCAGTCGGGATATGTTTATGGAGCTCAAAATCCCTCATTAGTCGTACTTACATACATACTGTATATTCTAAAACAGTAAAACGGTCCATTTATCCCATGCATGCATAATATTTCGTTTTGGAGCTCTGGTGATTTTATAACGTACTCTTCAACCTGAGCATAAACTGCAACTCTAATGAGAATTTCTTTCCAAAAAAAAGAGAAATTTGCATCTGCAGCCACTGTAGTTTAGGCCAGAAATCATTCTATGAGGCGGCATGGTGTTGTAGTGGTTAGCACTGCGCCTTGCATCTCCAGGGTCCGAGTCTAATTCCTTCTTGCATGTCCTCCCTGTACTTGGTTGCTTTCCTCCAGGAAACACAACCCAGAGACATGCAGATTATAACCCTAACCCTATCTGGTGTTCCCAAATTGTCTGCTGTGTGTGAAGGTTAACTGGAGATATTACCATGGGAATAAATACAATGATCACCATTGGCCTTCACAGTGACTAGTTGGAGTACAGAAGTTCCTAGATGAATGGATGATTATATGAACTACAGAATATTTTAAAAATGCCGTTCATGAGCTAGGATTAAGCTGTACACTATGAGTTGCTAATGAACAACACAGCTAAGTGCAGAAAAATACGTACCCTAGCAAAACAATGAATGACAGAGTGGTGTGATGAAACAAGGATGATGTATCCAAGTTAAAATGATTCAATTCATTTAACAAATTAATGAACGAGTAATGCATTTATCTGTTTATTGTTATATTTAATGTTGTGGAACAAGTCACTTCCTGAACAGTCCGCTGAACAGTCGTTGCTTCATCGGCTACTCTTTTTGTTTATCTTGAATTTCATAAGCTCTGAAACTGGAGACTCCTTCTGAAGTTCATATAAAAGTGTGATTTTCCCGAGTCAGAGCTGATGTTCTGGTAGGTTCATTACCACCTTCCGACCAATCAAAACTGAGAGTTTTACAGCGCTGTGGTGCAGCCAGGATCTTCTGACTTTGCGTCGCCATTTTGTAAAATATGTTGGATGAGCGAGAGTGAGGTGGAGGAATCAGGAAGTACCTCTTGTATATTTATATTGAATCTTGTCTATATTTCACTCCGGTGCTGCAGCTGTTGCTTCATTAGAGCATTGATTCGTTAATGCAGCTAACCTTTTTTAGTATGTGTGTGTATGTGTGTGTAGTGTCCTGTGCCTGGTAAAGTGCTGGAGGCCTCTCTGCTCTGATGAAGGAGCCCATTTATACCCTGTCTGGCACGAGAGGTCATCCCTCTCCATATTCCTCCTATTGACCCAGGTTGTTCCTTTTATTACGAGCAGCTTTTTTATTGAAGGATGATTACACTGAATGATGTCAAGCGAGGGGAGAAAAAATCGACCAGAATAATGACATTCCACAAAGAGAGAGAGAGAGAGAGAGAGAGAGATCGGCCCCTCCTTTCCTCTCTTCTCTTGCTCTGAGCTCACAAATTGAGTCACATCTTCCTCTCATCCATTATTTAGAGCTGATTGGCCTTTCTTGGCATCTATGGATTTGATAATCATTCCGATGTCCATATTAAATATGTGACATAAATTTCACCGCAGGGGCCTGTCAATACGAGGCCACAAGAGAGTAACTAAACCAGCAATAGAGGAACTAATGTATGGGGATGACAAGAGAGGGAGGGAAAATATATGCCTGTGTATATGTGTGCGCTGCATCTGTAAATGTTTTATAGAATATCTAAGCGTGTGTGTGCGTGTGTGAGGATAGGAAAAGAGAGAAATCCCTGTTCATGCATGCGCATTCATCCGATTACAGTCCATGCAAAGTGTAGGTGTTTACAGGTGCGAAAGTGGCGCCTCTCCACGGAAATAAAAAAAATAAATAAATCAAGAGGCAGATAATAAAGCGCTGCATCTGCCAGGCAGACGGGTGGCGTGTGTGTGTGTGTGTGTGTGTGTGTGTCTTCTCACAGTGCTGGACTCTTCCTCCTCAGTGATTTTCTGCAGCTGGCTGCCATGAATGCTGGCCTATGCACCCCAAGATTAGAGCAAAACAGCTGTTTCTCTGCAGGCTAACCAATATATCAACCCCCTGATAAGTAATGACAAATGTTCCTCCGCATTGTGTCGGACATGCAGGGCTCAGAGAGGGAGAGAGGAAAAATGAGAGTGTTGTGGTTGCGCGCTCCTGTGTGTATGTGTGTGTATGTGTGTGTTTGCTTGTTTTGGAAAAAAAATTGTACAAGTGTTGATTTGAACATACAAAACAGTTATTATTCTTATTTTTATTATATTTTTATTTTTAATGTTACTGAATTTGCCAAAATAGCTGTTTATTGGCACAACAGTCAAGCATATGGTTTACGATTTTAGAGGCCACACCTCCTTCTAGGATTAACAAGCACATGTCTACATCAAGGGCCACGCCTCTGTCTGTGTTAATGACTAATACAGAGGCCAGGCCTCCTTTAAATGTAATGCCTCCCTTGTGGGACTGATTTGCACAGACACCATGCACCGTTCTGAGGGACCTTCAAGTTTAAGGTCATACCTGCTTCTATAGGAGTGATGAATGCATACGCCACTTCTCTGATTATAAGGATGGCAAACACAGAGGCCACACCTCCTTCGAAGACAAAGCCTCTAAAGTTGCGAGTCTGTCCGGGAGCCGTTCAACACTTGTTTGCGCCAGTGGAAAGCCAATCGAACCACTTTCAATTTGGTTTTTAAAGTAGACGGTGCCAAGAGGTATCATAAATTAAGGTTAAGTGAAGTTTAATGTCTATTTATTTCATATTTTACACTAACAATATAATGTTCAATTATTTGTCAGGTGTGTCCACTGTCCCTATGAGTCCACAGAAGGAAATGTCATTGGAAGACACTCCCATGAAAGAAGGTGTATCATTTGCACCAGTAAGTCTCACAGAAAGTGGAGGGACTCTGAAGGACAGTGAAATTTTTGTTTTCGCATATCCCGGTTAGGAAGCTGGGGCAAAGCACAGGGTCGGCCAGGATACAGTGCCCCTGTAGCAGATAGGTTTAAGGGCCTCACACAAGGGCCCAACAGTGGCTACTTGGCGGTGCTAGGGCCTGAACCCCCGACCTTCCAATCAGTCTGTAACCTACAGCCTTAATCGTTTGAGCCACCCCTGACCCATTTCACTTCATATACATGTCTGTTTACAATGTTTTGGTTGTTTTTATATGCAAAAATATGATCATAGTGTTGGAAATTGGTAATATTGGTAATATTTTTGGGTGGCTGGAACGGATTTCCTGCATTTATGTTATTTCCTATGGGAAAATGCATTTCGCAATACAAGAACTCGCCTTCGGAACATATTACATTCATTTGCCGAGGTACCATACTCGTACAGACAAGCACAGAGGCCATACCTCCAACAAAGGCCACGCCTCCTTTTGTATGGCTGGCAAACATATAGGCCACACCTCCTTCAAAGGTCACATTTCTGATTATAGAACTGACAAGCACAGAGGCCACACCTTTTTTTTGTTTACCCTGACAGGTGCAAAGGCCAGACCTCCTTTCAAAGTACTGACAAGCACAGGGCACACCTTCTTCAGAGTCCCTCCTCTTTTTGTGAGATTTACTGGTGCACCGGCCACTCATCTGTTTGTAGGACTTAAGCATGCAAAGGCCACACCTCCTTCCAGATGATTGAGACGGATAAGTGCAGAAGCTAGACCTCCTTCTGTGCGAGTCATTTGAAGAGTCATTTACCTAATGAAAACATTGATAATGATGCACCGGTCCGGTGTGTTAATTCAAATCACTGAACCTTCACATCCCTATTATGCAGTGTGCACTTGGGACGAGTCTTGACATAGACATACTGTGTGCTTTATCCGATTTGCAGATATGGATGAAGGGAGGAAGCAGTCTATCCGGAAGCTTCAAGGGAATGCAGGCCTCCTATGAACAAAGCTAAATTACTGAGAAATGAGGAACAGAAGTGACCTTGAAATAATTATATCATAGTCTATTATGTTCACCTTGTTCTTGGTGTGTATGAAAGAGGCCCATGTGAATTATACACTTGCTAAAGGGCAATTTGTATTTTTTTTACAGCAGACACATTGTGGCCCTGTTTTAGTAAAGGTTTGCGTCAGTATAAACATGCGCAAAATTGATACCCACAATAAATATGATTATTTATTAAAAAACTTATTTACTAATGGGTTTACTATTATGACAAATGACTAACCAAATTAGCATCATTTGCAACATTTTTGTATGCAATATATACTATTTCCTGTATTTTCTGATAGTTAGCCTCAGCAAGACAACTTTTATGTATGTAAAGAAAAGAAAATTTTCTAACTAACTTTCCAAATCAAAACACATTCGGTTACAGTTTGATTATCAGGTTTTGCTAACTTAGTATGTTAACAACATCAGTCTCAACATGTGTGCCTGGGTGTGTAAACAACCTTTTAACATTTTTTTGCAGGAGTGATGATATGAGCAACAAGAATCTGTATCCTCGAGAATTTCCCTAAGGAGCTCATGTGGTAGTAATTCTGCTTCCTGCCATTCCTGCTATTCATAATAGCCATGTTAGAAAGTCAAAAAACGGAGAGGTGTCACAGGTTGTTAGTACTACCATGCATTAATAGTCAAGACTTGTCTTAGTTTCGAGTCTTTCAAACTGAATTTGACTGATCGTTATCAGTTTGTTTAGAGAAAGTGTTTAAAAAAATGGTGTTCCTCAGGGTTCAGTAACAGGACCTTTTTTTTTTTTTTTTAACAGTGTTGCTGTGAAAATGAATGGATTATATTTCTGTTTAAAATGTTGGATGAAGATCCAATTGATTGTACTTACTGGTTATAGAGTATGAGGGTTTCACTCACATACTTGTTCTGGTAAGAATAATGACATGATGTGACGTAAGCTGAGTGTGTGTTGTTGCATTAATAAACAGATGAAATGACATAGATCTGGATGTATTTACTTATTAATGACAGCAATCAAAGCAAAGTATACTCTGTAGATACTGTACCAAGAGAGAAATTATCTTCCTGAAATACAAATAACTTTATAAAACATCTTGTAGTGCTTAAAGGGGACTTATTATGCAGAATTAGTCATTTTTAGACATTCAGATGGGTCTCCAGTGTGTGTGTGTACAAAAACCAACAACAAAGAAAATCAGTCCTTGCTATTAGTCCTTTTTTTTTCCTTGCCAAATATTAAACATGGCCTGACCCCATTGTGATCTCATATACTGTAAGAAGATACCCAACCAGTGTTAAACAGTGTGTTTAATTAGATACAGAGACTTTAACAGCTCTCTACTTATAGTAGATAAACACTCAACAGGACTCTGTGAGGTATGCCATGAAAGTGAGACTGCCAAGCATGTTCTATGCTTGTGCAGGAAAGATATGCAGGTGGCATGCATAAGGCAAAACATGATGTCACAGATCCAAGAACTATGGAGAGTAGAAGGCAATATTAAACATCTTTTAGACTGGTGGGGCACTGATCAGGGAAGGAAGCATTTCATTTTTTATTATTATTTTTTTTTTTAATAAAGACTGGACTGAGAAGTCAGCTTTAAAAGGCCAGGAAGATGACAGAGAGTGAGACTGATAGGTGGCAGTAATGCAATTTACTGGATAACAACCACTGTAAAACAAGACGAAGAAGAATTAGCTCTGCTGTTCTCGGGACGTGTGTGACTCAGGAGTAGCTCATTTACATAGTGCACTTGGAGGAGGAGTGAAGGGATTTGAGATATGAAAAAATGCAATAGCTGAAAGGTACACTACCGTTCAAAAGTTTGGGATCACTTGCAAATTTCTTTGTTCTTGTTTAGTGATTTATTTTCTACATTGTACAACAATACTGGGGATTTCAAAACTATAAAATAACACATATGGAATTAGGTAATTACGTAACAACAAGAAAAA